>RXID01010985.1:142500-391872 GCA_005019695.1 Trichopus zeylanicus subsp. travancoricus
TAGTAGTAGTAGTATTAGTAGTTGTTGCAACAGAATTAATAGCAGTGGTAGTAGTAGTTGAGGTCATTGTTGCAATAGCAGTGGCAGCAACAGCTGTAGTAGCAGTAGTTGTAATCACTGTTGCAGTAGTTGTAGTAGTAGTAATAGTAGTAGTCGTAGTTGGCATACAAGTAGCAGAAGTAGCAGAAGTAGTAGTAGTTGCAGCAGTTGCAACATTATCAGTAGTAGCAGTAGTAGTTATTGTAGCATTTGTAGCAGTAGTAGCAGTAGTAGTAGCAACAGTAGTATGAGTAGAAGTTGTAGTAGTTAAAGCAGTAGTAAAATTAGTAGTAGTTGTCGTGATAGTAGTAGCAGTAGTAGTAGCTGCAGTTGTAGTTGTGGTAGATGTAGCAGGAGTTGTAGTAGCAGCAGTAATAGAAGTTGTAGTTGTAGTAGCAGTAGCCACAGTTATAGTACCAGAAGCCGCAAACGTAGTACTAGTAGCAGTAGTCATAGTTGTGGTAGGAGCAATAGCAGTAGTACTAGTACTAGTAGTACTAGTAGTTCCAATAGTAGTAGCGGTAGTAGTAGTAGTAGTAGAAGCAGAAGAAGTTGTAGCAGCAATAGTAGTAATAGCAATAGCTGTAGTAGTAGTTGTTGTAGTAATAATGGCAGTAGCCATAGCAGTTGTAGTAGTAGTAGTTGCAGTAGCAGCAACAGCAATAGTAGTGGTAGTAGTAGCAGCAACAATCATAGTAGTAGTAGCAGTAGTAGTAGTAGTAGCAGTAGTAGCAGAAGTAGTAGATTTAGTAGTAGTAGTAGCAGAAGTAGTAGCAGTAGTACTAGTAAAAGTTGTAGTAGAAGACGTAGCAGTAGTAGGAATAGTAGCAGCATTTTTAGTAGGAGTAGTAGTAGTGGTAGCTGTAGAAACAGCAGTAGTACTAGTAGTAGTAACAGTGGTAGCAGCAACAACAGGAGTGTTAACAGTAGCAGCTATAGTGGTGGTAGTAGTAGTATAAATAGTAGCAATAGCAGCAGTAGTTGTAGTAGTATTCATAGTAGTAATAGTCGTCGTAGCATTAACAGCCGTAGTAGTAGTATTTCTAATTGTAGGAGTAATAGTCATAATAATAATAGTAGTAGAAGAAGTAGTAGTAGTAGTAGTATCAAGAGAAGCTATTGTAGTAGTAGTAGTAGAAGTAACTGTAGTAGTTGCCGTAGCAGTAGTCGTAGTAGTAGTTGTAGTCGAAGTAGTTGTAGTAGTAGGAGTATGAATAGTAGTAGCAGCAGTAGTAGCTACAGCAGCAGCAGCAGTAGATTTCATAGTAGCCGCAACAAAAGTAGTCGTAATAGTCGCATTAGTAGCAATAGTAGCAGCAGCAATAGTAGTAGTTGCTGTAACAGCTGTAGTAGCAGTAGCAACTGTAGTAGTGATAGTAGTAGTTGTTGTAGTACCAATAGCGAAAGTAGCAGTAGCAGCAGAAGTAGTATTATTAGTAGCAGCAATAGCATTATTAACAATAGTAGTGATAGTTGTAGCCGCAACTGTAGTAGCAATAGTAGCAGTAGTAGTAGTAGTAGCAACTGCGGCAACAGTAATTTTAGTAGTAGTAGTAGTTGTTGTTGTTGTTGTAGTAGTAGCAGCAATTGTAGTAGCAGTCGTAATAGTAGTAGTAGTAGGTATGGCAGTAGCAGCTGCTGTAATAGTAGTAGTATGAGTAGTAGTAGTAGTTGTAGTAGAAGAAGTAGTAGTAGGAGAAGTCGTAGTAGTATCAGTAGTGCTGGCAACTATAGCAACAACAGTAGTAGTTAGAGTAGGAATAGTAATAGTAGCCATAGCAATAGTAGTAGCAGTAGCAGCATAGTACTAGTAGAAATAGCAGAAGTAGTAGAAGTAGCAGCAGCAGCAATAGCAATAATATTAGCAGATGTAATAGTTATTGTAGCAGTAGCAGCAATAGTAGTAGTAGTAGTAGTGGTAGCTGGAGTTGCAGCAGTAGTTGTAATAGGAGTAGTAGTGGGGGTAGAAGTAGGAGTAGTAGTAGTAGTAGTAGCTGCAGCAGCAGCAGTAGTTGTGGAATAGTAGTAGTTGTAGTGGTAATTGTAGTAGTTGTAGTAGGTGTATTATGAGTAATAGTAGTAGTAGCGGTAGTAGCAGTGGTAATAGTAGTAGTTGTTGTAATAATAGAAGTAATAGTAGTTGTTGTATTAGTAGTAATAGTTGTAGTAGTAGTAGTAGTTGTGGCATTAGTAGTACTAGTGGTTGTAGTAGAATTTGTTGTTGTTGTTGTTGCAGTAGTTGTCATAGTAGTAGTAGTAATTACAGTAGTAGTAGGGGTTGTTGTTCTAGGAGTACTAGCAGTAGGTGTAGTAGTAGTAGTAGTAGTAGCAGTTGTAGCTGTAATAATTGTAGTAGTAGTAGGGGATGTTGTAGTAGTTGTAGTAATAGCGGTCGTAGCTATAGTAGTAGTAGCAATAGTGGTAGTCAAAATAGTAAAAATAGTTGCAGTAGTTGTCGTCGTTATAATTGTTGTTGTTGTTGTTGTTGTTGTTGTTGTTGTAGTAGTAGTAGTAGTAGTAGTAGTAATAGTAGTAGGAGTAGTAGCAATAATAATAGTAGTTGTAGTAATAAGAGTAGTAGTACTATTAGTAAGAGCAATATTTGTAGTAGGTGTATTAGGAGTGTAAGTAGTAGTAGAAGAAATAGTAGTAGTGGTAATATTAGTAGAAGTAGTAGTAGTCGAAGTAGTAGTTGTAGTAATAAAAGTAGTAGTAGTTGTTGTTGTTGTTGGTGGTGTAGTAGTAGTAGTTGTGGTAGTAGTACTAGTAGTAGTAGTAGTAGTGGAAGTAGTACTAGTAGTAGTAGTAGTAGTGGAAGTAGTAGTAGTAACAATGGTAATGGAAGTAGTAGTCGTACAAGTAGTAGTAGAGGCCACAGCAGTAGTAGATGTAGTAGCAAAGGGTTGTAGAAATTGCCCTATTAGTAGCTGTAGCAGTAGTAGTAGTGGTAGAAATAGTTGTAGCAGTAGTAGCAGTAGTAGCAATAGTAGCAGTAGCAGTAGTATCAGTAGTAGCAGTAGAAGTAGTTGTAGTAGCATTAGTAGTAGCAACAGTAGTAGTAGTAATTATAAGAGCAACAAGGGTAGTATCGCAGTAGCAGTACCAATAGTCATAGCAACTGTAGTTGTTGTAGAACTATTGGTAGCAGCAATAGTAGCAGTAGTAGTAGTGTTGAAGTAGTAGTAATAGTAGTAGCAGTAGTAGTACCAGTAATAGTAGAACAAGTAGCAAATGTTGTAGCTGTTGTTGTAGTAGTAGTTGAAGTAGGAGTAGTAGTAGTAACCATAGCAGCAGTAGCAGTAGTAGTAGCAAAGGCAAAAGTTGTGTCAATAGTAGTAGTAGTCGCAATAGTGTTAGTTGTAGCAGTAGCAGCAGCAACAATAGTATAAGTAGAACTAGTAGTAGTTAAAGCAGCAGTACTAATAGTTGTGCCAACAATAGTAGTTGCAGTAGGAGTAGGAGAAGTAGTAGCTGCAATTGCCATAATAGTAGCTGTAGTACTAGTATTAGCGGTCGCAGTAGCAAAAGTAGTAGTTCTTTGAGAGATAGCAGTAGTAGCAATAGCTATGGCAGTAGTAGTAGTAGTAGTAGTAATTATCGCAATCATAGTAGTAGTAGCAGTAGTAGTAGTAGAAGTAGTTGTACCATTAGTAGAAGTAGTAGTAATAGTAGTTGTGGTAGTAGCAATAGTAGCAGTTGTAGTAGTAGTTGTACTTGTTGGAAAAGTAGCAATAGTAGTTGTTGTTGTAGTGGTCATAGTTGTTGTAGCAGTGGTAGTCATAGTTGTAGTAGTAATAGTAGTAGTAGCGGTGGTAGTTTTAGCTGAAATAGCAGAAGTGGAAGTAAAAGTAGTTTTAGAAGCAGTAGCTATATAATTGCAATAGTAGTTGTAACAATAGTAGAAGTAGTGGGAGATGTAGTTGTAGTAGTAGCAGTAGAAGTAGTAGTTGTAGCAATGGCAACAACAGTTGGAACAGCAACAGTAGCAGTTGTTATTGTTGTTGTAGTAGTACTAGGAGTAGCAATTGCAGTAGTAGTAGCAGTAGTAGTATTAATAGCTATAGTAGTAGTAGCTGAAGTAGCATTAGTAGTAGAAGTAGTTGTTGTCGCATTAGTGGAAGTAGTAGTAGTAGTAGTGGCAACAACAATAGTAG
This sequence comes from Trichopus zeylanicus subsp. travancoricus, assembly GCA_005019695.1. NCBI lineage: Eukaryota > Viridiplantae > Streptophyta > Magnoliopsida > Dioscoreales > Dioscoreaceae > Trichopus > Trichopus zeylanicus. Next base: position 146,694 of record RXID01010985.1, read on the forward strand.
TAGTAGCAATAGCAGTAGTCATTGTGGTAGAAGTAGTAGAAGTTGTAGCAGCAACAGTACTAGTAGTAGTAGCGGAAGTAGTAGTAGTAGTAATAATAGTAGTAGCCATAGCAGTTGAAGTAGTAGTAGTTATTGTAGCAGCATTAGTAGCGGTAGCAGCACTACTAGTGGCAGTAGTAGTAGTTGTTGTAGCAGCAGTCGTAGGAAGTAGTAGTTGCAGTACTAGTAGTTGTAGTAGTAGCATTAGTAGTGACAGTAGTAGTCGTAGAACTTGTACCAGATGCAATAGCAGAAGTAGTAGTATCCGCAGCTGCAATAGTTGTAATAATAGTGGCAAAAGCACTAGTAGCAGTGGTAGGAGTATTAGTAGAAATAGTAGGAGTCGTAGTAGTAGCAACAGCAGTAGTAGAATTAGTAGGAGTAGTAGGAGTAGTAATTGTTGTAGCAACAACAGCGGTATTAGTAGTAGCAATAGTTGTTTTAATAGTAATAGTAGTAGCAGCAAAAGTATTAGCAGTATAAATAGTTGTAGTAGTAGTAATAGTATTCATACCACTAGTAGTAGAAGCAGTGGTAGTAGTTGTTGTTGTTGTAGTAGTAGCATTAGCAGCAGCAACTGTGGTAGTAGTAGTCGTATTGCTAGTGGTAGTAGTATTAGTAGTAATGACAATAGTAGTAGAAGTAGTAGTAGTAGTAGTAGTATTAGTAGTAGTAGCAGTAGGTGGAGAAGTGGTTGTAGTAGTGCCAGTAGTAGAAGAGTAATAGTAGTAGTAGTAGTAATAGTAATAATAATAGAAGTAGCAGAAGTAGCAGCAGCAGTATCAATAGCAATAGTAGCGATAACAGTAGGAGCAGTAGTAGCAGCAGCAGAAGTAGTAGTTGTTGTGGTATCCACAGTAGCAGTTGTAGTTGTAGTAGTCGTAGTAGTGGTAGTTGTAATTGTAGCAGCAATAAATGTAGCTGTCAGAGTAGCAGCAGTAGTAGTAATAGCAGTAGTTGTAGCAGTAGTATTAGTAGTTGTAGTTGTTGTGGTAGTAGTAGTTGGAGTTGTAGTAGTAGTAGTAATAGAAGTAGTATTAGTGGGAGTAGTAGAAGTAGTTTTAGTAGTTGTAGTAGCATTAGTAGCAATAACAGTAGTAGTTGTAGTTGTAAGAGTAGCAGCAGTAGTAGTCACAGTTATAGTAGCAATAGTCACAACAACTGTAGCTGTAGTAGAACTAGTAGTAGCAGCAATAGCAATAATAGTAGTAGTGTTGTAATAGTTGTAGTAGTTGTAGTCATAGTTGTAGCAGTAGCAGCAATAGTAGTAGCAATAGTAGTAGTTGTTGTTGTAGTAGTATTGGATGTAATAGTAGTAGTAGTAACTGTAGCAGCAGTAGAAGTAGTAGTGGCAAACGCTGTAGTTGTAGCAATAGTAGTACTAGTACTAGTAGTAGTAGTGGTGGCAGTAGTAGTAGTTGTTATGGCAGCATAATCGATAGTAGTAGTAGTAGTGGTGGTGGTAGTAGTAGTAGTAGTGGTAATAACAGTAGTTATAGTAGTAGTAGTCGCAGTCATAGTAGTGGTAGTAGTAGCTATAGTCATAGCATTAGTAGTAGCAGTAGTGGTAGTCGTTGTTGTAGTAGTAGTGGTGGTGGTAATAGTAGTAGTAGTAATAGGTGCATTACTAGTAGCAGAAGCAGTAGTAGTAGGAAAAGTACTTATTGTAGTAGTAGCAATAGCAGTAGCAGTAGTAGCAATAGCAGAAGTAGTAGTAGTAGCATTAGAAGTAGTAGTATTAGTAGTAGTAGTAGTAGTAGCAGTAGTAGTACCAGAAGTTGCCTTAATAATAGCCGTAATAGTAGAAGTTGTGGTAGTAGTTGCAGTAGTTGCAACATTAGCAGTAGTAGCAATAGTATCAGTAGTAGCAGTAGTTGTTGTTATAGCAGTAGTAGTTGTTAAAGCAGTAGTAACGATAGTAGTAGTAGTCATGGTAGTACTTGCAGTAGTAGTAGCAACAATAGTAGTTCTGTTCGTAGTAGTTGGAGTAGTAGTGGCCGCAGTAATAGAAGTTGTATTTGCAGTAGCAGTAGGAATAGTAGCAGTAGCAATCGCCACAATCATAGTAGCTGTAGTAGCAGTCCTAGTTGTGGTAGGAGCAATAGTAGTAGTAGTAGTACTAGTTGTACTAATAGTTCCAGTAGTAGTTGTAGGAGGAGTAGTAGTAGTAGAAGTAGAAGAAGTTGTAGCAGCAACAGTAGCAATAGCAGTAGCATTAGTAGCAGTTGTTCTAGTAATAGTGGTTGTGATCGTAGCAGTTGTTGTAGTAGTAGAAGCAGTAGCAGCAGCAGCCGCAACATTAGTGGCCAAAGTAGTAATACTAGCAGCAATAGTAGTAGCAGTATTACTAGTAGTAGCAGCAGTCATAGTAGTAGTTGTAGTAGTAGTAGTAATAGTAGCAGTAGTAGCGGAAGTAGTAGTTGCAGTAGTAGTAGTAGTAGTAGTAGTAGTAGTATCAGAAGTAGTAGTAGTATCAGAAGTTGTAGTAGTAGTAGTAGTAGTAGTAGTATCAGAAGTAGTAGTAGCAGGAGCAGTAGCGATAGTACTCATAAAAGTTGTAGTAGTAGTCATGGCAGTAGTAGTAGTGGTAATAGTAACAATAGTAGTAATAGCTATAGCAAAAGCAGCAGCAGCAACAGTAGTAGTATTGGTTGAAATGGTTGGAGCCATACTAATAGTTGTAGTAGTGGTAGCAGCAACGGTAGTATTAGTAGTAGTAGTAGTAGTCGTGGTAGCTGTAGCATAATAATAGTATTAGTAGTAGTAGCAGTAGTAGTAGCAATAGCACGAGTATTAACAGTAGAAGTAGTAGCAATAGTAGTAGTAACAATAGTAGTAGTAGTAGTAATTATATTAGTACTCATAGCAAGAGCAGTAAAAGCAGTTATAGTAGTAGTAATAGTCGTTGTAGCATTAGCAGCAGCAGTAGTAGTATTATTTCTAGTTGTAGTAGTCGTAGTTGTAATAGCAATAGTAGTAGAAGTAGTAGTAGCAGCAATAGTAGTGGTAGTAGTAGTAGCATGAGAAGTTGTTATAGTAGTAGCAGTAGTAGTAGCTGTAGTAGTTGCAGTAGCAATATTCATTGTTGTAGTTTTAGTAGAAGAAGCAATAGTAGTAGCAATAGTAGCTACAACAACAGCAGCAGTAGCTTTCATAGTAGCCGCAACAATAGTAGTCACAACAGTAACAGTTGTGGCAGCAATAGCAGCAACAATAGTAGTAGCTAGAGTAATAGTGGGAGTAGTAATTGCAGCAGCAGTAGCAGTAGTAGCTATAGTAGTGGTAGTAGTAGTACTTGTAGTAGCAATAGCAAAAGTAGCAGCAGTAGCAGCAGCAGTAGTAGCTGGAGCCGCAGCGACAGTAGCAGCAGTAGTTGCACAAGTAGAAGCAGTAGTAGTACTATTATTAGTAGCAGTAGTAGTGTTATTAGAAGTAGTAGTGGTACTAGTAGTAGCAGTAGTCGTAGTAGTGGTGGTGGTGGCGGCCGTGGTAGTAATTGTAGTAGTACTAGAGTAGTGGTTGTTGTTGTAGTAGTAGCAGCATCCTTAGTAGCAGTCTTAGTTGTAGTAGTAGCAGTACTAGCTGTTGTTATACTAGTAGTAGTAGCAGTAGAAGCAGCAGCAGCAGTAGAAGTAGTATTAGTCATAGTAGTAGTTGTAGTAGCTATAGTAGCAGTAGTTGCAAACGTTGTAGCAGTAGGAGAAGTCATAGTAGTAGTAGTAGTGTTAGCAATACTAGCAATAGCAGTAGTAGTTATAGTAGGAGCAGTAATAGTAGCTGTAGCAAAAGTAGTAGCAGTATCAATAGTAGTACTAATAGAAATAGTACAAGCAGAAGAAGTAGCAGCAATAGTAGTAGAAGTAGCAGCAATAGCAGTAGTAGTAGTAGTAGTGGAAGTAACAGTTGTTGTAGTAGTAGTAGCTGTAGCAGGAGTAGCAGTAGTGGTGGTCATAGGAGTAGTAGTTGCAGTAGCAGTAGTATCAATAGTAGTAGTAGTGGTAATAATCGTAGTTGTAGCAGTAATAGTTGTAGTTGTAGTGGGGGTATTACGAGTAATAGTAGTAGTAGTAATAATAGCAGTGGTAATACTCGTAGTAGTTGTATTGATAGTAGTTGTTGTTGTTATTGTATTAGTAGTAATAGTTGCAGCAGTAGTAGTAGCAGCTGTGGCATTGGCTGTAGCAATAGCTGTTGTACTAGTAGTTGTAGTAGAACTAGTTGTTGTTTTTGTAGTAGCAATTGTCATTGTAGTAGTAATAATCGCAGGAGTAGTAGTTGTTATTGTAGTAGGAGTACTAGCAAAAGCTGTGGTAGTTGTATGAGTAGAACTAGTAGGAGAAGTAGTAGTTGTATGAGTAGAACTAGTAGTTGATAAAGCAACAGTAGTAGTAGTGGTAGTTGTAGTAGCGGCTGCAGTTGCAGTAGGAGTAGGAGAAGTAGTAGCAAAAGTCACCGTAATAGTAGTAGTTGTTGTAGTATTAGCAGTTGCAGTCGCAATAGTAGTAGTTGTTTGAGAAGTGTCAATCGTAGCGATAGCTATAATAGCAGTAATAGATGTTCTAATTATCGTAGTAGTAGCGATAGCTATAGCAGTAGTTGTAGTAGTAGTACTTGTCGCAGTAGTAGCAGTCATAGCAGTAGTAGTAGTAGAAGTGGTTGTACCATTAGTAGAAGTAGCAATAATAGTAGTTGTGGTAGTAGCAATAGTAGCAGTCGTAGTTGTAGTTGTAGTTGTTGGAAAAGTAGCAATGGTTTTTGTTGTAGTTATCGTAGTAGTAGTCATAGTCATAGTAGTAATAGTAGTAGTGGTTATGGTAGTCGTAACAGAAACAGTAGAAGTGGTAGTAATCGTAGTTTTAGAAGCAGTAGCCGTATAGTTGCAGTAGTAGTATTAGCAGTGGTAGAAGTAGTGGGAGATGTAGTTGTAGTAGTAATAATAGAGGTAGAAGTTGTAGCAACGGCAGTAGCAGCAGTAGCAGCAACAGTAGCAGTTGTTATTGTACTAGTAGTAGTAGTAGTAGCAGCAGCAGTAGTAGTAGTTGTTATTGTTGTCGTAGTAGTAGTAGTAGTAGCAGTAGCAGTTGTAGTAGTAGTATTAGCAGTAGTAGTATTAATAGCTACAGTAATAATAGCAGAAGTAGCATTAGTAGTAGTAATTGTACCAGCAGTAGTAGTTGTAGTAGTAGTTGTAATAGTGGAAGTAGTAGTAGTAGTAGTAGCAGCAACAACAGTGGTAGTAGCAGTAGAAGTAGTCACTGTAGTAGCAGCAACAATAGTTATAGTAGTAGTAATTGTTGTTGTTGTTGCAATAGAAGTAGAAGTAGTAGAAGTTGTAGTAGCAAACGTAGTAGTAGTTGTAGTAATAGTAGTACTAGCTATAGCAGTTGAAGTAGTAGTAGTTGCTGTAGCAACATTAGTGGCAGTAGTAGTATCAGTAGTAGTAGTAGTTGTTGTAGTAGTAGTTGTAGCAGCTATCGTATGAAGTAGTAGTTACTGTATTAGTAGTAGTCATAGAAGTAATTGTTGTAGTAGTAGCATTAGTTGTGGCAGAAGTAATAGTAGCAGCTACGGTAGTTATAATAATAGTAGCTACGATAGTTATAATAGTAGTAGCAGTGGTAGGAGTACTAGTAGAAATAGTAGGAGTCGTAGTAGCAGTAGTAGAATTAGTAGGAGGAGTAGTAGTAGTTGTAGCTATAGCAGTAGCAGCAGTAGTCGTTATAGTAGTAACAGTAGTAGCAGCAGCAATATTAACAGTATCAGTAGTAGTATCAGTAGTAGTAGTAGTAATAGTACTAGCAATAGGATTAGTAGTAATAGTAGAATACCAGCAGCAGTAGAAGCAGTGGTAGTAGTAGTTGTTGTTGTAGTTGCATTAGCAGCAGAAGAGTGGTAGTAGTAGTAGTATTGCTAGTGATAGTAGTACTAGCAGTAATGCCAGAAGTACTAGTAGTAGTAGTAGTAGGTTGAGAAGTGGTTGTAGTAGTGTAGTAGTAGTAGCAGATGCAATAGTAGTAGTGACAGAAGTAGCAGAAGTAGTAGCAGCAGTATGAGTAGTAATAGTAGTGATAGCAATAGTAGTAGTAGTAGAAGCAGCCGTACTAGAAACAATAGCAGTTGTAGTAGTGGTAGTAGTAGTTGCAGTAGTGGTAGTTGTAATTGTAGGAACTACAAATGTAGTAGTCGTAGTAGCAGGTAGTAGCAGAAGTAGTAGTTGTAGTGGAAGCCGCAGCAGTATTAGTAAGATAAGAAGTAGGAGTGGTAGTAGTAGTTGTTATTATTATTGTTGTAGTAATAGTAATAGTAACAGTAGTAGTAGTAACAGTAGCAGTAGTAGAAGCAGCAGCAATAGTTGTAGCACCATTAGTGGTAAAAGTAGCAGTAGTAGTAGCAGCAGAAGTAGTAGTAGTAGTAGATGTAGTAGCAGCGGCATTGGTAGTAGTAGTAGATGTAGTAGTAGCTGTAGATCTAGTTGTAGTTTTAGTGGTAGTTGTTGTAGTAGTAGTAGTAGTTGTTGTTGTAGCAGTAGTAGCAGTAGCAGTAGCAGCAGTAGCAGCAGCAGCAGCAGCAGTAGTAGTAGTAGTAGTAGTAGTAGTAGTAGTAGTAGTAGTAGTAGTAGTAGTAGTAGTGGTAGTTGTAATTGTAATAGTAGGAGTAGGTGTAGGTGTAGGAGAGGTAGAAAGAGTATTAGTTGTTGTTGTTATTGTAGCATTCGTAGTAGTCATTGTAGGACTAGTAGTAGGAGTAGCAATAGAAGTAGTAGGAAAAGTAGCAGTAACAATAGTTGAAGTAGTAGTAGTTGTGGTTGTAGCAGTAGCAGAAGTAGCTATAGAAGTAGTAGATGTGTAGTGGTCGTTGTAATAGTAGTAATAGTATTGATAATGGTAGTTGAAGGTGTTGAAGTTGTAGTAGTAGTAGCAGTAGTAGTAATAAAAGTAGTTATGGTAGTAATAGCAGTAGTTGTAGCAGTAGCAGTAGTAGCAATAGTAGTAATAAAAGTAGTTATTGTGGTAATAGCAACAACAGCAATAGTAGTAGTAGCAGTAGTAGTAGTAGTAGTAGTAGTAGTAGTAGTAGAAGTTGTGGTTGTAGTAATTGGAGTAGTGGTAACAGTAGTAGTAGCAAAAATAGTAGGTTTAGTGGTAGTTACAGTAGTAGTTGTCATAGTAGTAGTTCTAGTAGTGGAAGCAGTAGTAGGCGGTGTAGTGGTACTAGCAGTAGTAGTATTAATTATTATGGGAGTAGTAGTACTAATAGCAATAGTAATTGTTGTAGAAGTAGGAGTAGTCGTAGCACTAGTAGTTGTAGAAGTAGTAGTAGTAGTAGTTGTTGTAGTAGTAGTTGTCATAATAGAAGTAGTTGTAGTAGTAGTAGTAGTAATAGTAGTAATAGTATTAATATTAGTAGTAGTAGTAGTAGTAGTAGTTGTAGTAGTAGTAGTTGTTCTTGTAATAGAAGTTATCGTTGGAGTAGTAGTAGTACTAGTAGTAGTAGTTGTAGTTGTAGTAGTAGTAATATTAGTTGAAGTAGCAATAATAGTTGTAGTAGTAGTAGTTGTAAAGGTAGTAGGAGAAGTTGTGGTAGCGGTAATAGTAGTAGTTGTAGTAGTAGTACCAATAGCAAAAGAATTAGTAGTAGGAAAAGAAGTAGTTGTAGCAGTAGTAATAGCAGCAGTAGTAGCAGTAGTAGTTGTAGCTGTAGTTGAGTAGCAATAGTAGTAGTTGTAGCAGTAGTTGAGTAGTTGTAGTAGTAGTAATAGTAGCAGTAGTAGCAGTAGTTGAGTAGTAATAGTAGTAGTAGTTGCAGCTGTTGCAACAGTATAAGTAGTAGCAATAGTAGTAGTTGTGGCAACTATAGCAGCAGCAGCAGTATGAGTAGAACTAGTAGTAGTAAAAGCAACAACAGTAGCAGTAGTAGTAGTTCAAGTAGTAATAGCACTAGTAGTAGCAGGAGTAGTAGTAGCAGGAGTAGTTTTAGGAGTCGTAGTAGGAATAGTAGTAGTCGTTTGAGCAGTAGTGGTAGTAGCGATAGTTGGAGTAGTAGTAGTAGTAGTGATAGCTGTAGCAGCAGCAGCAGTAGTAGTAGTTGTCATAGTAGTAGCCGTAGTAGCAGTGGTAGTAGTAGAAGTAGTTGTAGCTGCAGTTGTAGTAGTAGCAATAGTAGAAGTAGTAATTGTAGTAGTAGTAGCAATAGTAGCAGTTGTAGTTGTTTGAAAAGTAGTAATAGTAGTAGTTTTTGTAGTAGTTGTAGTTGTCATAGTTGTATTAGTAATAGTAGGGGTAGCGGGGCTTGTTGTAGCCGAAGAAGCGAAAGTAGTAGTAATGGTAGTTGAAGAAGTAGTAGCAGTATAGTTGCAGTAGTTGCAGTCGCAGTAGCAGAAGTAGTGGGAGATTAGTTGTTGTAGTAGTAGTAGCAGTGGTAGTGTTAATAGCCATAGTAATAGTAGCAATAGTCGTACTAGCAGCAACAGTAGTAGTAGTAGTAGCATGAGTAGTAGTAGTCGAAGTATTAGAAACAATAGTAGTAGTAGCAGTAGTAATAGTCGTAGTAGTTGCAGCAGCAATAGTAGCAGTAGTAGTAGTAGTTTTAGTAGTAGTACTAGTAGTAGAAGTTGTAGCAGCAATAGTAATAGTAGCAGCTGTAGTAGTAGAGGTTTTAGTAATAGTAGTAGTAGCCGTAGCAGTTTTAGTAGTAGTAGTTGTAGCAGTAGAATTAGTTGCGGTACTAGTATTACTAGCAGAAGTAGTTGTAGTAATATTAGTAGAAATAGCAGCAGCCATCATCGTAGTAGTAGTACTAGTACTGCTAGTAGTAGCAGTAGTAGCAGCAGAAGTAGTTGTTGTTGTACTAGTAGTAGTAGTGGTAGAAGCTATAGTAGAAGCAGTAGTGGTATAGTTGTAGTAGTAGTAGCAGCAGTAGTCGAAGTAGTAGAATATGTGGTAGTAGTAGTAGTAGTAGAAGTAGTAGGAGATGTAGTAGTAGTAGTACTAGTAGCAGCAGTAGTAGTAGAAGTAGCAGTAGTGGTAGTAGCAGTTGTAGTAACAGAAGTAGCGTTAGTAGAGGCATTTGTAGTACCAGTAGAAGTAGTAGTAGCCGTTGTAGTAGCAGTATTTGTAGTAGTAGTAGTAGTGGCAGTAGTAGTAGCAGAAGTAGTAGTAGTGGAAGTAGAAGCATCAACAGTAGTAGTAGCTGTAGCAGTTGTCATAGCAGTAGTAGGAGCAATAGTAGTAGTAATAGTAGTAGTAATAGTACTAGTACTAGTAGTTCCAGTAGTAGGAGCTGTGGTAGTAGTTGAAGTAGAAGTAGAACAAGTTGTAGCCGCAACAGTAGTAGTAGTAGTAGCAATAGTAGTTGTTGTTGTAGTAATATTGGTATTAGCAGTAGTAGTAGTTGCAGTAGCAGCAGCAGCAGCAACAACAACATTAGTGGCGAAAGTAGTATTAATAGTAGTAGTAATAGTAGTAGTAGTAGTAGCAGTAGTAGTAATAGCAGTATTGGTAGCAATCGTAGTAGAAAAAGTAGTAGTAGTAGTAGAAGTAGTCATTGCAATAGGAGTACAAGGAGTAGAAATAGTAGTAGTAGGAGCAGAAGTAGTAGCTGTAGTGCCAAAAGAAGTTATAAAAGAAGCTGTAGCACTAGTCGCAGTAGCAGTTGTAGTAGTAGTTGTTGTAGTAGTAATAGCAGTAGCAGAAGCAGTAGTAGTAGTAGTAATATTATTGGCAGAAGTAGCAGGAGCCATACAAGCAGTATTAATAGCCGCAGCAGCAGCAGTAGTTGGATTAGTAGGATTAGTTGTAGTAGTAGCTGTAGCAATAGCAGCAGTATTAGTAGCAGTAGAGTAGTAGTAGGAGCAACAAGAGTATTAGCCATACTAGTAGCAGTAGTAGTAATAGTAGAAGTAACAGTAGTAGTAGCATTAGTAGTAGTAGTAGTAGTAGTCGTAGCAAGAGCCGTAGAAGTAGTTAAAGTAGTAGTAATAGTCGTAGTATCAGTAGCAACAGTAACAGCAGTAGTAGTACTAGTACTACTAGTTGTAGTAGTAGTAATAGTAATAGTATTAGTAGTAATAGTAGTACTAGTAGTAGCAGGAGAAGTTGTTTTAGTAGTAGCAGTAGTGGTAGTAGTAAGAGTAGCTATTGTCCTTGCAGTAGTAGTAGTCGTGGTGGTGGTAGTAGTAGTAGTAGCAGTAGTAGTAGCTATAGTAGCTGCAGCAACAATCGTAGTAGATTTCGTAGTAGCCACAGTAATAGTGGTAGCAATAGTAGCAGTAGTAGCAATAGTAGAAGCTGCGGTAACAGTAGTAGAAGTAGGTGTAGTAGTAGTAGCTATAGTAGTAGCAGTAGTAGTTGTTGTAGTAGCACTAGCAAAAGTAGCAACAATAGTAGTAGTAGTAGTAGCAACAGCAGTAGCAGCAGCAGTAGTAGTAGTAGACGTAGCAACAGCAGTAGTAGTATTATTAGTAATAGTAGTGGTAGTAGTGTTGCAACAGTAGTAGCAGTAGCAGTAGTAGTAGTAAAAGTAGTAGTGGTAGCAGCAATAGTAGTAATAGCAGTAGTAGCTATAGTAATAGTAGTAGTTGTTGTTGTTGTCGTAGTTGTAGCAGCAACCGTAGTAGCAGTCGTAGTAGCAGCAATAATAGTAATAGCAGTAGTAGTAGCGGTAGTAGTTGTTGTTATAGTAGTAGTAGCAGCAGCAGTAGTAGTAGTAGCAGCAGCAGTAGCGATAGTAGCAGTAGCAATAGTAGTAGTTCTAGTAGCAATTGTTGTTGTTGTAGTAGTAGTAGTAGTGGAAGTAGTAGTTCTAGTAGAAGTTGTTGTTGTTGTTGTAGTAGTAGTAGTAGTAGTAGTAGTAGTAGTAGTAGTAGTTATTGTTGTTGTTATAATTATAGTTATCATTGGAGTAGTAGTTGTACTAGTAGTTGTAGTTGTAGTAGTAGTGTAGCCGCAATTGCAATAGTAGTAATATTAGTAGAAGTAGCAATAGTAGTTGTAGTAGTAGTAGTAGTAGAGGCATTAGTGGAAGTAGTAGTAGTGGTAATAGTAGTACTTGTAGTTGTAGTACTAGTAGCAAATGAAGTAGTAGTTGGAAAAGAAGTAGTTGTAGCAGTAGCAATAGTCGCAGCCTTAGTAGTAGTTGTTGCAGTAGTACTAGCAGTAGTAGTAGTAGTAGTTGCAGCAGTTGCAGCTATATAGGTAACAGCAGTAGTAGTAGTAGTTGCAGTAGTAGTTATTATATCAGCACCAGTACAGTAGTAGTTCTAGCAGTTGTAGCAGTAGTAGTAGCAACAACATTTTGTTTAGAACTGGTAGTAGTTAATGTAGCAGTACCAGTACTAGTAGTTGCTCTAGCAGTAGTAGCAGAAATAGTCGCTGGAGTCATAGTAGCAGCGGTAGTATTAGCAGTCGTCGTAGCAATACTAGTAGTGGTTTGAGCAGTGGTAGTACTAGCGATAGCTGTAGAAGTAGTAGTAGTAGTAGCAGTAGTTATCGCAGTAGTAGCCATTGTAGCAGTAGTAGTAGTAGAAGTAGTTGTAATAGTAGCAGTAGTAGAAGTAGTAGTTGTGGTAGTAGAAGTAGTAGCTATAGTAGCAGTTGTAGTAGTTGTTGTAGTAGTTGTAGTTGTCCGAGTTATATTAGTAATAGTAGTGATTGTAGTGGTTGTTGTAGCAGAAGTTGCAAAAGTAGTAGTAATGGTAGTTGTAGAAGCAATTGCAGTATAGTTGCAGTCGTAGTAGTAGCAGTGGTAGAAGTAGTAGGAGATGTAGTTGTAGTAGTAGTAGTAGAAGTGGCAGTAGTAGCAACGACAGCAGCAGCAGCAGCAACAGTTGTTGTTGTAATAGAAGTAGTATTAGAAATTGTAGTCGTAGTAGTAGTAGCAGTTGTAATATTAATGGCCATAGTAATAAGAGCAATATTTGTACCAGCAGTAGCAAAAGTAGTAGTACTAGAAGTAGTAGTGGCAATAGTAGTAGTAGTAGCAGTAATAGTCATAGTAGTAGTAGCAACAATAGTTGTAGTAGTTGTAGTAGTAGTAGTGGCCATACTAATAGTAAAAGTACAAGTAGTAGAAGTTGTAGCAGCAGCAGCAGCAGTAGTAGTAGCAGAAATAGTAGTAGTTTTAGTAATAAAAGTAGTAGTCGCAGCAGTTTTAGTAATAATAGTTGTAGCCGTAGCAGTTTTAGTAGGAATAGTTAGAGCGATAGTAGCATTAGTGGCGATAGTAGTATTACTAGCAGCAGCAACAACAGTAGTAGAAGTAGCAACGACAATCGTAGTAGTAGTAGCAATAGTAGGAGCAGTAGTAGCAGCAGTGATAGCAGTAGTTGCAGTAGTAGCAGCAGCAACAGCAACAACAGTAGTAGTAGCAGCAGCAAAAATAGCAGCAGTAGTACTAGTAGAACTTTTAGTAGATGCAGTAGCAGCAATAGTAGTAAAGGTTGTGGCAGAGGCGGTAGTAGCAGCGGTAGTCGTATGAGTTGAAATATTAGTAGTCATAGTTACAGTAGTAGTAGTAGCAGCTGCAGCAGTAATATTAGTAGGAGTAGGAATAGTCATTGCTGTAATAATAGCAGCAGTAGTAGTTATAATAGTAATAGTAGTAGTAGCAGCAATATTAGAAGTAGCAGCAGCAGGAGGAGTAGTAGTAATAGTACTACTACTAGTAGTAGTAATAGTAGTTGTACCAGCAGTGGCAATAATAGTAGTAGTAGTATTGCTAGTGGTGGTTGTGGTAGTAGTAGCAGTAGAAGTAGGAGAAGTGGTTGTGGTAGTGGCAGTAGTAGTTGTAGCAGTAGTAGCACTACTAGTAGTAGCAGCAGCAGTAGTAATAGTACTTGTTGTTGTTGTTGTAGTCATAACAACAGTTGTAGTAGTGGTAGTTGTAGTAGTAACAGCAGCAGCAGTAGCAGCAGCAGCAGCAGCAGCAGTAGTAGTAGCAGTAGTAGTAGTAATAGTAGTAGTAGTAGTAGTAGTAGCCTCAGTAGCAGTAGTAGTAGTAACAAGAATAGTTGTAGTTGTACAAGTAGTAGTAGTAGTACTAGCCGAAGTAGGAGTAATGGAAGTAGCAACAGTAGTAGAAGCAGCAGTAGTAGTATACGTAGCAATAGTAGTAGTAGTAATAGTAGTAGTAGTAGCAGCATAAGTAGTAGTAGTAGTAGGAACAGTAGCAACAGTACTAGTAGTAGTTGTAATAGTTGTTGTCGTAGTAGTTGTATTAGTAACAGTAGCAGTAGAAGTTATAGTAGTAGTAGGAATAATATTAGTTGTAGTAGTAGTAGCAGTAGGAGGAGGAGGGGGAGTAGTAGTAATAGTAGTAGTAGTAGCAGAAGTAGCAATAGAAGTAGTAGTAGTAGTACTTGTTGTCACAGTCGTAGCATTTGTAGAAGTAGTGGTAGCCGTAGTAGCAATAGCAGTAGTAATAGTAGTAGCTGTAGTAGACTAGTGGCTATAGGAGTAAGAGCAGCAACAGTTGTAGTAATTGTGCAAGTAGTAGCAGTAGTAGCAATACCAGTAGTAATAGCAGTAGCTGTAGTAGACTAGTGGCTATAGGAGTAAGAGCAATAGCAGTTGTAGTAATTGTAGAAGTAGTAGCAGTAGTAGAAGATTTTGTAGTAGTTGTAGTAGTTGTAGAAGTAGTGGTAGTAGTAGCTGTAGTCATAATATCAGTGGTAGTAGGAGAGTTAGTAGTAGTAGTGGTCCAAGTACTAGTAGAGTTAGGAGAATAGTTGCAAAAGTTGTTGTAGAAGCAGGAGTAATAGTAGTAGAAGAAGTAGCAGCAGTAGCAGTAGTAGTGGTAGTAGCAGACGCAACATTACTAGCTGCAGTAGTAGTAGCAGTAGTAGTGGTTTTCATAATAGTGGTAGTTGTAGTAGCAGTTGCATAGTTGTCATAGAAGAAGTTGTAGCAGTTACAGTTGTAATACTAGTAGTTTTAGTGGTAGCAGTAGCAATAGTAGTGGAAGTAGTAATCATAGTAGTTGGAGTAGCAGGGGTAGTGGTAGTAGTAGTAGTCATAGTAGTTGTTATAGTTATAGTAGTAGTAGCAATAGAAGTAGTAGTAGTAGTAGTATCAGTAGTAGTAGTAGTATTAGAAGCTGAAGTAGTAGCTGTAGAAGTAGTAGTAGTAGTAGTCATCGAAGTAGTAGTAGTAGCAATAGCAATAGAAGCAGAAGTAATGGTGGTAGCAGTAGTAGAAGTAGTAGTACACATATTAGCAGTCGTAGCAGTTGTAGAAGTAGTAGTAGTAACAACAATAACAATAGTAATAGTAGTAGCAGTAGCAGTACTTGCAACTGAGGTAGTAAGTGCCACAGCAGTTGTAGCAATAATAGAAGTAGCAGCAGCAGTTGTAGTAGTAGTAAAAGTTGCAGCAGCAGTAGCAGTAGTCATTGTATCAGCGGTAGTAGGAGAGGTAGTAGTAGTAGTGGTCTAGTATTAGTCGGAATAGTAGAAGTAGTGGCAATAGTAGCAGTATTAGGAGTAATAGTAGTAAAAGAGGTAGCAGTGGTAGCAGTAGTAGTGGTAGTAGTGGTGGTGGTGGTAGTAGTAGTAGTAGCAGTAGCAGCAGCAACGGAAGCCGTAGTAGTAGTAGCAGTAGTAGTTGTTTTAGTAATAGAAAGGTTGAACTAGCCATAGCAGTAGTTGTAGGAGTAGTAATAGTAGTAGTTGTAGTTGTAATATAAGTTGTTTCTATAGTAGCAGCAGTAGTAGTTGTTGTAGTAATAGTTGTAGTAGTAGTCATAATTGCAGTAGTAGTTGTAGTACTAGTAGGAGAATTAGTAGTAGTAGTACTAGTAGTAGTAGTAGTAGTAATAGTAGTAGTAGTAGTAGCAGCCTTAGTTGTAGTAGTAGCAGCAGCAGTAGTAGTAATAGTAGTAGTAGTAGTAATAGCAGTGGTAGTAGAAGTAGTAGTAGTTGTTGCAGTAGTAGTAGTAGTTGTGATAGTCATAGTAGTAGCTGGAGCTGTAGTAGTGGTGGTAGTTGTAGTAGTAGGAGTAGTAGTAGTTGTTGTTGTAGTATTAGCAGCACCGACAGTAGAAGCAGTAGAAGTAGTAGTCGTAGTACTAGTAGTAGTTGTATTTGTTGTAGCAATAGTAGTAGTAATAGGGGTACTAGTAGTAGTAGTAGCTATAGTAGTAGGTGCAGTAGTAGCTGTAGCAGTAGCAATCATCATAGTTGTGGTAGAAGCGGTAATGGTAGTGTTAGTTCTGGTGGTCGTAGAGATAATAGAGTAGTAGCAGCAGTATTAGTAGTTGTAGTGGGAGTAATAGTAGTAGTGGTAGCAGGAGTAGTAGAAGTTGCAGCTGGAGTACGAGTAGTGGTAGTAGAAGTAGTAGTATTTCTATTAGTTGCAGCAGCAGCAGCAGCAGCAGCAGCAGCAGCAGCAGCAATAGTAGTAGCAGCAACAACAGTAGTAATAGCAGTAGTAGTTGGGGTAGTTGAAGAAGCAGTAGTAGAAGTAGTAGTAGTAGTTGTAATAGTAGTAGTAGTACAAGGAGTAGTAGGAGTAGTAGTAGTATTAGTATTAGTAATAATAGTAGTTGTAGTAGTGGTAGTAATAGTAGTAGTAATAGTAGTAGTTGCAGTAGCAGTCGCAGCAGTAGTTCTTGCAAGAGCAGCAACAGCAATTATTGCAGTAGTAGTAGCGGTAGTCGCCATAACTGTAGTTGTAGTAGCACTAGTGGTAGCGGCAACTGCAGCAAAAGTAGTAGTGTTGTAATAGTAGTAGTAGTCACCGTAAAAGTAGTAGTAGGAGCAGAAATAGCAACACTAGCAGTAGTTATTGTAGTTGTGGTTGTAGTAGTAGTAGTAGTAGTAGTTATTGTTGTAGTAATAGCAGTAGTAGTAGTAATAGCATTAGTTATGGTAGTAGTAGTAGCAACAGTAGTAGTAGTAGTAGTGGTTATAGCAACAGAATCAATACTTGCAATTGTAGTAGTAGTTCATGTGGATGCTGTAGTACTAGTCTTACATGCACTAGCAATTGTAGTAGTAGTTGTTGTTATAGTAGTTGTAGTAGTAGTAGTAGGAGTAGTAGAAGTAATTATTGTAGTAGCAGTAGCAGTGGTGATGTAGTAATAGTAGCAGTAGTAGCAGCAGTAGTAATAGTAGTCATAGTAGTAGTAGGAGTAGGAGTAGTAGTAGGTGTAGTAGTAGGGGTAGCAGTACAAGTAGTAGTGCTGGCAGTAGTAATAGAAGTAGCATTAGTAGTAGTAGGAATAGTTGTAGTAGTAGTACTAGTAGTAGGTGTAGTAGTCGGAGGAGGGGTTGTAGTTGTAGTAGCAGTAGCAGGAGTAGTAACAGTAGTATTAGTAATAATAGTAGTAGGAGTAGTAGTATTAGTAGTAGTAATTGTAGTTTATGCAGTAGTAGTAGTAATTGTAGTAGTATTATTAATAGTAGTAGTAGTAGCAGCAACAACATTAGCAGTAGTAGCAGCAGCAACAGTAGTAGTAGTAGTAAGAGCAACAACAGCAGCAGCAGTAGTAGTAGTAGCAGTAGTTGCAGCACCTGTAGTCGTAGTAGCACAGGTAGTAGTAGCAACAGCAGTAGAAATAGTAGTAGTCGTTGTAGTAGTAGCAGTAGTAGTAGTAATAGTATTGGTAGTAGTAGTTGTTGCGGCTATAGTTGTAGTAATAGTAGTAACATTGTAGTCGTTGTTGTAGTAGTAGAATCAATAGTAGGAATAGTAGTGGTAGTTGTTGTTATAGTAGTAGTAGCAGTAGTAGTAGCCGCAGTAGTAGTAGCTCTAAGAGCAAGAGCAGCAACTATAGAAGCAGTAGTAGTAGTCGCAGCAAATATAGTTGTAGTAGCACAGGTAGTAGCGGCAATAGTAGTAGAAGTCATAATGTTGTAGTATAGTAGTAGTCGCTGTAGTCATAGTAGTAGCAGCGCAATAGTTGCTGAGGCAGTTGTTGTGGTAGCTGTAGTTGTAGTAGTAGTATAAGTAGTAGTAGTAGTGGTAGCGGTAGTAGTAGCGATAGTAGTAGTCATAGCATTAGCAGTAGTAGCTACAGCAGTCGTAGTAGTTGTGGCCGTAGAATCAATTGTAGCAGCAGTAGTGGTAGTTGTAGTAGTAGTAATAATAATAATAGTAGCAGTAGTAAAGTAGGATAGTAGTAGTTGTTGTAGTGGTAGCGTTAGCAATAGTAGTAGCAGTAGTAGTAGTACTAGTTGAAGTCATTGTCGTAGTAGCATTAGTAGTAGTAATACAAGTAGTAGCAGTAGGAGTACCTATAGCGAACGTAATTATAGTAGGGAACGGAGTATTTGTAGCAGTAGCAGTAGTAGTAGTATTAGTATTAGCAGTACTTGTAGTACTAGTTGCAGTAGTAGTAGAAGTATTATCAGTACTAGTAGTAGCAGCAGTTCTAGCAGCAGTAGCAATAGCAACTGTATGAGCTAAAGTAGCAGTAGTTAAAGTAGTAGTTGTGGTAGTAGTAGTATTAGTAGTAGTAGTAGCATTAGTAGCAATAGTAGTAGCAGTAGTAGTAGTAGCAGTAGTTGCTGTAGCAGCAATAATAGTAGTAGTAGTAGTAGTAGGGATAGCTGTAGCATTAGTTGTTGTAGTAAAAGTAGTAGTAGTAGGAGCAACATCAATAGTAGTAGTGGTATTAGCAACTGTAGCAATGGCCATAGTAGCAGTAGTTATAGTAGTATTAGTAGTAGGAGCAGTAGAAGTAGTAGTAGTAGTACTAGCAGCAATAGCAGCAGCACTATTAACAGTAGTGTTAGTAATAGTAATCATCTTACTTGTAGTAGTAGGAGTAGTAGTAGTAGAGTAGTAGTTGTAGCAATCGAAATACTAATAATAGTGGTAGTTGTAGTAGTAGTAGTAGTAGTAGTAGTAGTGGTAGTAGTAGGAGCAGTTATCACTGTTGGAGTTGGAGTAGTAGTACCATTAGTAGTGGTAGTAGTAGACAAGCAGTAGTAGGTGTAGTAGTAACAACTATAATAGTAGCTGTAGTGGTAGTGGCAATAGCCGGAGTAGTAGTCAGAGTAGTAGTAGTTGTTGTTGTTATTGTTCTTAGCATTAGTAATAGAGGTAGTAGTTGTTGTTGTTGTAGTAGTATTAGTAGTAGAAGCAGTAGTAGTTGTAGTAGTAGGAGTTGGAGTAGGGGTAGTAGTAGGAGTTGTATTAGTAGTACAAGTCGTAGTAGTAGTAGCAGTAGTTGTGGCAGTAGTAGGAGTTGCAAGATTAGAAGTAATAGTAGTTATTGCAGTAGTAGTAGTAGTAGTAGTAGTAGTAGTAGTAGTAGTAGTAGTAATAGTAGTAGTAGTAGCAGTAGTCGCTATAGTTGTAAGAGGAGTTGGTGTAGTAGTAATAGGAGTAGTAGTAGTTGGAGTTGGGGGAGTAGTAGTAGTAGTAGTTCTAGTAGCAGTAGGAGTTGGTGTAGAAATCATTGTTGCTGTAGTAGTTGTAGTAGGAGTAGTAGTAGTAGTAGCAGTAGTACGAGTAGGAGTAGGAGTAGTAGTAATAGTAATAGTAGCAGCAGTAGTAGTAGTACTAGAGGTAGTAGCAGCAGTAGTAGCCACCACTGCAATAATAGAAGTAATAGTAGTAGTAGTGTTCACAGTAGTTGTAGTAGTTGCGGTAGTGGAAGGAGTAGTAGTGGTAGTAGTCGTACTAGTTGTAATGTAGCAGTAGTCTGAGTAGTAGTAGTAGAAGAAGCATTAGTAGTTGTAGTAGGAGGAGTACTAGTAGTAGTAGTAGTAGTACTAGTAGTAGTAGTAGTAGTAGTAACAATTGCAGGAGCAGTAGTTGTTGTAGTAGTAGTAGCAGGAGTGTTTGGAGTAGTAGTATTAGTAGCAATAGTAGTAATAGTAGGAGTTGGAGTTCGAGTAGTAGTTGCAATAGTAGTAGTAGGAGGAGGATTAGTAGTAGTGGCAATAGTCAAAGTAGTAGTAACAGTATTATTAGTAGAAGTTGTAGTAGTTGTAGTAGTAGTAGTAGTAGCAGTAGTAGTAGTAGTAGTAGTAGTTGCAGTAACAGTAGAAGTAGTAGTAGTAGCAGCAGTAGCAGTAGTATTAGAAGTAGTAGTAGTTGTAGTTATTGTAGCAGCAACCATAGTAGCAGCTGGATCAGTAGCTGTAGCAATAGTAGTTGCAATAAAAAAAGTATTACAAGTACTAGTAGTAGCAGTAGTAGTAGTTATTGTTGTAGTATTAGAAGCATTATTAGCAATAGTGCAGGAGTTAGTGTTGCAATAGTTGTAGTAGTAGGAGAAGTTGTAGGAGCAATATTTGTAACAGTAGTAGTAGTAGTAGTTGTAGTGGTAGTAGTGGTAGTAGTAGTAGCAGCAATAGTAGTAGTAGTAGTGCAGTAGTAGCTGTAGTTGGAGTAGTAGTTGTTGTAACAGTTGTTGTAGTTGAAGCAATAACAATAGTAGTCATAGCAGGAGTAGTAGTATTTGCAGCATTAGCTGTGGTTGTATTTGTAGCAGTAGAAGTAGTGGGGTTAGTATTAGTAGCAGTAGTACTAGTTGTAGTAGTAGTAGTAGTAGTAGTATTAGCGGTAGGAGTTGTATTAGTAGTAGTAGCAGTAGTGGTAGTCGTAGTAGCATGAGTAGAAGTAGAAGTAGCACAAGTAGTAGTTGTAGTTGCGGTAGCAATAGTAGTAGTATTAGTATTAGTATTTGTAGTAGCAGTAATATTAGTAGTAGTCGGGGTAATAGTAGTATTTGTAGTAGTAGCAGTAGTAATAGTAGTAGTAGTAGCAATAGTAGTAGCAGTAGCTGTAGCAGTAGTAGCAATAGTAGTAGTAGTAGCAATAGCAGTAGTTGTTGGGGCAATAGTAGCATTTTTGTGGTAGTAGTAGTAGTAATAGTAGTATTACTAGCATAACTGTATAAGTAGGTGTAGTAGTCCTATCTGCAATAGTAACAGTAGTCTTAGTAGTAGTAGTGGTAGTCATCTTACTTTTAGTAGTAGGAATAGTAGTAGTAGAGTAGTAGTAGTAGCAGTAGAAGTACTAATAGTAGTAGTAGTTGTAGTTGGAATTGGAATAGAATTAGGGGGTAGTAGTTGTAGTGGAAGTAGTACTAGTAGTAGGAGCAGTAGTCGCAATTGTAGTTGGAGTAGAAGGAGCAGCAGCATTGGTAGTGTTAGTAGTAAACAAGCTATTGTAGGAGTAGTAGTAGCAGTAGCAGCAGCAGCAGCAGCAGCAGCAGGAGTAGTAGTAGTTGTTGTTGTTGTTGTAGTAGTAGTAGTAGTAGTAGAGTAGTAGTAGTACTAGTAGTATTAGAAGTTGTAGTGGTAGTAGTATTTGTAGTAGTAGTAGTAATAATAGGTGTAGTAGTAGTAGTAGCAGCAGCAATAGTAGGTGTGTTAGGAGTAGTTGTAGTAGTAGTAGTAGTAGTAGTAGAAGGAGCAGTAGCATTGGTAGCGGCAGTAGTAAACAAGCTGTTGTAGGAATAGTGGTGGCAGCAGTAGTAGTAGTAGTAGCAGCAGCAGAAGCAGTAGGAGCAGCAGCAGCAGCAACAATAGGAGCAGCAGCAGCAGCAGCAGCAGCAGCAGCAGCAGTAGTAGTAGTAGTAGTAGTAGTAGTAGTAGTAGTAGTAGTAGTGGTAGAGTAGTAGTAGTTTTGGTAGTAGTAGTAGTAGTAGTAGAGTAGTAGTAGTTTTAGTAGTAGTAGTAGTAGTAGTAGTAGTAATAATAATAAGTGTAGTAGTAGTAGCAGCAGCAGCAGTAGTAGGTGTGTTAGGAGTAGTAGTTGTAGTAAGAGTAGTAGTAGTCGTAATACTAGTAGTAGTAGCAGGAGTAGAAGAAGTATTAGGATTAGTAGTAGTATTAGTAGCATTAGCAGCAAACGTAGTAGTAGGAGTAGTAGTTGTGTTAGATGTAGAAGCTGGAGTAGTAGTAGTAGCATTAGGAGTAGTAGTAGGAGTGTAAGTATTATTAATAGTAGTACCAGTAGGAGGAGGATTAGTTGTAGTAGCAATTGTACTAGTAGTATAGGTTGGGGTAGTAGTTGTAATAGAGGTAATAGTAGTAGTAGTAGTAGTGGTAGTAGTTTTAGCAGTAGAAGTAGTAGTAGTAGTTGTTGTAGTAGTAGGAGCTGCAAGAGCAGCTATAGTAGTAGTCATTGTAGTAGTAGTAGTTATAGTAGAAGTCATGGTAGTAGTAGCAGTAGTAGTGGTAGTCATTATAATTGTACGAGAAGTAGTAGTAGTAGTTATTGTAATAGTAGTAGTAAGAGTTGTAGTAGTAGTAGCGCTAGAAGTATTAGTCATAGTAGCTGTAGTTGTACGAGGAGTTGGCGTAGTAGTAATAGGTGGAGTAGTAGTTGGAGTAGGGAAAGTAGAAGTAGTAGGAGTTGTAGTAGAAGTAGGAGTTGGTGTAGGAGTCATTGTAGCAGTAGTTGTAGTAGTAGGAGGAGTAATAGTAGTAGTAGCTGTAGTATGAGTACAAGTAGGAGTAGTAGTAGTAGTCGTGGTGGTGGTAGTAGTAGTAGTAGTACTAGTGGTACTAGTAGACTAGTAGCAGCAGCAGCAATCACAGCAATAGTAGAAGTAGTAGAAGTAGTAGTAGTAGTAGTATTCATAGTAGTTGTAGTAGGTGCAGTAGTGGAAGGAGTAGTAGTAGTAGAAGTTATACTGTTAGTAATGTAGTAGTAGTCCTAGTTGTAGTAGTAGAAGTAGTTGTAGTAATAGTAGCGGGAGTAGTAGTAGTATTAGTATTAGTAGTAGTAGTAGTAATAATAACTATACTAGCTGTAGCAGTAGCTGTAGTTATCGTAGTAGTAGTAGTAGTAGGAGGGTTTGGAGTGGTAGTATTAGCATGAGTAATAGTACGAGGAGTAGTAGTAGTAGGAGCATCAGTAGAAATAGGAGTAGTAGGAGTTGTTGTACTAGTAGTAGTTGTGGGAGTAGTAGTAGTAGTAGTTGTAGTAGTGGGAGGAGTAGTAGTAGGGGCAGTAGTCATACTAGTAGTAGCAGTAGTAGTAGTAGTAGGAGTAGTAGTAGTAGTGTAAGTATTAGTAGTGATTGTAGCAATTGTACTAGTAGTAGTGGTTGTAGTAGTAGTAGTAATAGAGATAGTAGTAGTAGTTGTTGTAGTAGTATTAGTACTAGAGGTAGTAGTTATTGTTGTAGTGGGAACTATAGGAGCAGCTAGTAGTAGTAGTTGTAGTGGGAACTATAGGAGCTTCTAGTAGCAGTAGTTGTAGTAGTAGTAGAAGTCGCAGTAGTAGTAGTAGTAGTAGTAGTAGTAGAAGTCGTGCTAGTAGTAGCAGTTGTTGTGGTAGTAATCATAGTTGCAGGAGAAGTTGTAGGTGAAGTTGTAGTAGTAGTAGGACTAGGAGTAGTGGTAGTAGTAGTAGTTTTTATTGTTGTTGTAGTGGTAGGAGGAGTTGGCGTAGTAGTAGTAAGAGGACTAGTTGTAGTTGGAGTAAGGGCAGTATTAGTAGTAGGAGTTATAGTAGCAGTAGGAGTTGGTGTAGGAGTTGTTGTAGCATTAGCAGTTGTAGTAGGAGGATTTGGAGTAGTAGAAATAGTACGAGTTGGAGTAAGAGTAGTAGTAGTGGAAGTAGTAGTAGTACTAGTACTAGTAGGAGTAGTAGTAGCAGTAGCCGCAGCAGCAGTAGTCGAAGTAGTAGTAGTATTTGTAGCAGTGGAAGTAGTGGAAGGAGTAGCAGTAGTAGCAGTTGTTCAGTTAGTAATGTAGTAGTTGTCTTAGTGGTAGTAGTAGAAGTTGTAGTAGTAGTAGGAGGAGGAGGAGGAGGAGGTGGAGTAGTAGCAAGAGTAGTAGTAATAGTAGTAGCAGCCGCAGCAGCACAGTAGTAGTAATAGTAGTAGAAGTAGCATTAGTAGCAATAGTTGTAGCAGTAGTAATAGTTGTAGCAGTAGTAATAGTTGTAGTAGCAGTAGAAGCAGTATTAGTAGCAAAAGTAGTAATAGAAGTAGAAGCAGTTGCAGGAGTAGTATCACGACAGTAGTGCTGGTAATAGTAGTAGTAGTAGGAGCAGCAGTAGCAATAGTAGTAGTAGTAGCAACAGTAGTAGTTACTACAGTTGTGGTAGTAGTAGTAGCAGAAGCAGTAGTACCAGAAATAGTAGCAAAAGTAGTAGTTGGGGAAGTCGTAATAGCAATAGTAGTAGTAGTAGTAGTTGTTGTTGTTGTTGTTGTAGTACTAGTAGTTATAGTAGTTATAGTAGCAGTAGTATTAGTTGTAGTAGTAGTAGTAGGAGTTGGAGTAGGGGTAGTAGTAGGAGTTGTAGTAGTTGGAGAAGTGGTAGTAATAGTAGTAGTAGTAGTAGTAGTAGTCTGAGTTGGAGTAGTAGCAGCAACAAAGTAGTAGTAGGAGTAGTAGTAGTATTAGTAGTCGTGGTGGTGGTAGTAGTTGTAGTAGTAATAGCAGTAGCAGTAGTAATAGTAGTTGTAGTAGTAGGGGTAGTAGTAGTAGTAGTAGCAGTAGTAGTTGTTGTATGATTATTTTGAGTAGTAGTATTAGTACGAATAGTATGAGAAGTAGTAGTAGTAGTTGTTGTTGTAGTAGTAGTTGAAGTGGTAGTAGTAGTTGTAGTAGTAGTAGTTGTAGTAGTAGTAGTCGTAGTATTAGTAGGAGTTGTAGCAGTTCAATTTGCAGGAGTGTTAGGAGTACTTGTAGTCGTAGGAGTAGTCGTAGGAGTAGTAATTGTAGTAGTTGTAGTAGTAGTAGAACTCAAAGTAGCTTGCGTGTTCGGAGTTGTAATAGTACTAGGAATAATAGTAGTAGTAGTAGTAGCAATAGTAGTATAGTTATTGTAGTTGTAGTTGTTGTTGTGGTAGTAGTAGTAGCAGTAGTTGTAGGATTTTGGGTAATAGTAGTAGTAGTAAGTGTACTAGTAGTAGGAGTACTAGGACGAGTAGTAGGACTAGTAGTAGTAGTAGTAGTAGTAGTAGTAGTAGTAGGACTAGTAGTAGTAGTAGCTGTAGGAGATGTAGTTGTAGTAGTAGTGGCAGTAGTGGTTGTAGTAGTCATAGTTGTATTAGTAGTAGTAGTAGTAGTAGTAGGAGGAGGAGGAGGAGGAGGAGGAGGAGGAGGAGAAGTAGGGGGAGGAGGAGTATTAGTATGAGTAATAGTACGAGTAGTAGTAGTGGTTGGAGTAGATGTAGTAGTAGTAGTAGGAATTTTAGTTGGAGTGATAGGTGCGGTAGTAGTAGTAGCAGTTGTGCCAGTAGTAGAGGTAGTAGTAGTAGTAGTAGTAGCAGTTGTGCCAGTAGTAGAGGTAGTAGTAGTAGTAGTAGTAGTAGTAATAGAGGTAGTAGTAGTAGTAGTGGTGGTGGTAGTAGTATTAGTAGTAGAAGTAGTAGTAGGAGTAGTTGTAGGAGTTCCAAGAGCAGCTATTGTAGTAGTAGTTGTAGTACTAGTAGAAGTTGTAGTAGTAGTAGCAGTAGTAGTCATAGTCGTAGTAGTTGTAGTAGTTCTTGTTGTAATAGTAGTAGTAAGAGTAGTAGTAGTGGTAGTAGTAGTTTTAGTAGTAGTAGTTGCTGTAGATGAAGGAGTTATAGTACTAGTAGCAGATTTACTATTTGTGATGTAGTAGTAGGCTTAGTAGTATAAGTAGTAGTAGTAGCAGTAGCAGGAGTAGTAGTAGTATTAGCAGTATTAGTAGTAGTAGTAGTTGTAGTAGTAGTTGTAGTCGGAGTATTTGGAGTAGTAGTATTAGTACAAGTAGTAGTTGTGGTAGGAGCAGTAGTAGCAGTAGGAGTAGTAGGAGTTGGAGTTGGCATGCTAGTTGGAGTAGTAGTTGTAGTAGGAGGAGTATTAATGATAGCAATTGTACTAGTAGTAGAGGTAGTAATAGTGGTAGTAATAGCGGTAGTAATAGTGGTAGTAGTTGTACTAGAATTAGTAGTAGAAGTTGTTGCAGTAGTAGTAGTAGTTGGAGTTGCAGGAGCAACTATTGTAGTAGTAGTTGTAGTAATAGTAGAACTTGTAGTAGTAGTAGTAGTACTAGAAGTAATAGGAGTAGTTATGGTAGTAGTAGTAGTTGCAGGAGTAGTAGTAGGAGTAGTTGTTGTAGTAGTACTAATAAAAGTAGTAGTAGTAGCAGTAGTATTAGTGGTAGTAGCCACAGTTGTAGGGGGAGTTGGCATAGTAGTAGTAATAGGAGTAGTACTAGTCGGAGTATGGGCATTAGTAGTATTAGGAGTTGTAGAAGCAGTAGGAGTTGGCGTAGGAGTCATTGTAGCAGTAGTAGTAGTTGTAGGTGGAGTAGTAGTAGGTGCAGTAGTACGAATAACAGTATGAGTAGTAGAAGTAGTAGAGTAGTAGCAGTAGTACTAGTACTAGTAGCAGCTGCAATAGCCGCCGCAGTAGTAGTAGAAGTAGTAGTAGTTGTAGTATTCATAGTAGTTGTAGTAGTTGTAGTAGTGGAAGGAGTAGTAGTTGTAGCAATAGAAGAAGTAGTAGTAGTAGTAGCAGCAGGAGGAGTAGTAGTAGCAGTAGTAGTAGTAGTAGAAGAAGAAGTAGTAGTAGTAGCAATAGTAGTAGTAGTAGCAATAGTTGTAGCAGTAGCAGTAGCAGTTGTTATAGTAGTTGTAGTAATAGTGTCTGAGTAGTAGTATTAGTACGAGTAACAGTACGAGCAGTAGTCATAGTAGGAGCACAAGTAGCATAGGAGTAGCAGGAGTTGGAGTTCGAGTGGTAGATGTAGTAGTAGGAGGAGGAGGAGAAGTAGTAGTAGTGGCAATAGTTTGTAGCCGTATTAACAGTATTAGTAGTAGAAGTTGTAGTAATAGTTGTTGTAGCAGTAGTAGTAGTAGTCGAAGTAATAGTAGAAGTAGTAGCTCTAGGTATTCTTAGTAGTAGTGGCAGCAGTAGCAACAGAAGTAGTAGTAGTAGAAGTGGTTATAGGATTATTTGGAGTAGTTCTTGTATTAGTAGTATTAGTAGTAGTTGTTGTTGTTGTTGTTGTAGCAGTAGTAGTAGTTGCTGTAGTATTAGCAGCTGTAGTAATTGTAGTAGTAGTAGAAGTAATATTACTAGTAGTAGTAGTAGTAGTAGTAGTGGCAATTATTGTACTAGCAGAAGAATTAGTAGCAATAGTAGCAGTAGTAAGTGTTGCAGTTGTTGTAGTAGGAGAAGTTGTAGGAGCAGCAGTAGTTGTTGTAGTAGCAATAGTAGTAGTCGTAGTAGTAGTAGTAGTAGTAGTAGTAGTGTAGTAGTAGCCAAAGTAGTAGTAGCAGTAGTTGTAGCAGTAGTAGTAGTTGAAGCAATAATAGTAGTAGTAGTAGCAGTAGCAGTTGTTGTTGTAGCAGTAGCAATGGTAGTAGTTGTAGCAGTAGAAGTAGTTGTAGCAGTGTTAGTAGTGTTAGTAGCACTAGTAGTAGTAGTAGTAGTAGTAGTAGGAGTAGGAGTATCTATAGGAGTAGTATTAGTAGTAGTAGCAGTAATGCTTGTAGAGGTAGCAGGAATAGTAGTAGTAGTAGCAGTACCAACACGCAACAGTAGTACTAGTAGTATTAGTAGTAGTATTAGCAGTAGCAGTAGTAGTAGTTGTTGTTGTTGTGTTAGTATTAGCAGTGGCAGTGGTAGTAATAGTAGTAGTAGTCGTAATTGTAGTAGTATTGGTATTATAGTAGCAGCAACAGCAGCAGCATCAGCAGTAGTAGTAGCGGTAGGAGTGTAGTAGTAGTAGTAGGAGGAGGAGTTGTAGTCACAAAAGTTGTAGGAATGTTAGGATTAGCAGGAAGTTGTAGAAGTTTTAGGAGTGTTTGGTGTAGTAGTAGTAAGAGTAGTAGTAGAAGTAGTAGCAGTAGTAGTAGTAGTAGTAGGAGGAGTGTTAGAATTAGTGGTAGTAGCAGAAGTAGTAGTAGTGTTAGTGCTAGAAGTAGTAGTAGTATGAGCACTAGTTGTAGGAATTATACTAGTAGTAGAAGTAGTAGTAGCAGTTGTCTAGTAGTTGTTGTCATTATTGTTATTATTATAGTACTGGTGGTATGAGTAGTAGGAGTAGTAGTAGTAGGAGTTATTGTAAGAGTAGAAGTAGGCGTAGCAGTAGTGGGAGTAGGGGTAATAGAAGTAGTAGGAGTACCAGTGGTAGTGGGAGTTGGAGTAAGAGTAGTAGTAGTACTAGTAGGAGTAGTAGGAGTAGTAGCAGCAGTAGTAGGTGTAGGGTTCGGAATAGTAGTAGTAGTAGCAGAAGAAGAAAAAGAAGTAGTAGTAGTAGTAGTAGTCGTGCTGGTGGTAGTAGTAGTAGTAGTAGTAGTAGTAGTAATAGTAGTAGTAGTAGTAGTAGAAGTAGTAGTAGTGCCGATATTAGTAGTAGTAGTACAAGTAGTAGTAGGAGTTGTAGTACCAGCGATTGTACTAGTAGTAGTAGTAGTAAGGTTGGTAGTCGTAGTAGTAGTAGTAGTAGTAGTAGTAGTAGTAATAGTAGTAGTAGTAGTAGTAATAGTATTTGGAGTCGTAGTATTAGTACGAGTAGCTGTTGTAGTAGTAGTAGTAGTAGGACGAGAAGTAGTAGTAGTAGTAATAGTAGTGGCAATAGTAGTAGCAGTAGTTGTCATAGTAGTAGTGTAGCAGAAGTAGTAGTAGGAGGAGTAGTAGTAGTAGTAGTTGAAGTTTTTGATATGTTCGGAGTAGTTGTAGTAGTAGTAGTTATGGTAGTAGTAGTAGTATTAGTAGTAGTAGTAAGAGGAGTATTAGTAGCAGGAGTAGTAGTAGGAGTAGTAGTAGTTGTAACAGTAGGATTAGGAGTTGGAGTGGGAGTAGTAGTAGATGTTGTTGTAGTAGTTGTAACGGTAGGAGAAGGAGTTGGAGTGGGAGCAGTAGTAGGATTTGTATTAGTAGTAGTAGTAGTAGAAGTAGGAGTACTAGTAGTAGCAGTGGTAGAAGTAGTCGTAGTAGTAGTATTAGTAGTAGTAATAGTAGTAGTACAAGTAGTAGGAGTGTTAGTATTAGTATTAGTATTAGTAGTAGAAGTTGTAGTAGTAGTGGTAGTAGTAGTTGAATTAGTATTAGTAGAGGTAGTATGAGTAGTAGCAGGAGTAGTAATAGTAGCAATTGTACTAGTACTAGAAGTAGTCGTAGCATTAGTTGTGGTAGTAGTAGTTGTAGTTGTGGGAGTAGTAGTTGTGGTAGTAGCTGTAGTAGTCGCAGCAGTAATAGTAGTAGGAGTTGGAGTAGGTGTGGTAGTTGCAATAGTAGTAGTAGTGGGAGTAGTAGTAGTAGGTGTAGGAGAAGGAGTAGGAGTAGGAGTTGAAATAGGAGTTGGTGTAGGAGGAGGAGTAGTTGTAGGGGTAGTAGTTGTTGTTGTCATAGCAGGAGTAGGAGTTTGACGAGGAGTATAGTAGGATTTGTAGTACTAATAATAGTAACAATAGTAGGATTTGGAGTAGTAGTTGTAGGGGAAGTTCTAGTAATCTTAGTAGTTGTTGTATTAGTCATAGTAGTAGAAGTAGCAGTTGCAGAGGTACGCGTAGCAGTAGTCGTAGTAGTTGCACAAGTAGTAGTAGTAGTAGTAGTAGGAGTTGGAGTAGGGTAGTCATAGTAGTAGTAATTATAGTACTACTAGAAGGAGTTGTAGTACTAGCAATTGTTGGAGTAGGAGGAGGAGTAGTTGTTGTTGTAGCAGAAAAAGTAGTGGTAGTACTAAAAGTGGGAGAAGTACTAGAAGTAATAGTAGTAGTATTAGTGGTAGTAGTGGTAGTAATAGGAGTAATAGTACCAGTAGTAGTAGCAGCAGCAGTGGTAGTGGTAGTAGTTGTTTTTGTTGTTGTAGTTGCAGTAGCTATAGTAGTAATAACAGTTGTAGTAGGTGTAGTAGCCGTAATAGTAGTAGAAGTCGTAGTAGTAGTATGAGTAGTAATAGCAGTAGGACTAGTAGTTGAAGTAGTAGTAGTAGTAGTTGTTGTAGAAGAAGTAGTAGTAGTAGTAGTAGTACAAGTAGTTGTAGTAGTAGTAGGAGTATTAGTAGATGAAGTAGTACTAGTACTAGTAGTTATTGTAGTAGTAGTCAGAGTAGTAGCACTAGTAGTAGTATTAGTAGTAATAGTAGTAGTAATAGTAGAGTAGTAGTAGAAGTAGAAGTAGTAGTAGTAGGAGCAGCAATAGCAGCAACAGTAGTAGTAATAATAATAGTAATAGAAGTCGTAGTAGAAGCAGAAGTCAAGGTAGTAGTAACAATAGTATTAGTAGTAGTAGGGTTAGTGTTAGTTCGTGAAGTACCTGCAGTAGGAGTAGTAGTTGTAGCAATTGCACTAGTTACAGACGTAGTAGTAGTGGTAGCAGTAGTAGCAGCAATAGTAGTAGTAGTCGTTGTAGTATTAGAAGTAGTAGTAGTAGTAGTAGTAGTGAGTAGTAGCAGCAACAACTATAGTAGTAATAATAGTAGTAGAAGTTGGGGTAGTAATAATAGTAGTATCAGTAGTAGTAGTTGTTGTCCGTGGTGTAGTAGGAGTAGTTGTTGTTATATTATTATTAGTAGTAGTAGTTGTTTTTGTAATAGTAGTAGTAGTAGTCGTAGTCGCAGTAACAGTAGCTATGGTTATAGGATGAATAGGAATAGGGGTAGTAGTAGGTGTTGTAGTTGTAGGAGTTGTAGTAGAAGAAGGAGCTAGAGTAGGCATCGTATTAGCTATAGTAGTAGTAAGAGGAGTAGTAGAAGTAGCTGCAATAGGAGTAGGAGGAGGAATAGTAGTAGTAGGGGTAGTAGTAGTAGTAGTAGTGGTAGTAGTGGTAGTAGTAGTTGTACTAGTAGTAATAGTAGTAGTAGCAGCGATAGTAGCAACTACAGTAGTAGAAGCAGTCATAGTAGAAGTATTCATAGTAGTAGTAGTAGTAGCCATAGTAGGAGTAGTAGCTGTTGTTGTAGTTGGAGGAGTAGTAGTAGTGGTAGTAGTAGCAGCAGTAGTAGGAGTACTAGTAGCAGTAGTAGGTGTAGTAGGAGTTGTAGTAGGAGTACTAGTAGCAGTAGTAGGAGTACTAGTAGCAGTAGTAGTAGGAGCAGTAGTTGGAGTAGTAGTAGCAACAGTAGGTGTAGTAGGAGTACTTGTAGTTGTAGCAATAGTAGGACTAGTATTAGTATTTGTAGAAGTAGCAGCAGCAGTAGTAGTAGAAGTAGCAATTATTGCAATAGTAGTAGTAGTACGAGTAGCAATAATAGTACTAGTGGTCGGGGGAGCGGTAGTTGCAGTATGAGTAGTAGGAGTAGTAGTAGTAGTAGCAGCAGTAGTAGTACTTGTTGTATTAGTAGTAGTAGTTGGAGTAGGAGACATAGAAGTCGTAGGAGTGCTGGGAGTAGTAGAAGTAGTAGTAGTAGTCGTAGTAGAAGTAGCAGGAGTTTTAGTATTAGTAGTAGTACTTGTAGTAGTGGTAGTTATGTTAGTATTGGTTGTAGTAGTTCCAGTAGTAGTAGGAGTAGTAATGGTAGCAATTGTACAAGTAGTAGTAGTAGTATTAGTACTATTAGTAGTAGTAGTAGTAGTAGTAGTAGTAGTAGTAGTGGTAGTAGTAGTAATTGTAGTAGTAGTAGTAGTAGTATTGGTAATAGTAGTAGTGGTAGTAACAGTAGTAGTAGTAGCAATAATAGTAGTAGGAGTTGGAGTAGTAGTAGTAGTAGGAGTAGTAGTAGAAGCCGTATGTGTAGGAGTAGGAGTAGTAGTAGGAGTTGGTGTACGAGTAGAAGTAGTAGTAGGAGTAGGACTATTAGTACGAGTTTTAGTAGTACCATTAGGAGTAGGAGTAGTAGCTATAGCAATCTTACTAGTAGTAGAATTACTAGCAGCAATAGTAGTTGCTGTTGTAGTTGTAGTAGTAGTAGTAGAAAATAGTAGTAGCAGCTACAGCAATAGCTGCAGTAGTAGTCATAGTAGTAGCAATAGTAGTAGTAGTAGTAGTAGTGGTTGTAGGAGGAGTTGTAATAGTAATAGTTGATGTTTTAGTAGTCATAGTAGTAGTAGTAGTAGGGGCAGTCGTAATAGTATTAGTAGTAGTAGTGGTAGTAGTAGTATCAATTGTGGTTGTAGTAGTAATAGAACCATTAGTAGCAGAAGTAGTTGTAGTAGTAGCAGAAGTAGGAGCAGCAATACTAGAAGTAGTAAAAGTAGTACCAGTAGTGATAGCAGCAGCGACAGTAGCAATAGTTGTAGTAGTAGTTGTAGTTGCAGTAGTGTTTGTAACAGTAGTAGCAGTAGTGTTTGTTGTAGCAGTAGGAGCAGTAGTTGTAATAGTAGTAGTAGTACTAATAATAGTAGTAGTAGTAGTAGTAGTTGCCATTGTAGTTGTAGTTGTACTAGTACTAGCAGCAGCAGTAGTAAGAATAGTAGTAGGAGTAACAATGATAGTAGTAGTAGTTGCAGCAGTAGTAGATGTAGTAGTAGTTGTAGTAGATGTAGTAATACTAGTGGAAGTAGTAGTAGTAATAGCAGGAGGTGGAGGAGGAGGACGAGCAGTACTAGTTGTAGCAGTAGTAGTAGTAGTTGTAGTAGTAGTAGTAGTAGTAGTAATAGTAGTAGAAGTATTAGTAGTAGTAGTATTAGTTGAAGTATTAGTATCAGTAGTAGTAGAAAGGGTAGCGTTAGTAACGATAGTAGCAGTTTTAGTAGTAGTTGTTGTTGTTGTTATAGTAGTAGTAGCAGTAGTAGCAGTAGTAGCAATAGTAGTAGTAGTAGTAGTAGTAGTAGTAGTAGTAGTAGTAGTAGCAGCAGTAGTAGTAGTTGCAGCAGCAGCAGAAGAAGCAGCAGTAATAGTAGCAGCAGTAGTAGCATTAGTAGCAATAGCAGCAGCAGTAGCAGCAATAGTGGCAGTAGTCTTAGTAGTTGTAGTTGTAGTAACAACAACAGCGATAGTAGTAGCAGTAGTAGCTATCTTAGTAGTAGCTCTTGTAGTAATAGTAGTAGCAGAAGTCGCAATAGTAGCAATTTTAGTAGCAGTACTAGTAGTAGTAGCAGCTGTAGTAGCAGTATCAGCCGCAGTGGCTGTAGTTGTTGCAGTAGAAGAAGCAGAAGTTGTTGTTGGAGTACTAGTAGTAATAGTAGTATCTATTGCAGTTGCAGTAGTAGTTGTAGTAGTCATAGTAGAATTAGTAGTAGTAATAGCAGTAGTAGCAATAGTGGTAGTAGTAGCAGCAGTAGTAGTACTCATAGGAGTATAGTAGCAATAGTAGTAGCTGTCGTCGTCGTAGTAGTAGTAGTAGTGGTAGGAGTAGTAGTAGTCCCAATAGGAGTAGTTTTAGTAGCAGTATTATTAGTTGTAATAGTAATAGTTGTTGGAGTAGTAGTAGTGCTTGTAGTAGTAGTTGTAGTGTTAGTGTAGTAATAGTAGTAGTAGCAATACTAGGAGAGGTACTAGTTGTAGTAGTAGCAGTCGCAGTGGTCTCAGAAGTAGTAGCAATAGGAGCAGTGGTCTCAGTAGTTGTAGTAGTAATAGGATTAGTTGTAGCAATAGTAGTACTTGTAGCAGTAGCACCAACAATAGTCGAAGCAGTAGTAGTCGTAGTAGTAGTTGTTGTTGTAGCGGTAGCTATAGCAGTAGCAGCAGTAGTAGTAGTAGCAGTAGCAATAGTAGTAGCAGAAGCAGATGTAACAATAATAATAGTATTAGTAGTAGTAGTAGTAATAATAGTAGCATTAGTAGTAGTAATAGTAGTACTCGCGGTAGTAGTAATAGTGGTAATAGGAGTAGTAGTCATGGTGGTGGTGGTAATAGTGGTAGTAATTGCAATATAGGTATTACCAGTAGCAATAGTAGGTGTAGTATCAGTTGTAGTAATAGCAGCATAAGTAGTAGCAATAGTAATTATAGAACCGGAGTAGTAGTCGTTGTAGTAGTAGCAGTGGTTGTTGTTATTATAGTCATAGTAGTAGCAGTAGTTGTTGTAACAATAGTAATAGTAGTAGTAGCAGTAGTAGTAATAATCATAGTAGTAGTAGTAGCAGAAGTAGTAGTAGTAATAGGAGAAGTACTAGTAGTGGTAGTTTTAGTAAAAGTAGATCTTGTAGTAACAGTAGTAGTAGTGGTAGCAGTAATAGTAGTACTAACGGTAGTAGTACTATTAATAATAGTAGCACTAGTAGTAAATGTGGTAGCACTAGTACTCATAGTGATTGT
This sequence comes from Trichopus zeylanicus subsp. travancoricus, assembly GCA_005019695.1. Taxonomy (NCBI): domain Eukaryota; kingdom Viridiplantae; phylum Streptophyta; class Magnoliopsida; order Dioscoreales; family Dioscoreaceae; genus Trichopus; species Trichopus zeylanicus. Next base: position 179,764 of record RXID01010985.1, read on the forward strand.
TGTGGCATGAGGAGGAGGAGGATGAGGAGGAGGATGAGCAGTAGTACTAGTTGTAGTAGCAGTCGTGGTAGTAATAGTGATAGTAGTAGTAGTAGTAGAAGTAGATGTAGTAGTAGTAGCTGTAAGAGTAGTAGTAGTAGTAGTAGCAGTTGTAGTATTAGAAGTAGTAGTAGTAGTAGTAGTCGCTATAGTAGAGGAAGTAGTAGTGCAAGTAGTTGTGGTTGTAGTTGTAGTTGTAGGAGTAGTATTAGGAGAAGAAATAGGTATAGTAGTAGCAGTAGCGGTCGCAGCAATAGTAGCAACAGCAGCAGTAGTAGTATTAGGAGTAATGGAAATAGTTGTAGTAGTAGTAGTAGCAGCAACTATAGTAGCAGTAGCAGTAGTTGAAGCAGTATTAGTAGCAATAGAAGCAGTAGTAGTAGTAGAAGCAGTATCAATTGCAATAGTAATAGCAGTATTAGCAGCGGTAGAGTAGTAGTACGTCGATAGTAGCAGCAACAGCAATAGTAGTAGTAGTAGTAACGGTAGTCTTAGTAGTAGTTGCAGCAGCTACAATAGCAGCAGCAGTTGTCGTTTTAATAGTAGTAGTAGCAGCAGCAGTAGTTGCAAAAATCATAGTAGAAGTTGTAGCAGTAGCAATAGTACCTATTGTAGTAGCAGTTGTAATTGGAGTAGTAGTAGTAGCTGTAGTAGCAGAAGTAGTAGAGTAGTAGTAGAAGCAGCAGTAGCAGTAGTAGTACTAGTAGTAGTAGCAGCAATAGTAGGAGCAGTGGTAGTAGTAGTAGTCGGAGCAACAGCGGCAGTATTAGTAGTAGTAGTAGTGGCAGTGGGGGTGGTGGTGGTAGTAGTAGTAGTTGTCATGGTAATAGTCGTAGTTGTAGCAGTGGAAGTTGTAATAGCAGTAGTAGCAGAAGAAGTAGTAGTATCAGTCATAGATGCAGTTGTAGAAGTGGTAGTAGTGCCAATAGTAGTAGTATTAATAGTAATACTAGTCGTAGCTGCAGTCGTATTACTAGGATTAGTTGTAGTTGTAGTAACAGAAGTGGTAGAAGTAGTAGCATAAGTAAGAGAAGTAGTAGTAGTAGAAATAGTAGCACTAGCAGTAGCAGTAGAAGTAGTAGTAGCAGTGGTAGTACAAGCAATAGTAGTAGCAGTAGCAATAGTTGCAGTAGTAGTAACAAGAGTAGTTGCGGTAGCACTAGTAGTAGCCGTACTTGTACTAGTCGTAGTTGTTGTAATAAAAGCAATAGTGGCAATAGTAGTAGTAGTAATAGTAGTAGTACTAGTAGTAGTAGTAACAGAAGTAGTTGTAATAGTAGTAACTGTAGTAGTAGTAGCAGTAGTTGTAGTAGTAGAAGAAGTAGTAGGAATAGTAGTATTATTAGCAGCAACAGCTACAGTAGAATCAGCAGCAGTAGTACTAGTTCTGGTATTATTAGCAGCAGTAGTAGTACTACTCCTACTATTGCTATGGCTACTACTTCTACTACTACTACTACTACCAATATTGCTATTAGTACTACTACTACTACAACTACTACTCCTGCTACTACTGCTACTACAACTGCAAATACTACTACTGCTACTACTACTACAACTACTACTACTTCTACTCCCACTCCTACTACCTCTCCTACTACTATTAGTATTATAGCTACTACAATAACTATTACTACTTTTACGGCTACTACTGCTGCTGCCACTGCTAATACAACTAAAATTGCTACTACTACTACTACTACAACAACAACTACTGCTACTACTGCTACTACTCCTACTCCTACTACTGCTACTACTAGTATTCCTTCCAATACTACTACTACTACAACTTTTACAACTACTCTTTCTCCAACTTCTACTCTGACTACTTCTATTGCTACGACAACTACTCCTACTACTACAGCTACAATACAACCATTACTACTACGGTTACTAAAACTACTACTACTAGTAGTACTGTTGCTATTACTGCTACTACTACAACAACTACTTCTGCAATTATTGTTGATACTACAACTACACTACTACTCCTACTACTACAACTGCTACTCCTACTACTCCTACTGCTACTCCAACTACTACTCCTTCCCCTGCACCTATTCATACTAGTACTCCTACCACTACTACTACTACTACTATAATTTCTACTACCACCACCACCACTTCCACTGCTACTGCCACTACCAATACTGCTATCGCAACTACTAGTACTAGTACTAGTACTACTATTACTAGTAGTAGAATTCTTACTGCTGCTGCTACTACTACCACTACTACTAAAACAACAACCACTACTACAACTATGACTACTACTTCTGCTGCTACTACCAATATCACTACTACTACTACAACTCCTACTACTACTTCTACTACTTCAACTATTGCTACTACTAATATAACCACTACTACTGCTACAACAATTGCTATGGGAACTACTACTACTGCTCCTAACACTCCTACTAGTACTTCTCCTCCTCCTCCTCCTCCTCCTCCTCCTATAGCTGCTACTAGTACTACTACTACTACTACTACAGGTACTACTACTACTAATTCTACTATTACTACTACAACTACTATTACAACAAGAACTACTCCTACTATTGCTGTACTATTACTGCTGCTACTACTACTATGACCACTACTACTACTACTACCACTACTTCTATTAGTACTTTTGCTGCATCTATTACTACTACTACTACTACTACAACGACTACTACTCCTACTCCTACTCCCGCTACTACAGCTACTGCTACTACTAGTACTACTACTACTACTGTCACTACTACTATTACTACTAGGACTATGACTACTACTACTACTACTACTACTACTACTACTACTACAACTACAACTACTACTATTACTACTATTACTACAATTACTACTTGTGCTACTTTTGCTACTCCTACTACTACTACAACTACGACTACTACTACTACTACTACTATTACTATTACAACTTCTACAACTATTACTTCTTCTGTTGCTGCTTCTACTACTACTACTACTACTACTAATACTGCGATGACTATTGCTACTAGTACTACTACTACTATTACTACTACTAGTCCTACTACCACTACTACTACTAATACTACTACTACTACAACTACAATTACAACAACAACTACTACTACTTCTGCTCTACTACTGCTACTGCTACTTTTGCTCCACTACTACTACTACTTCTATTATTACTTTTGCTACGTCCACTACTACTACTTCTGCAACTACTACCACACCGACTACTAGTCCTACTCCTACTCCTACTCCTACAACTATTGCTAGTCCTACTACTACAACTACTATCACCACCACTGCTGCTGCTACTACTACTACTACTACTACTACTACTACCACCACCACCACCACCACTACTACTATTATTATTACTACTACTACTACTACTGCAGCTACTACTTGTGCTATTATAGCTACTCCTGCTACTACTATTACTATGACTACTACTACTACTATTACTGCAACTACTACTATTGTTGCTGCTACTACTACTACTATTACTACCAATACTGCTACTACTATCGCGGCTAGTTCTACACCTACTCCTCCTACTATTGCTGTTACTACTACCACCACTTCTTCTGCTAGTATTACTACTACTGGCACAACTACTAATGCTACTACTTCTATAACTACTACTAATACTGCTGCCAGTAATACTGCTAGTACTTCAACTAATACTACTGCGACTGTTACAATTGCTATAGCTACCACAGTTGCCACTACTACTACTTCTACTAATACTACTATTGCTACTATAGCTATAGCTTCTGCTTCTCCTATTGCAATTGCTACTATTACTACTAAAAGTACTACTACAACTACTGCTACTCTTGCTATTACTGCTACTATTACTACTTCTACTACCATTACCACAGCTTCTCCTACTACTACTCCTACTACTATTACTTGTATAACTCCTACTGCTACGCCTACTACTATGACTACCACTACTCCTCCTACTACAACTACTGCTGCTGCTGCTACGGTTTCTACAGCAGCGGCTACTACTACGATTACTACCTTTGCTACTACTCCTACTACTACAGCAACTGTTATTACTAGTAAGACTGCCACTACTGCTACTACTACTACTCCAACTACTCCAATTACTATTGTTACTACTACTACAGCAAATACTGCAATTGCTACTACCACTACTACAGCTTCTACTACTACAACTACTATTACTACTACTATGACTACTACAACTACTATTACCTCTGCTACTGCTACTACTACTGCTACTACTCCTGTCGCTACTTCTTCTCTTACCACTACTGCTACTGCTACTACTACTGATACTACATCTACAACTACTAGTACTTCTACTATTACTGCTACAACTGCTACTAGTGCTACTATTTCTTCGATTACTACTGCTTACGACTACTACTATTACTATTATTACTACTACAACTGCTACCACTATTGCTACTACTAACATTACTATTAATACTATTACTACTACTACAATCAATATTACAACACCTACTACTACTTCGGCCGCTGCTCCTACTACTACTACAACTATTGCTACTGCTACTACTATTGCTACTGCCACAACAAAAGGTACTATTGCTACATCTACTATTACTGCTACAAGTACTTGTGCTATTACTACTACTAGAGCTAAGACTATGACTGCGACTACTACTGGTAATGCTACTCCTACTGCTACAATTGCAAATGCTTGGACTACTGCTACAACTACTGCTACTACTACGATTACTACTACTACTACTGCTGTTATTATTACGACTACTGCTCCTGCTACTTCTACTACAGCTACTGTTATTCCTACTACTACTCTTACTACTTCTACAACTGTTGCAACTACTACTACTACAACAAGTACAACTACTACTGCAACTCCTCCTCCTACTACTATTGTTCTTAGCACTACTGCTATTGCTAGTATTACTATTATTTCTACCATTAATACTACTTACAATAGCTATTATTACTACAATTACTACTACAACTTCTACCACTACTGTTATTACTATGATTACTACTACTACTACCACTATTACTGCTAATACTACAACAACAACTACTACTACAGCCGCTGCTACTACAACTACTATTGCTTATGATACTAATGCTACTACTACTACTGCTACTACTATTGTAACCACTACAACCGCTACATCTACCACTACTGCTACAACTACTAATACTACTACTAATACTCCAGCTACTACAACTACTGCTATAGTTGCCTCTAATGCTACTCCTATAGCTACTATTGCTACAACTACAACTACTGTGACTACTACTGCAACTGCTACTATTACTACTACTACTGCAACTGCTACTATTACTACTACTACTACTACTACTACTACTACTACTACTGTTGCTGCTACTACTACTACGACTACTACTATGACTTTTACTACAACTACTGCTACCACTACTGCTTCTACTACTACTACTTCTACAACAACGTCTACTACTACTACTACTACTATTACTACTACTACTACTACTACTACTACTACTACTACTACTACTACTACTACTACTACTACCACTACTTCTGCTATTGCTAGTATATTTACTACTACTACTACTCCTACTACCATGATCATTGCTACTGCTACGACTCCTACTCCTACTACTACTGCCACTACTACCATAACTATTCCAACTACTCCAACTCAGACTTCTACAACTACTACTAGTCCTACTGCTACTACAACTACTCCAACTACTACAAAAGCTACAACTACTGCTACTTTTGATGTTGCTGTCGCTACTACTACGACCACTACTACTAGTACTGCTACTACTACTGCTACTACAACAACAACTAGATCTGCTACTATTGTTTATACTACTACTACATTACTACTACAACTGCTACTGCAATTACTACTACTATTGCTACTACGATGACCTGTACTATTGCGACTAATGTTGCTACTATTACTATACTACTACTACTACAACAACTACTACTACTGCTATTCCTGCTACTGCTACTACTGCTACTACTACTAACACTACTACTATGACGACGACGACGACTACAACAACTACTACTCCAACTGCTACTATTACTACTTCTACTACTATTAATACGATAACAACAAGTACTACTGATACAGCTTCTACTACTACTACTACTGCAACAACAACAACTACTACTACTCCTACTACTACCACTCATACTACTATTAATTTCACTATTGCTATTGCTACTCTTACTACTACTACTACTACTCCTACTACTACTATTATAATTTCTACTATCACCACGACTACTACTACCACTATTGCCACTACCAATACTACTATCTCAACTGCTACTACTACTAAAACCTGTACTACTACTACTATTACTCCTACTGTTGCTGCTACACCTGCTACCACTACTACTGCTACTACTTCATCTACAACTATTAACACTACGACAACTACTACCACTTCTGCTGCTACTACTAATATCAGTACTACTACTACAACTCCTACTACTACTACTGCTACTACAACTACTACAACTACTACTACTATTGCTACCACCACTACTACTACTGCTACTACTGCTACTATTACAACTACTCCTAACACTCATACTACTACTACTGCTACTACTACTACTACTACTACTATTGCTACTACTAGTACTACTGCTAACACTCATACTACTACTACTGCTAGTACTACTACTACTTCTACCACTACTTATACTACTACTACTGTAGCTACTGCTATTACTAGTAATATTTCCACTACTGCTACTACTTCTACCCTGACTACTCCAATTACTATTGTTATTACTACTACTACAAATACTGCAATTGCTACTACTGCTACTATTGCTACTACTACTTCTTCTTCTACTACTACTACTGTTACTACTACTATGACTACTACAACAACTACTACTTCTACTACTGCTACTACTACTACTACTACTCCTCTTGCTACTTCTACTCTTACTACTACTGCTACAGCTACTACTACTAATACAACAACTACAACTACTAGTACTACGACTCTTATTACTACAACTGCTACTACTGCTTCTATTTCTTCTATTACTACTGCTTACAACTACTAGTATTACTATTATTACTACTGCATCTACTACCACTACTTCTACTACTAATATTACTACTACTACTACTACTACCACTACTGCTACTACTAATATTACTACTACTATTGCTACTGCTACAACTACAACAACTAGTGCTACTGATACATCTACTAGTACTGCTACAACTCCTTGTGCTACTATTACTACTATTGCAAGGACTACTATTGCAGCTACTGCTTCTAATGCTACTCCTACTACTATTTATAATACTACTGCTACTGCTGCTGCTACTACTACTATGACTACTACTATTACTTCTACTACTACAACTTATTCTTTGACCATTAACACTATGATAACTACTACTGCTTCTGCTGCTATTACTAATATCACTACTACTACTACAACTCATACTACCACTTCTACTACCACTATAACAGCTACAACAATAACTACTACTACTACTTCTCCTAACACTCATACTACTACTGCTACTAATTCTACGACTACTTCTACTAGTACTAGTACTACTACTACTACTACTACTACTTCTACTACTATTACTACTACTGCTGCTGCTACTACAACTACTATTATAACAACTACTACTCATACTCCAGTTGCTATTACTGCTATTGCTACTACTACTACTACAACTACCACTACTGATACTACTTCTCCTACTACTATAATTACTACCAATACAAAAACTACAACTAGAACAACCGCTACAACTCCAACTATTGCTACTGTTGGTACAATGACTACTCCATCTACAACAACTACGACTACTACTTGTGTTACTACTGCTGCGGTTGCTACTCCTCTACTTTACCAACCACTACTACTACTGCTACTACAACTTCTACTACTGCTGCTGCTACTACTACTACGACTACTACTTCTACTACCTCTACTTCTGAAATTATTGCAACTACTATAATTACTACTACTGCTACTACTTGTACAACTACTGCCACTAATGTTGTTGCTATGACTACTACTGCTACTACTGCCGCTACAATAACAACTACTATTACTACTACTACTAGTACTACTACTACTATTACTACTACATCAACTACAACTGCTACTGCTACTACTGCTACTACTATTAGTACCATTACTACTACAACAACTACTACTATTAATACTGCTGCTGCTGCTACTACTGCGGCTATAGCTACTACTACTACAACTACTGCTATGACTACTACAATAATAACTTCTACTATAACTACTACTACTACTACTACTACTACTACTACTACTACTACTACTACTACTACTACTACTACTACTACTATTACTACTACTACAAGTGCTACCACTTCTACCAGTAGTTGGAGTAGTAGTAGCCGCATGAGTAGTAGTAGTAGTAGTAGTAGTAGTTGCAGTAGTAATTAGAGGAGGAGAAGAAGTAGCAGTAGTAGTAGTAGAAGTAGCAAAAGTACTAGTAGTAGTAGTAGTAGTTGTAGAAGGAGCAGTAGTAGTATTAGTAGTAGTAAAATTTGTAGTAGTGGAATCAGTTATAGTAGTAGTAGCAGCAGTAGTAGCAGTAGCAGTAGTAGTAGCCATAGTAATAGTAGTAGGAGAAGTAAAAGAAGTAGCAGTAGCAGCAGCAATAATAGTAGTAATAGGAGTAGTAGTAATCGTAGTAATAATAGCAATAGTTGGAGTAATAGAAATAGTAGTAGTATTAGAAGTTGTAGTGGTGATAGTAATAGTAGTAGCAGTAGTAGTAGTGGCAGTAGCAGCAGTAGCAGTAGTAGCAGTAGTAGTAGTAGCAGTAGTAGTAGTGAAAGTAGCTGTTGAAGTAGCCATAGTAGTAGTTGCAGTAGTGGCGTTAGTAGCAGTTTTGGCAGTAGTACTAGTAGTAGTGGTAGAAGTAGAAGTAGAAATTGTAGCAATAGCAGTACTAGCCATTGTAGCAATAGTAGTAGTAGTAGCGGTAGTAGCAGTTGCAACATAAGTATTTGAAGTAGTAAAGTAGTATTCGTAGTAGTAATAGTTGCAATAGCTGTAGTGGTATCAGTAGTTGTAGTAGTAGTAGCAATAGCAGTATTGGCAGTACTTCTTGTAGTAGTAGTAGTAGTAGTAGTAGTAGTAGTAATAAATATAGTAGTAGTACCTGTAGTAGCAATAGTAGTTGTGGTAGAAATAGTAGCAGTAGTAGCCATTGCCAAAGTAGTAGTAGTAGAAGTAGTAGTAGCCGTAGGAGTAGTAGTAGTAGTAGTAGTAGTAGTACTATTAGCAGTAGTAGCAGCAGTAGCAGTAGAAATGGTAATAGTAGAAGTTGTAGTAGCAGAAGTAGCAGTTTTAGTTACAGCAATTGTAGCAGTAGTGGAAGTAGTAGCGGCAACAACAGCATTAATAGTATAGTTGTAGTAGTAGTAGTATTAGTAGTAATAGTAGTAATAGTAGTAGCTGTGGTAGTAGCCGTAACAGTAGCAGAAGTAGTTGCAGTAGTAGTAGTAGTCGTAGTAGAAGTAGTAGTAGTATTAATAGTAGTAGTAGTAGTAGTACTTCTTGTAGTAGTAGTAATAATAGTAGTACTAGTAGCAGTAGTTATAACGGTAGTCGCAGTAGTAGTAGTAGTAGCAGGAGTAGTAGCAGTAGTAGCAGCAGTAGTAGTAGTAGTAGGAGGAGGAGATGAAGAGTAGTAGCCGTAGCAGAAAAAGTTATAGTAGCAGTACTAGTTATTGTAGTGGTGGGGTAGTAGCAGTCGCAGTAGTAGTCGTCGTAGTAGCAATAGTAGTAGTAGTAGTAGAAGTGAAAGAAGTGCCAGTAGCAATAATTGCAGTTGTAGAAGTAGTTGTAGTACCAGTAGAAATAGACATAGCATCAGTAGCAGCAGTATTAGTAGTAGTAGTAATAGTAGTGGCAGTAGTAGCAATAGCGATAGTATTGGCGGTAATTTTAGTTTTGGAAGTAGTACCGGCAGTAGTAGGCTAGTCCTACTAGTAGTTATAGGAGGAGATGTAGTATTAGTACTAGTTGTAGTAATAGGAGTAGTAGCAGTAGTAGCAGAATGCGAGTATTAAAATTACTAGTAGTAGTGGTAGTAATAGTAGTAGTAGTAGGAGGAGTAGCTGTGGCAATAGTAGCCAAAGTAGCAGTAGTAGTTGTTGTAGTAGTAGATGTAGTAGTAGTCATAGTAGTGGCAGTAGTAGCAATAGTACTAGTAGTAGCTGTAGCAGCAGTAGTAGCAGTAGTTGTAGCAGTAGGAGTGGTAGTTGTTGTAGTAGTGGTAGTAGTAGTAGTTGAAGTAGTAGTAGTACTAGTAGTAGTAGCTACAGCAGGAGTAGTAGTAGTAGTTGTTGTTTCAATATCTATAGCAGAAGTAGTTATATTAGCACTAGTAGTGGTAATAGCAGCTGAAGTAGTAGTGGTCATAATAATTATGGCAGTAATAGTAGCAGATGTAATAGTAATATTCATAGTACTAGTGGTAGTACTAGTAGCAGGAGATGTAGTAGTAGATGTTGAAGTAGAAGTAGCACTAGTTGTAGTAGTAGTAGTGGTCGTAGTAAAATTAGTAGTAGTTGTTGTTGTAACCGAAGTGATAGTTGTAGTTCCCGAAGTCGTCGTAGTAGGAGAAGTGGTAGTGGTAGTAGTAGTAGTCATAGTGGTAGAAGCAGTTATAGTAGTAGCAGTAGTAGCAACAATAGCCACAGCAGCAGCAGCAGTAGAAGTAGTAGTAGCAGTAGTAATAGCAATATTAGTAGTAGTACTAGTAGTAGTAGTAGCAGCTGAAATAGTAGTAGGAGTAGTAGTAGAAGATCTAGTAGTCGTAGTAACCATAGTAATAGTAGAAGTAGTAGTCCTGGTTGTTGTAGTTTCAGTAGCAATAATAGCAACAGTAGTAGCCGCAGTAGTTGTCATAGTAGTGCTAGTAGTAGTAGTGGTTGTGGTACTAGTAGGGGTAGTAGTAGTAGTAGTAGTAGTAATCGTGGCAGCAAAGTAGTAGTTAAAGGAGTAGCAGTAGTAGTAGAAGTAGTCATAGTCGCAGTAGTAGTAGTAGTAGTAGTGGTGGTGGTGGTGGTGGTGGTGGTAGTAGTAGTAGCAAGAGTAGGAGTGGTAGTATGAGTGATAATCGTGGTAGTAGTGGTGGTAGTAGTACTAGCTGTAGTAGTAGTTGTAGTAGCAGTAGTAGAAAATGTTGTGGTAATAGCAGCAACAACAATAGTTGTAGTAGTAGTAATCATAGTAGTAGCAATTGTATGTGTAGGAGTAGGAGTAGGAGTAGTAGTCGTTGCAGTAGTAATAGTTGCAGTAGAAGTATTAGTAGTAGTAGTAGTAGTTGTCGTAGAAGAAGCAATAGTAGGAGTAGGAGTAGGAATAGTAGTAGTAGTCGTAGTAGTAGTAGTAGTTGTTGTAGTAGTAGTAGTAGTAGTAGTAGTAGTAGTAGTAGTAGTAGTAGTAGTAGTAGTAGTAGTAGTAAGAGCAGCAGCAGCAGCAGCAGCAGCAGCAGTAGTAGTAGTAGTAGTAGTATTAGTAGTAGAGGTAGTAGTAGTAGTAGTGGTGGTGTGGTGGGTGTTGGTGGTGGTAGTTGTTAGTTGTAGTAGTACTATAGTGTAATTTGTAGTGTAGTAGCCGTAGTAATAGTAGTAGTAATAGTAGTAGTAATAGTAGTACTTGTAGTGGTAGGAGTGGTAGTCGTGGTAGTAGTGCTAATTGCGGTAGTAGTAGTAGAAGGAAGAGGAGGAGGAGGAGGAGGAGGAGGAGGAGTAGTAGTAATAGTAGTAGTAGTAGCAGCAGCAGCAATAGTAGTAATGGTAGTAGTAGCAACAATAGCTGTATTAACACTAGTAGTAGTTGTAGTTGTAGTAGTAGTAGTAGTAGCAGCAACAATAGTTGTGGCAGTAGTAGCAGTAGTGGTAGTAGTGGCAATAGTACTAGTAGTAGCTGTAGCAGTAGTCATAGCATTAGTAGCAACAGTAGGAGTAGTACTTGTTGTAGTAGTGGTAGTAGTAGTAGTTGAAGTAGTGGTAGTAGTAGTTGCAGCAGGAGTAGGAGCAGTAGTAATAGTAGTACTAGTAGTAGTAGTAGTTGCAATAGCTATAGCAAAAGTAGTAGTATTAGCACTACTAGCAGTAATAGTAGCTGAAGTAGTAGTGGCCGTAATAGTGGTAGCAGTAATAGTAGCAGATGTAGTAGTAGTACTAGTAGTACTTGTGGTAGTGCTAGTAGTGGGAGATATAGTAGTAGAAGTAGAACTAGCAGTAGTAGCAGAAGTAGTAGTAGTTATAGCAGTAGCAGTAGTCATAGTAAAAGTATTAGTAGTAGTTGTTGTTGTAAACATAGCAGCAGTTGTAGTTCCTGAAGTTGTAGTAGTATGAGAAGTGGTAGTGATAGTAGTAGTAATAGTAGAAGTATTTGTAGTAGCAGCAGTAATTGCAATAGTAGAGGTAATAGTAGTAGCAACAACAACAGTAGTAGTAGCAGCAGTAGTAGCTGAAGTAGTCGCAACTGTAGTAGTGGAAGGTGTAGTAGTCAGAGGAACTGAGTAGTAATTGAAGTAGTAGTCGTGGTAGTTGTTGTTGGTGTAGGAATAATAGCAACAGTAGTACCTGTAGTAGTAGTAGTGGTGGTGGTGGTGGTGGTGGTGGTGGTGGGGTGGTACTAGTAGGAGTAGCAGCAGCAGTAGTAGTAGTAGTAGGAGTAGTAGTAATAGTGGTAGCAATAGTAGTAGTAGTAAGAGTAGCAGTAGTAGTAGTAGTCGTAGAAGTAGTAATAGTAGCAGTGGTATTAGGAGTATCAGTAGTAGCAGTGGAGGTTGTAGTAGTAGTAGCAATAGAAGTAGATGTAGTTGTAGCAGAAGATGCAGTAGTATTGGTAGCAATAGTAGTGGTAGCAAGAGCAGTAGTAGAAGTAGTAGTAGTTGGAGCAATATTTCTAGCATTAGTTGTAGGAGTACCATTTGTAGTAGTAGTTGAAGAAGTAATAGTCGTAGTAGGAGCATCATTAGTAAAAATAATAGTTGTAGCATTAGTAGCAGGAGTTGTAGTAGTACCAGAAGAAGTAGCAGACGGAGTAATAGTAGTGATAGTAGTAGTTGTCGTAGAAGCATTAGTATTAGTTGTTGGAGCAGTAGTTGTCATAGCAACGACAAATGTAGTAGTAGTAGTAGTATCTATAGTAGTTGTACTAGTGGTTGTATAAGTAGTACCAGTAGCAGTAGTTGTAGTAGTGATAGTAGTAGTAGTAGTAGTAGTAGTGGAAGAGCAGAAATAGTAGTAGTAGTAGTACTAATAGAAGTTGTAAGAGTAGTAGGAGTTGTAGTAGTAATAGTCATAGTAGTAGTAGTAGTCGTAGTCGTAGTAGTAATAGTAGTAGTAGTAGTAGTAGTAGTAGTAGTAGTAGTAGTAGTAGTAGTAGTAGTAGTAGTCGTAGTAGTAGTAGTAGTAGTATAGTCGTAGTAGTAGTAGTAGTAGTAGTAGTAGTAGTAGTAGTAGTAGTAGTAGTAGTAGTAGTAGTAGTAGTAGTAGTAGTAGTAGTAGTAGTCGTTGTAGTAATAATAGTAGTACTAGTAGAAGTAATAGCAGTAGACGTAGTAGCATTTGTGGTTGTAGTTGTAGTAGTAGTGTAGGAGTAGTTTTAGTAATTATAGTAGTAATAGAAGCAATAGTAGCAATACGAGCAATAGTAGTAGTACTAGAAGTAGTTGTAGTTGTAGTAGTTTTAGTAGTTCAGGTAGTACTAATAGTTGTTGTAGTAGTCATAGCAGTAGCTGTAGTCATAGTAGCGGTGGTAGCAGTGGTAGTAGCAGTAGTTGTAGTAGTAGAAGATGTAGCAGTGGCAGTAGTAGTAGTTGTAGTAGTAGTTATAATAGTATTTGTAGTAGTAGCAGTAGTATTGGTAGAAGTAGTTATAGAAGTTGCAGTAGCTACAGTAGTAGTGGCAATAGTAGTACAGCTGTAGCAGTAGTAGTAGTTGCTGTAGCAACAGCAACAGTAGTAGTTGTTGTTGTAGGAGTAGTAGTAGTTGGAGTAGTAGTAGTAGAAGTAGTTATAGTTGCAGTAGTGACAATAGTTGTTGTAGTTGCGATTGCAGTAGTAGTAGTAGTAGCATTAGTAGTAGTACCAGAAGTAGAAGTAGTTGTAATAGTAGTAGGAGAAGTTGCAGTAGTAGTAGCAGTAGTTATACAAGCAGTGGCAGTAATAGCAGTTGCTGTAGTACTAGTAGTAGTATTAGTAGCCATAGTAGCAGTAGTAGTAGTTGTAGTAGTAGTGGTGGTAACAGTAGACGTAGTAGTAGCAATAGTTGTCGGCCTAGTATTGGTTGCAGTAGCAGCCATAGCAAGAGTAGTAGTAGTCGTAGTTGTCATAGCAGAAGTAGCAATAGTAGTAGTTGTAGTAGTAGTGGTGGTAGTAGCAGTTGTAGTAGTAGTAATAATAGTTATAGTAGTTCTAGTAGTAGTGGTAGTAATAGTAGTTGTTGTTGTAGTAATAATAGTTATAGCAGTTCTAGTAGTAGCAATAGTAGTAGCTGAAGCAGTAATAGTAGCAATAGTAGCAATTGTAGTAGTAGTATTAGTGCAATTGTAGTAGTAGTAGTAGTAGTATGAGTGTAGTATTAGAAGTAGTAGCTGTCATAGTAGAAGTAGTAGTTGGAGAGGTAGTAGTAGTTGCAGCAGTAGTAGTAGTGGTAGAAGCAGTTGTAGTAGTAGTAGTAGAAGTAGCTGCTAGAGTAGCAGCAGTAGTGGCAGCTGTAGTAATAGGAGAAGCAGCATTGGTTGTAGTAGTTGTAGCAGAAGTAGCTACAATTGTAGTAGTTGTAGTGGTAGCAGTAGTAGAAGTTGCACCAACAATAGTAGTAGTCATAGTAGCTGTCGCAGTAGCAGTAGTTGTAGTAGCAGAAGTAGTAGTAGTAGTAGTAGTAGCAGCAGCAGGAGTAGGAGGAGGAGGAGTAGTAGTAGTAGTAGTCGTAGTAGCCGTACTAATAGTAGAAGTAGTAGCAGTAGTAGCATAAGCAGTAGTTGAAATTGCTACAGTAGTAGTCGCAATTGTAGTAGTTGTAGTAGGAGTAGTAGTAGTAGCAATAGCAACAGTAGTAATAATAGTAGTAGTAGGAGTACTAGAAGCAGCAGTGGCAGTAGTAGTAGTAGGAGTACTAGTTCTAGTACTAATAGTAGGAGCAGTAATAGTAGTTATAGTAGCAATAGCAGCAGAAGCTTTAGTAAGAGAATTAGTAATAGTAGCAGCAGTTGCTATAGTGTTTGGAGTAGCAGCAGTGGTTATAGTAGTTGTAGAATTTGAAGTAGTAGTAGTAGTAGTAGTAGCAGGAGCAAAAGTAGTAGGTGTATGGGACGAAGTAGTATAAGTAGTAGTGGTAGTAGAAGTTGTAGTAGTATTTGTAGTAGCAGTAGTAGCAGAAGTTGCAGTTGTTGTAGTGGTAGCAGTAGTAGCTATAGTCGCAGCAGCAGTAGTAGAAGTAGTAGTGGTAGTAGCAGAAGTAGTAGTACTAGGAGAAGTAGTTGTTGTAGTAGTAGTAGTAGTAGTCGTAGTAGTTTTTGCAATAGTAGCAGAACTAGGGTAGTAGTAGTAGTAGCAGTAGTACTATTAGTAGGAGTTGTACCAGTAGTTGTAACAACCATAGTAGTTATAGAAGTAGTAGCAATACAAGTAGCAGTAGTAGTAACAGCAACAATAGTGGTTGTTGTTGGAGTAGTAGCAGTAGTAGAAGGAGTATTATTAGTAAAAATAATAGTAGTTGCAGTAGCTGAAAGGGCAGTAGTAGTCATATTGAAAGTAGAAGCTGTAGGAATAGTAATAGTAGGAGTAGTAGGAGAAGTAGTAGTAGTAATTATTATCAAAGTATTAGTAGTTGTAGTAGGAGCAGCAGTAGTAGCAGTAGTAGTAGTTGCAGTAGTAGTTGTAGTAGTAGAAGTAGTAGCCATAGTAGCAATTGGAGTAGTAGTAGTAGTAGTAGCTGTAGCAATAGCAATAGAAGAAGCAGTTGTTAGAACAGCAGAAGTCCTAGTAGCTGGAGAAGTACCAGCCATAGTAACAGTAGCAGGAGCAGTGGTAGTAGTAGTCATAGTAGTAGCAGTGGTAGTAAAAATAGCAATAGTAGCAGGAGTAGTAGTTGTGGAAGTAGTAGTAGTACCAGTAGTAGAAGTTGTTGTTGTAGTAGTAGTAGTAGCGATAATAGCAATAGCAGTACTTTTAGTAGGTGGGGTAGTGGTAGTTATTGTTGTAGCAGAAGTAGTAGTAGTAGTAGCTATCGTAGCACCAATAGTAGTAGTAGGAGGAGAAGTAGGATTATCAGTAGTAGCAGTAGTGGTTGTAGCAGTATTAGTAGTAGGAGTAGTAGTAGTAGTAGTAGTAGCAAGATCAGTGGTAGTAGTAGCAGTAGTAGTAGGAATAGGAGTAGTAGTAGTAGCAATAGGAGTAGTAGTTGCAGTAGTAGTAGTTGGGGCAGTATTACTGTTGGTGGAAGTAGTAGCAGTCATTATAGTACAAGTAGCAATAGTATGAGTAGTGGTAGGGGAAGTCGTAGTAGCAGGAGTAGTAGTAGTAGTAGCAGTACTATTTCTAAAAATAATAGCAGTAACAGTAGTAGAAGCCAGAGTAGTAGTAGTAATAGTGGTAGTAGAAGTAGAAGAAATGGTAACAGTAAGAATAGTAGTCGAAGTAGTAGTAGTAGTTGCAGTACCTATAGTAGCAGCAATAGTAGTAGCAGTTGTAGCAGTTGGACTAGTAGCAGTAGCAGAAGCAGTAGAAGTGGTTGTTGTTGTGGTAATAGAAGTAGAAATACCAGCAATAGTCGCCATAGTAGTAGTAGTACAAATAGCGTCAGCAGCAGCAACAGCAGCAGCAGTAGTAGTAGTAGTAGTAGCACTAATAGTATTAGTAGTAGTAGTAGTCATAGTAGTAGTCATAGTTGTAGTCATTGTAGTAGCAGTAGAAGCAATAGTTGCAACAATAGGAGTAGTAGTAGTAGTAGTATTTTTAGTAGTTGGGGTAGCTGCAGTAGCTGTTGTAGTGTAGTAATAGTATTATTAGCAGCAGTAGTAGTAGTAGGCGTCGTAGTAGCAGTAGTAGTTGTAGGAGGAGAAGTAGTAGTAGTCGTAGTAGCAGTAGTAGTAATAGAAGTAAAAGTAGGAGTAGTAGTAGCCGTATTTGTAGTAGCAATAGTAGTAGCAGTATCAGTAGTAGTAGGAGAAGTAGTAGTTGTTGCAGTAGTAGTAGTAGGAGGAGGAGGAGGAGGAGGAGGAGGGGTAGGAGTAGTAGTAGTAGTACTTCTAGTAGCAGAAGTAGTAGTAGAAGGAGAGGTTGTAGTAGCAGTTGTTGTAATAGTAGTAATAATAGTAGTACTAGAAGTAGTAGTAGTAGTCATAGTTGTAGTAGTAGCAGGAGTAGTAGTGCTGGAAAAAGTAGTAGTGGTAGTAGTAGTTGTACTACTAGTTGCAGTATTAGAAGTTGCAGCGGTAGTAGTAGTAGTAGTTGTTGTTGTAGTTGTTGCTGTAGTAGTAGTAGTAGTAGTAGTAGTAGTAGTGGTAATATTAGTAGTAGCAGTAGTAGCCGTTGTAGGAGTTGTAGCAAAAATAGCAATAACAGCAATAGTAGGAGCAACAACAGCAGCAGTAGAAGTAGTATTTTTAATAGGTGGGGTAGCTGTAGTAGCTATTGTAGTTGTAGTCATAGTAGTATTAGTTGTAGTAGTAGTAGTAGCTATCATAGTAGCAGTAGTTGTAGTAGCTGGAGAAGTAGTAGCAGTCTTAGTAGCAGTAATAGCAGTATCAGTAGTAGTAGAAGTAAAAGTAGGAGTAGTAGTAGCAGTGTTTGTAGTAGCAATAGTAGTAGCAGCAGTACTAGTAGTATGAGAAGTAATACTTGTTGCTATAGCAGTAGTTGCAATTATAGCCGTGACTGTAGTAGTAGTAGTGGTAGTAGGAGTAGATGTAGTAGTAGGAGTAGTTCTAGTAGTAGAACTAGTACTAGAAGGAGAAGTAGTAGTAGTAGTAGCTGTAGCAGTAGTAATTGTAGTAGTACTAGTAGTAGTTGTTGTTGTTGTAGTAGTTGTAGTAGCAGCAGTTGTAGTGTTAGAAAAAGTAGTAGTGGTAGTAGTAGTTGTAGTAGTAGTAGTAGAAGTAGTAGTAGTAGTACTGGTAGTAGTAGTTGTTGTTATTGTAGTAATAGTAGTAGTAGTTGTTGTTGTTGTAGTAATAGTAGTAGTAGTTGTTGTTGTTGTTGTAATAGTAGTAATAGTGGTAGCAATCGTAGCAGCCATAGAAGTTGTAGAAGTAGTAGCAGTAGTAGTAGAAGTAGTAGTAACAGCAACCGTAGTAGCCGCAGTACCAATAGTAGTAGTTGTGGAAGTCGCATTAGTAGTTGCATTAGGAGCAGTTGTGGCACTTGTAGTAGTTGGAGTTATAGTAGTAGTAGTAGTAATAGTAGGAGAAGTAGAGTTGTAGTAGGAGTAGCAGTAGTAACAGTAGTAGCTGGAGTATCGGTAGTAGCAGTAGTGGTTGGAGTATCAGTAGTAGTAGTAGTGGTTGAAGTAGTAGTAGTAGTAGGAGGAGGAGGAGTAGCAGCAGTAGCACGAGTAGTAGTTGTTGTAGGAGCAGTTGTTGGAGCTGTATTATTAGTAGTAGTAGTAGCGGTGATCATAGTAGTAGCAGTAGCTGCAATAGCAGTAGTAGTATGACTTGTAGCAATAGTAGCAGTTGCAGTGTAGTAGTAGTAGGAGGAGTCATTGTAGTAGTAGTAGTAGCTGTAGCAATAGGAGTATTATTAGTAAAAATAATAATAGTAGTAGCAGTAGAAGGAGTAATCTTAGTCGTATTATTAGTAGAAGCAGCAGGAGTAGTAGTTGTAGGAGTAGTAGGAGCTATTGTAGTAGTAATTGTAGTAGGAATAATAGTAGTAGTAGTAGTAGCAGTAGCACTAGTAGTATTAGCTGTAGTAGTAGTAGTAGTAGGTGGAGTAGCAGTAGTGACAGTAGTAGTAGTAGCCATAGTAGCAGTTGGAGTAGTAGTAGTAGTAGTAGTAGCAGTAGCAATAGTAGTAGTCGTAGTAGTTGGAGAAGTGCCAATAATAGTAGCAGTAGCAGCAGTAGTCGTGGTAGTAGTAGTTGTATTGAAAATAGTGGCCACTAAAATAGTAGTTGTTGTTGTAGTAGTAGTAGTAGTAGTAGCAGTAGTAGTGGAAGTAGTAGTAGTAGTAGAAGTTGTAGCAGTACTAGTAGCAGTAGTAGCGGTAGTAGTAGCAGCAGCAGTAGTAGTAGTTTTCATAGTTGGGGTAGTAGTAGTTATTATTGTAGCAGAAGTAGTAGTTGTTGTAGCTATTGTAGTGCTAGTAGTAGGAGGAGGAGGAGAAGTAGTAGTAGTCGCAGTAGCAGTAGTAGTTGCAGTAGTAGCAGTAGCTATAGTAGTAGGCATAATAGCAGCAACAGTAGTAGTTGCAATAGTAGTCGCAGTAGTAGTAGTGCTAGGGGAAGTAGTAGTAGTATTAGTAGTAGTTGTAGTAGTAGTAGAAGTAGTAAGGTAGTAGTAGCAGCATCAACAGCAGATGCAGTAGTAGCAGTAGAAGTAAAAGTAGTTGTAGTTGTAGTAGCAGTAGTAGTAGTTGTAGTAGTAGTAGTTGCAGTAGCAATAGCAGTAGTAGTAGCACCAGGAGCAACGGTAGTAGTAGTAATAATAGTAGTATTAGCAATAGTCGTGGTTGTAGCTAAGTAGTAGCAGTAGTTGCAGCAGTAGTAGCAGCAGTTGTAGTAGTAGTAGTAGTAGGCATTGAGGTTGTTGCCGCAGTTCTGATTGTAGTAGTAGTGGTAGTAGAAGTAGTGGTAGTAGCAGAAGTAGTAGTAGTAGCAGTAGTACTAGTGCTAGCAGTTGTAGCTATAGTAGGCATAGTAGTATTAGGAGTACTAGTAGTAGTTCTAGTAGTAGCAATAGTGGCAGTAGTAGCTGTAGAAGTTGTAGTAGGTGTAGTAGTAGTAGTAGTAGTGGTAGTTGTAGCAGTAATAGTAGCAGCAGCAGCAGTAGTAGTAGTAGTAGTTGTTGTAGTTGTTGTTATAGTAGTAGTAGTAATAGTAACAGTAGCAGTAGATGCAGTTGTGGCAATATTAGTAGTCATTGTAGTAGTAACAACAACAATAGTAGCAGTAGTTGCAATAGTAGTAGTAACAGTTGTAGCGCTAGTAATTGTTGAAGTAGTAGTATTAGTAGGAGACGTAACAGTAGTAATAGTAGTAGCAGTGGTAGGAGTAGTAGCTGCAGCAATAGTAATAGTATTAGTAGTAGCAGCAACATTAGTAGAGTATTAGTTGCTGTTGTAGTAGTAGTAGTAGTAGTAGCAATACTAGTAGTTGTAGCAGTAGCAGAACTAGTAGTTGTAGCAGTAGCAGAAGCAGTTGCATCCACAGCAGCACTAACAGTAGTAGTTGTAGTAGTAGTAGTATCGATAGTTGTAGTTGTTGTAGAAGTGGTGGTAGTAGTAGTCGTATTAATAGTGGTTGTCACAGCAGTAGTAGCAGCAACAACAGTAGTAGCAGTAGTAGTAGTAGTTGTAGTAGTAGTAGCAATAGCAAGAGAAGCAGTAGCCCTATTAGTAGTAGCAATTGTAGTAGTAGTAATAGTAATACTAGTAGTAGCAGCAGTAGTAGTGGTAGTAGTAGCAGCTGTAGTAGTAATAATTGTAGTAGCAGTAGTAGTAGAATCTGTAGTTGCAGTAGTAGTATCATTAGCATTGGTTGTAGCAATAGTAGTAGTTGTTGTTAGTAGTAGTAGTGGTAGTTATCATTGTTGAAGGAGAGGTAATAGCATTAGTTATTATTGTAGTAGTAGTATTTATTGTTGTAGTAGTAGCACTTGTTGTATTAGTAGTGGTAATAGTAGAAGTAGTAGTTGTTGTTGTAGAAGTAGCAGTAGCAGTAATTGCAGTAAAAGCAATAGTAGTAGTAGTTTTTGTTGCAAAAATAGTAGCTGTAGTAGTAATAGTAGAGGTAGATATAGTAGCAGTGGTGATTGTAGTAGCAGTAGCTGCAGTGGTTGTGGTCGAAGTAGAGGTAGCTGTTGTAGCAATAGCAGCCGTAGTATTAGTAGTAGTTGTAGTTGCAGTAGTAGTAGTAGCAGCAGCAGCAGCAGTAGTAGTAGTTGTAGTTGTTGTAATATTAGTAGTAGTAGTTGTTGTTGTCATAGTAGCAGTAGTAGTTGTATTGTTGTCATAGTAGCAAAACTAGTAGTAAGAGTAGTAGCAGTAGTAGCACTAGCATTAGTTCGAGGGGCGAAACTCGTAGCAGCAGTTATAGTAGCAGTAGTAATAGCAGTAGGAGAACTAGTAGTAGTAGTAGTAGTAGTAGTAGTAGTAGTAGTAGTAGTAGTAGTAGTAGTAGTAGTAGAAGTAGTAGTGGTAATTGTAGTAGCAGTCGTAGCAGTAGTAGTAGCAATAGTAGTAGTAGCAGCTATCGAAGTAGTGGTAGCAGCAGCAGCAGTAGCTGTAGTAGTAGCAATGATTGTAGTAGAAGGAAAAGTAGTATTAGTAGTAGCAACAGCAGTTGTAGTACTAGTAGTAGTAGCAGCAATAGTCATTGGAGTAGTAGTTTTAGAAGTCGTAGTCGCAATAGTAGCGATAGCGGCAGTAGTAGTTGTAGTTGTAGTAGTAGCAATAGTAGTAGCAACAGAAATAGTAGTTGGATAAGTGCCAATAGTGGCAGTAGTTGTGGTATCTGTTGTAATAGTAGTAGTAGTAGTTATTGTAGCAGCAACAGTAGTAGTAGTCATAGCATTAGAAGTAGTTGTAGCATTTCTAGTAGATGCAGTAGTAGTTGTTGTAGAAGAAGTAGTAGTTGTTATTGTATTAGTAGCACTTGTAGTACTAGTAGTTGTAATAGTATTAGTAGTAGTAGTAGTCGTGGTAGTAGCAGTAGCAATAGTAAAAGTTGCAGCAACAACAATTGTAGTAGTTGTAGCGGTAGTAGTATTTGTTGTAGCAACAGTAGCAGTAGTAGTAGCTGTGGTAGATGTAGTAGTAGTTGTGGTAGTAATTACAGTAGCAGTAGCAGCAATTGTAGGAGTCGAAGTAGTTGTAGAAGTAGTAGCAATAACAGTCGTAGTAGCAATTGTAGTAGTAGTAGTAGTCGTAGTAGAAGTAGTAGTAGTTGAAGAAATAATAGTAGAAGAAGTAGTAGTAGAAGTAGTAATACTCATAGCAATAGTAGTATTAGTTGGAATCGAAGTAGTAGTAGTAGTGGTGGTAGCAATAGCAAAAGTTGTAGAGGAAGTTGTAGTAGTGGCAATAGCTATAGTAGTCATAGTAGTAGTGGTGGTAGCAGTAGTAGTAGTAATTGTATTAGCAGTAGTTGTCATAGTTGCAGTCAAAGTAGCGGTAGTAGTGTTTTCAGTAGTGGTAATAGTTGTAGAAGTAATAGTAGTAGTTGTACTAGTAGTTGTAGAAGTAGTATCAGTAATGCTAGTTGCAGCAATTGTACTAGTAGCGGCAGTAATAGTACTAGGAGAAGTTGTAGTAATGGTAGTAGTAGTTGTAGCCGTAGTAGTAGTAGTAGGAGTAGTGGCAGCAGCAGCAGTAGTAGTAGCATTTGCAATAGACAGTATTAGTAGTAGTAGTTGTTGTTGTTATTGTTGTTGTAGGAGAAGTTGTAGTTATCGTGGTTATTGTTGTTGTGGGGGAGGTAGCTGTAGTAGTAGTAGTAGTAGCATTAGTGTTTATTGTTGTATTAGTAGCACTAATAGTAGTAGTAGTTATAATAGTAGTAGTAGTAGTAGTAGTAGTCGTAGTAGCAGCAGTTGCAGTAGTAGTAGCAGCAGCAATAGTAATTATCATAGTTGTAGCGGTAGTAGTATTTCTTGTAGGAACAGAAGCAGCCGTAGTAGTAGTAGTAGTAGTAGATGTAGTAGTAGATGTAGCAGTAGTTGTAGTAGTAGCAGCAGTAGTGGTCGCAATCGAAGTTGTCATACCAATAGTAGTAGTAGCAGCCGTAGTAGTAGTAGTAGTGGTACTATTAGTAGCGGTAGTGGTAGTAGCAGCAACTGTATTAGTTGGGGTAGTGGTAGTAGTAGTAGCTGTCGTAACAGCAATAGTAGTAGTTATCGTAGTAGCAGAAGTAAAAGTGGTATAGCAAGTAGTAGTAGTGGCAGTTGTAGCCGTAGTTGTGGTAGTCGTAGTAGTAGAAGTATTAGTATTAGTAGTAGTACTTATAGTAGAAGTGGCAGTTGTAATAGTCAAAGTAGTGGTAGTAGTATATGCAGTAGTAGTAATAGTAGTAGAAGTAATAGTTGTTGTAGTAGTCGTAGCAGTAATACTAACAGTAGTGGTAGCAACTTTTGTAGTAGATGCTGTAGTAGTAGCAGTAGTAGTAGCAATTGTACTATTTGTTGTAGTAGTTGCGGCAATAGATGATGTAGTAGTAGTAGTAGTAGTAGTAGTAGTAGTAGTAGTAGTAGTAGCAGCAGTAGCAATAGTATTTGACGTAGCAGTTATTGTTGTAGTAGTAGTAGTCGTGGTAGTAGCAGCACGAGGACTAGTTGTAGTAGCAGCAACAATAGTAGTAGTTGTAGTAGTAGCAATCGTAGTAGCAAAAGTAGCAGCAGCAGTAATAGTAGTAGTGGTAGTTTTAGTAATTATGGTAGTACTACTAGTAGAAGCAGTATTCGTAATGTAGTAGTAGTCGCAGTCATCATAGTAGAAGTAGCAGTAGTAGCAGTTGTAGTTGTACTAGTAGTTGTAGTAGCAGTTACAGTAGTAGCAGTAGTCATTGTTGTAGTTGTAGTAGTAGTATTATTAATAGAAGTAGTAGTATTAGCAATAGCAGTATTTGTAGTTGTGATAGCAGAAGTAGCAGTAGTAACCGTAGTAGCAGCAGTGGTACTAGTAGTAGTCGTAATAATAGTAGCAGCAGTCGTAGTAATAGCAATAGTAGTAGACGTAGTAGTACTAGTACTAGTACTAGTAGTAGTAGTAGTAGTAGTAGTGGTAATACGAGTAGTAGCAGTAGTTGTAGCAGCAGCAATTGCATTAGTAGGAGTAGTAGTACCAATAGTAGAAGCAGTAGTAGCAATAGTAATAGCAGTAGCAATATCAGAAGTAGTACTAGCAGTAATAGTAGCAGCAGTTGCAGCAATTCTGGCCTAAGTCGTATTAGTAGCGGCAATAGCAGTAGTAGGAGTAGTAACGACAGTAGGGGTAGAAGAAGAAATAGTAGTAGTTGTCGTAGTTGTAGTAGCTGTAGTAGTTGCAGTATTAGAAGAAGTATTACTATTGCTACTACTACTACTACTATAACTACAACTGCGACTACTAATATTGCTTCTACTACTACTACTTCTGCCACTACTTTTTCTAGTACTACTACTACTGCTACACTATTTTTCCTGCTTTTGCTACTACTGCTTCTACTACAACTTCTACTACTATCAGTGCTATGCTACCACGACCACTTCTGCTACTACTGCTATGATTGTTAGTACTACTATTACTACAATGGCTATTACTGCTACCACTGCTACGACTGCTTCTGCAACTACTACAGGTACTACTACTATAACTTCTAATACTACTAGTACTGCTTCTACGGCTGCTGCTACTACTTCAGCTACTACTACTCGTACTACTACTACTTATGCTACTATTACTGCTACAACTGTTACTACTACTACCATTACTAGTACTAGTAGTACTACTACTGCTACCACCACCACCACCACTACTAGTACTGCTACTGCTACTTGTACTACAACTACTACATTAACTACAATTTCAGCTACTGCTGCCACTACTACTTCTGTTTCGACTACTTCTACTTTTGCAACTACAACTACTACTACTGTTACTTTTGCTGCTGCAGCAACTACTACTACTAGTACGACTACTACCACTACAATTGCTGCTGCGACTACTACTACTACTACCATTACTACAACTAATACAAGAACTACTAAGATTATGACCACTACTATGCTGCTGCTACTGCAGGTACTACTGCAGCTGTTACTACTACTCCTACTACAACTCCTACTACTACTACTCCTACTACTACTACTACTACTACTCCTCCTCCTCCTCCTCCTCCTGCTAATACTACTGCTAGTACTACTACTACTGCTACTAATTCTATTACTACCACTGCGATGACTATTGCTATCACTAGAACCTCTGCTGCTATTGCCGCTACTACTACTACTGCTACTACTTCTACTACCACTATTACTTCTACTACTACTAATGCTACTTGTACTACTGCATCTATTACAACTGTTGTTGCAACAGCTGCTACTACTTCTACCACCTTTACTTCTTTTCCTACTACTACTACAACTACTATACTACTACTTCTACTACTAATAATAGTACTTGCACTATTACTACTGCTGCTGCTATGTTGCTACAACTACTACTATGGCTACTACTAATACTACAGCTCCTTTTGTTGCCACTACTGCTGCTACTGCTGCTGCTACTACTACTACTACTGTTGCAACTGTTTCTAGAACAACTACCACCACTACTACTATTCCTACTACTATTATTGCTACTACTACTATTACTAATACTGCTACTGCTACTACTACTATTACAACTACTATCACTACTATTTCTACTACTACTACTACAACAATAACAACAACAACTACTACTACAACTATTACTACTACTACAGCCAGTGTTGTTGCTCCCACTACTTCTCCAACTACTGCTACTACTGCTACTTCTACTGCCAGTACAATTGCTATTGCTTCTACTACTGCTGCTACCACAACTACTACTTGTACAACTACTACTACAACTACTTCTACTTTTACAACAATTACTACTATTACTAATACTATTACTTATGCTATAGCTATGACTGCTATTGCTACCGCTACTAATATGGCAGCTACTACTGCTACAACTACTAATACTACTATTGCTCCTAAGACTGCTGTTGTTACTACGACAAATGCTACTACTGCTGCTGTTGCTGCTCCTACTACTACTGCTACTACTACCATTCCAACTACTACCACAACAACTAGTATGACTACTACTGCTACTACTAATACTACTACTACTAGTACATCAACAACAACAACTACTTCTATAACTACTTTTACAGTTGCAATTACTCTTACTGGTATTTCTACTACTGCTACTACAATTACTACTACTCCTACTACTACTCCACCTATAACAACTACTATTAGTACTACAATTACTATAGCTTCTACTACTACTTTTTCCCCTACTTCTACTTCTACTACTACTACTCCTACTACAAATACTACTACTTCTGCTACAAATACTACAACTATTACTACTGCCACAACAACTACTACTACAACTATTACGATCACTACTACTACCAGTACTACTACTACTAAAACTGCTACCACTACTACGACTGCTACTATTGTGACTTCTGCTACAACTATTGCTACTACTACTACTATTACAACTACTACAACTATTACTTCTACTCCTACAACTTCTACTATTACTATATGTAATACTACTAGAATTACTGCTACTACTATTACTACTACTACAGTGACTTCTGCTACAACTACTGCTACTACTACTACTATTACAACTACTAAAACTATTACTTCTACTCCTACAACTACAACTATTACTATAGATAATACTAATAGAACAACAACTACTACTACAATAACAACTACTGCTACTACTACAACTACTACAATTGCCACTACTACTTCTACTACTACTTCTACTACTACTACGACTATTTCTACAACTACTTGTACTCCTACAACCCATATTGCTACTACTACAACTCCTACTACTACTCCTCCTCCTCCTCCTCCACCTCCTCCTCCTCCAACTACTACTACTACTACTACAACTGTTGCTACTACTACTACTACTACTACTACTACCACCACCACCACCACCACCACCACAACTACCACTACTACTACAACTACCACTACTACCAACACCACCATTACTACTACTACTCCTACTACTACTACTACTACAATGACAACTACTTCTACTACTACGACTACTACTACTATGACTACAGCTACTACTACTACTACTACAATGACAACTACTTCTACTACTACGACTACTACTATTATGACCACTACTACTACTACTACTACTACTACTTCTACTACTACAATAACAACTACTATAGGTACTACTTCTACTACTAGTATGACTAGTATAATTACTACGACTTCTACTACTACTACTACTACTACTTCTACTACTACAAATACAACTACTATAGGTACTACATCTACTAATCCTCCTACTACAACTACTACTATTACTGCTACGACTACTACAACCACTACTACAACTACTACTACTATACTACTACTACAACTACTCCTACTCCAACTCCTATTCCTACTACTATCCCTACTACAACTTCTGCTACTACTACTCCCCTTACTACTAATAGTACTGGTTCTACTGCTTCCACTACTACTATTCCCACTTCTACTACAACTACTACAACTGCTACCTCTATTACTATTATTACTACTACTTATACTTTTGCTACTTCTACTACTATGACTACTACTACAACTACTGCTACAACTACTACTATAATTGATGATACTACTACTATTTCTACTACTACAACCACTACTGCTGCTACCACTACAACTGCTTCTACTATTATTGCAACTACTATTACTGCGACTATTGCTACTTCGACTGCTGCTGCTATTACTTCTACTACTCCTATAACTACTACTGCTGCTGCTTTTACTACAACTACTACTCGTACAGCTACTATTACTATTGCTACTACTACTACTACTATAACTACAACTGCGCCTACTAATATTGCTTCTACTACTACTACTTCTGCCACTACTTTTTCTAGTACTACTACTACTGCTACACTATTTTTTATGCTTCTGCTACTACTGCTTCTTACAGCTTCTACTACTATCATTGCTATGCTACCACTACCACTTCTGCTACTACTGCTATGATTGCTAGTACTACTATTACTACTATGGCTATTACTGCTACCACTGCTATGACTGCTTCTGCCGCTACTACAGGTACTACTACTATAACTACTAATACTACTAGTACTGCTTCTACTGCTGTTGCTACTACGTCAGCTACTACTACTCGTACTACTACTACTTATGCTACTATTACAGCTACAACTGTTACTACTACTACCATTACTAGCACTAGTAGTACTACTACTACCACCACCACCACCACCACTACTACTACTGCTACTGCTACTTGTACTACAACTACTACATTAACTACAATTGCAGCTACTGCTGCCACTACTACTTCTGCTTCGACTACTTCTACTTTTGCAACTACAACTACTACTACTGTTATTTTTGCTGCTGCAGCAACTACTACTACTAGTACGACTACTACCACTACAATTGCTACTGCTGCTACTACTACTACTACCACTACTACAACTAATACAAAAACTACTAAGATTATGACCACTACTATGTTGCTCCTACTGCTGGTACTACTGCAGCTGTTACTACTACTCCTACTACAACTCCTACCACTACTACTCTTACTACTACTACTAATACTACTCCTCCTCCTCCTCATCCTCCTCCTCCTGCTAATACTACTGCTAGTACTACTACTACTGCTACTAATTCTATTACTACCACTACGATGACTATTGCTATCACTAGAACCTCTGCTGCTATTGCCGCTACTACTACTACTGCTACTACTTCTACTACCACTACTACTTCTACTACAACTAATGCTACTTGTACTACTGCATCTATTACAACTGTTGTTGCAACAGCTGCTACTACTTCTAACACCTTTACTTCTTTTCCTACTACTACTACAACTACTATACTACTACTTCTACTACTAATAATAGTACTTGCACTACTACTACTACTGCTGCTATGTTGCTACACCAACTACTATGGCTCCTTTTGTTGCCACTACTGCTGCTGCTGCTGCTGCTGCTACTACTACTACTGTTGCTACTGTTTCTACAACAACTACCACCACTACTACTATTCCTACTACTATTATTGCTACTACTACTATTACTAATACTGCTGCTGCTGCTACTACTATTACACTACTATCACTACTATTTCTACTACTACTACTACAACAACAACTACTACTACTACTACTACTGCAACTATTACTACTACTACAGGCAATGTTCTTGCTCCCACTACTTCTCCAACTACTGCTACTACTGCTACTTCTACTGCCAGTACAATTGCTATTGCTTCTACTACTGCTGCTACCACAACTACTACTTGTACAACTACTACTACAACCACTTCTACTTCTACAACAATTACTACTATTACTAATACTATTACTTATGCTATAGCTATGTCTGCTATTGCTACCGCTACTGATATGGCTGCTACTACTGCTACAACTACTAATACTACTATTGCTCCTAAGACTACTGCTGTGACTACGACAAATGCTACTACTGCTGCTGTTGCTGCTCCTACTACTACTGCTACTACTACCATTCCAACTACTACCACAACAACTACTATGACTACTACTGCTACTACTAATACTACTACTACTAGTACATCAACAACAACAACTACTTCTATTGCTACTTTTACTACTACTATAACTACTTTTACAGTTGCAATTACTCTTACTGCTATTTCTACTACTGCTACTACAATTACTACTACTCCTACTACTGCTCCACCTATAACAACTACTATTAGTACTACAATTACTATAGCTTCTACTACTACTTTTTCCCCTACTTCTACTTCTACTACTACTACTCCTACTACAAATATTACTACTTCTGCTACAAATACTACTACTATTACTACTGCCACAACAACAACTACTACAACTATTACGATCACTACTACTACCACTACTACTACTACTAAAACTGCTACCACTACTACCACTACTACGACTGCTACTATTGTGACTTCTGCTACAACTATTGCTCCTACTACTACTATTACAACTACTACAACAATTACTTCTACTCCTACAACTTCTACTATTACTATAGGTAATACTACTAGAATTACTGCTACTACTATTACTACTACTACAGTGACTTCTGCTACAACTACTGCTACTACTACTACTATTACAACTACTAAAACTATTACTTCTACTCCTACAACTACAACTACTACTATAGATAATACTAATAGAACCACAACTACTACTACAATAACAACTACTGCTACTACTACAACTACTACAATTGCCACTACTACTTCTACTACTACTACGACTATTTCTACAACTACTTGTACTCCTACAACCCCTATTGCTACTACTACAACTCCTCCTACTACTACTCCTCCTCCTCCTCCTCCTCCTCCTCCTACTACTACTACTACTACTACTACTACTACAACTGTTGCTACTACTACTACTACTACTACTACCACCACCACCACCACCACCACCACCACCACAACTACCACTACTACTACAACTACCACTACTACCAACACCACCATTACTACAACTACTGCTACTACTACTACTACTACTACTACTACTACTACTACTACTACTACTACTACTACAATGACAACTACTTCTACTACTACGACTACTACTGCTATGACTACTGCTACTACTACTACTACTACAATGACAACTACTTCTACTACTACGACTACTACTACTATGACCACTATTACTACTACTACTTCTACTACTGCAATAACAACTACTATAGGTACTACTTCTACTACTAGTATGACTAGTATAATTACTACGACTTCTACTACTACTACTACTACTACTTTCTACTACTACAATTACAACTACTATAGGTACTACTTCTACTAATCCTCCTACTACAACTACTACTATTACTGCTACGACTACTACAACCACTACTACAACTACTACTACTATACTACTACTACAACTACTCCTACTCCAACTCCTATTCCTACTACTATCCCTACTACAACTTCTGCTACTACTACTCCCCTTACTACTAATAGTACTGGTTCTACTGCTTCCACTACTACTATTCCCACTTCTACTACAACTACTACAACTGCTACCTCTACTACTATTATTACTACTACTTATACTTTTGCTACTTCTACTACTATGACTACTGCTACAGCTACTACTATAATCGATGATACTACTACTATTACTACTACTATAACAACTACTGCTGCTACCACTACAACTGCTACTACTATTAATGCAACTACTATTACTACGACTATTGCTACTGCTACTGCTACTGCTATTACTTCTACTACTCCTATAACTACTACTACTGCTGCTTTTACTACAACTACTACTCGTACTGCTACTATTACTATTGCTACTACTACTACTACTATAACTACAACTGCGACTACTAATATTGCTTCTACTACTACTACTTCTGCCACTACTTTTTCTAGTACTACTACTACTGCTACACTATTTTTTCTCATTCTGGTACTACTGCTTCTACTACAACTTCTACTACTATCAGTGCTATGCTACCACTACCACTTCTGCTACTACTGCTATGATTGCAAGTACTACATTTACTACTATGGCTATTACTGCTACCACTGCTATGACTGCTTCTGCCGCTACTATAGGTACTACTACTATAACTACTAATACTACTAGTACTGCTTCTACTGCTGCTGCTACTACTTCAGCTACTACTACTCGTACTACTGCTACTTATGCTACTATTACTGCTACAACTGTTACTACTACTACCATTACTAGTACTAGTAGTACTACTACTACTACCACCACCACCACCACCACTACTACTACTGCTACTGCTACTTGTACTACAACTACTACATTAACTACAATTGCGGCTACTGCTGCCACTACTACTTCTGCTTCGACTACTTCTACTTTTGCAACTACAACTACTACTACTGTTACTTTTGCTGCTGCAGCAACTACTACTACTAGTACGACTACTACCACTACAATTGCTGCTGCTGCTACTACTACTACTACCACTACTACAACTAATACAAGAACTACTAAGATTATGACCACTACTATGCTGCTGCTACTGCTGGTACTACTGCAGCTGTTACTACTACTCCTACTGCAACTCCTACTACTACTACTCTTACTACTACTACTACTACTACTCCTCCTCCCCCTCCTCCTCCTCCTCCTGCTAATACTACTGCTAGTACTACTACTACTGCTACTAATTCTATTACTACCACTACGATGACTATTGCTATCACTAGAACCTCTGCTGCTATTGCCGCTACTACTACTACTGCTACTACTTCTACTACCACTACTACTTGTACTACTATTAATGCTACTTGTACTACTGCATCTATTACAACAGTTGTTGCAACAGCTGCTACTACTTCTACCACCTTTACATCTTTTCTTAGTACTACTACAACTACTATACTACTACTTCTACTACTAATAATAGTACTTGCACTACTACTACTGCTGCTGCTATGTTGCTACAGCTACTACTATGGCTACTACTAATACTACAGCTCCTTTTGTTGCCACTACTGCTGCTGCTGCTGCTACTACTACTACTACTGTTGCTACTCCTTCTACAACAACTACCACCACTACTACTATTACTACTACTATTATTGCTACTACTACTATTACTAATACTGCTGCTGCTACTACTACTATTACTACTACTATCACTACTATTTCTACTACTACTACTACTACAACAACAACAACAACTACTACTATAACTATTACTACTACTACAACCAGTGTTGTTGCTCCCACTACTTCTCCAACTACTGCTACTACTGCTACTTCTACTGCCAGTACAATTGCTATTGCTTCTACTACTGCTGCTACCACAACTACTACTTGTACAACTACTACTACAACTACTTCTACTTCTACAACAATTACTTCTATTACTAATACTATTACTTATGCTATAGCTATGACTGCTATTGCTACCGCTACTGATATGGCTGCTACTACTGCTACAACTACTAATACTACTATTGCTCCTAAGACTACTGTTGTGACTACGACAAATGCTACTACTGCTGCTGCTGCTGCTACTACTACTGCTACTACTACCATTCCAACTACTACCACAACTACTACTATGACTACTACTGCTACTACTAATACTACTACTACTAGTACATCAACAACAACAACTACTTCTATTGCTACTTTTACTACTACTATAACTACTTTTACAGTTGCAATTACTCTTACTGCTATTTCTACTACTGCTACTACAATTACTACTACTCCTACTACTACTCCACCTATAACAACTACTATTAGTACTACAATTACTATAGCTTCTACTACTACTTTTTCCCCTACTTCTATTTCTACTACTACTACTCCTACTACAAATACTACTACTTCTGCTACAAATACTACTACTATTACTACTGCCACAACAACTACTACTACAACTATTACGATCACTACTACTACCAGTACTACTACTACTAAAACTGCTACCACTACTACCACTACTACGACTGCTACTATTGTGACTTCTGCTACAACTATTGCTACTACTACTACTATTACAACTACTACAACTATTACTTCTACTCCTACAACTTCTACAATTATTATATGTAATACTACTAGAATTACTGCTACTACTATTACTACTACTAGAGTGACTTCTGCTACAACTACTGCTACTACTACTACTATTACAACAACTAAAACTATTACTTCTACTCCTACAACTACAACTATTACTATAGATAATACTAATAGAACGACAACTACTACTACTACAATAACAACTACTGCTACTACTACAACTACTACAATTGCCACTACTACTTCTACTACTACTTCTACTACTACTACGACTATTTCTACAACTACTTGTACTCCTACAACCCATATTGCTACTACTACTACTCCTCCTCCTCCTCCTCCTCCTCCTACTACTACTACTACTACTACTACTACAACTGTTGCTACTACTACTACTACTACTACTACCACCACCACCACCACCACCACCACAACTACCACTACTACTACAACTACCACTACTACCAACACCACCATTACTACAACTACTGCTACTACTACTACTACTACTACTACTACTACTACTACTACTACTACTACTACAATGACAACTACTTCTACTACTACGACTACTACTGCTATGACTACTGCTACTACTACTACTACTACAATGACAACTACTTCTACTACTACGACTACTACTACTATGACCACTATTACTACTACTACTTCTACTACTGCAATAACAACTACTATAGGTACTACTTCTACTACTAGTATGACTAGTATAATTACTACGACTTCTACTACTACTACTACTACTACTTCTACTACTACAATTACAACTACTATAGGTACTACTTCTACTAATCCTCCTACTACAACTACTACTATTACTGCCACGACTACTACAACCACTACTACAACTACTACTACTATACTACTACAACAACTACTCCTACTCCAACTCCTATTCCTACTACTATCCCTACTACAACCTCTGCTACTACTACTCCCCTTACTACTAATAGTACTGGTTCTACTGCTTCCACTACTACTATTCCCACTTCTACTACAACTACTACTACTTCTCCCCCTTCTACAACAACAACAACAATAACTACTACTACTACTACTACTACTGCTTCTATAACTACTACTAGAGCTACTACTACTACTTCTACTACTACTAGTACTGCCACTTCTACTACTGCTGCTTGTGCTACTACTTGTGCTACTTCTACTACTATTGCTACTGCTCCTGCTCCTGCTACAACTACAAAGCCTACTAGTACTACTAACGCTGCAACTAATCCTACTCCCACTCCTACTCATCTTACTACTCCAACTATAGCAACAACAACTACTACTACTACTTCTACTACTACTACAACCACTTCTACTCCTACTACTATTGCTTCTATTACTACTACAACTACTACTACTACTATTGCTACCAAAACTACTACAACAACTAGTACTAGTAGTATTGTTCCTGCTAATATGACAACTGGTTCTAGTACTACTATTTCTACTATTGCTACTAGTACTGTTACTTGTGCTACTACTACTACTTCTACTTCGACAACTACTGCTACTGCAACTACTGCTTATGTTACTACTTGTACTATGCCTACTGCTACTACTACCACTACTAATACTATTGCAACTACTACTGCAAATACTTCTACAACAACTGCTACCCCTACTACTTATACTTTAACTACTGTTACGTCTACTAATACTGCTGCTGCTACTACTTCTGCTACAACTGCTACATCTACTAGTGCTGCTACTAAATGTACCACTACTGCAACTACTACTACTACTAATGTTGCTCCTACACTTGCTACAACTACTGATAATTTTGTGGCAACAGCTACTACTGCCGCAACAATCGCTACTACTGCTGCAACTACAATAACTACTACTGTTGCTGTTGTTGCTCCTACTGCTACTACTACTACTTTTCCTACTACTACTATTACTACTACTATTACAACTACTACTGCTACTCCTATAATGACTATAACTACAACTACTACTACTACAACTACTGCTACTGCTACTACTACTATTACTACTACTACTACTACTACTAATACTGCCAACATTGATTCTGTTGCTACAACATCTACTACTATTGCTACTTCTATTGCTATTGCTATAACTACTACTGCTACTACTAATACTACTACTGGTACAACTACTATTACTGCTTCTAGTACTACTATTACTACTGCTACAGCTACTATTACTGCTTCTAGTACTGCTATTTCTACTGCTACAGCTAATATTACTGCTTCTAGTACTACTACAACCACCACTACTACAACTACTATTCCTGCTAATAAGATTTCCTATACCATGACTACTACTTCTACTACTGCTAGTACTACTACTATTGCTACTACTACTACTACAACTACTACTTCCACTACTAGTACTAGTTCCACTACTACTTACCCCATAATAGTTATTACAACTACTATTATTAGTACTACTATAAATACTACTACTGCTGCTTCTGCTGCTACAACTACTACGTCAACTACTACTACTTATGTTACTACTACAACTATGACTACTACTATTACCACTACTAGTACTACAACTACAACTACTACTATGACTACTATAACTGCTACCGCTACTACATCTACTACTATTGCTACTTCTGCTGCTACTAATGCTACTACTACTACTACCACCACAATAACAACAACAACAACCACAACTACTACTACTGCTACCGCTACAACTACTCGAACTACTGCTACTACTACCACTACTATTAACTCACATTCTTCAACTACTGCTTTTACTACTACCGCAACTACTTTTACTATTACCTCTACTGCTACTGCTCCAACTACTACTACTATTTTTGTTGCTGCTACCACTACTACTACTACTACTACTACTACAGCTACTAGCACTACTACTCCAACTACTACTACTAGTAGTGGTACTACAACAACTACTACTACTACTACAGCCACTACTATTAAATCTATTACTACTACTACGACTATTGCTACTACTACTACTTTTGTTACTGCTATTACTACTACTACTGCTGCTACTGGTACTGTTACTACTGCTTCTACTATAACAACAACTACTACTGCTATAGCTACTACCATAACTAGTACACCGACTGCTAATACTAATACTACAACTACCACTATAGCTACTAAAGCCACTACTGCTACTACTAATGCTACTACTGCTACTGTTACTGCTATTACTTTCCTACTACTACTTCTATTTCTTTTGCTACTATTACTACATCTACAACTACTTCTCCTACTCCTAATACTATTTCTACTACAACGGTTGACACTACTATTGCTACTACTACTGCTACTCCTAGTGCTACCACAACTACTACTTCTGCTACTGTTACTGCTACCTTTGTTACTACTACTATTACTAATACTTCTGCTACTATTACTACTACTACTACTGCTAAGACTAATACTGCTTCTGCAGCTACTACTACTCTGACTACCGCTACTACTGCCACTGCTACTGCAACCACTATTGCTACTGCCATAACTGCTACTACACAAACGCTACTACTGCTACTATTACTACTACTACTGCTACTACTACTACTGTAACTGCAATGACTATGGCTACTAAAACTGTTACTACTACTACTACTACTCCTACTACTACTACGACTATTGTTGTTGTTGTTTCTACTACTACTATAACTACTATAACTTCTCCAACTACTACTAATTTTGCTACTACTATTGCTGCTGCAGCCACTGCTGTTGCTTCTACCATTACTGCTACTACTTCTTCTACTATAGCCACTTTCGCTCATACTACAATTACTATTGCTACAGCTACCACTATTACTACTACTGCTACTACAACTGCTACTACTACTACTAATATTACTACTACTACCACTACAACAATGACAACAACTACAACTATAATATCTACACCAACTACTACTGCTACTGCTACTATTACTACTACAACTACTACTAGCACCTCCACGACCACCACCACCACCACTGCTACTGCAACTGCTTCTACTGTCAGTACTGCTCCTAATATTATGATTACTACTACTGCTACAACCACTACTACTCCTTCAACTACTACTATTACCACCACTATTACCACTACTACTACTATTACTTCTACGATTACTACTACAACTACTACTCCTACTACTACTACTACTCCAGCTTCTAGTATAACTACTACTACTACAACTATGACGACTATTACTACTACTGCTGCTATTCCTACTACTATTACGACTTGTACTACCACTACTACTACTTCTACTACTACAACAACTACTACTCCTATGCCAGCTACCACTCCTACTACTACTCCTATTACTACTACTACCACTAATACTACAACTACTACTACTACAACCACTACAGCAACACTAGTAGTAGTTATTGTAGGAGTAGTTTTAGGTGTCAGAGTTAAAGTAGTAGCACTAGTATTTATCGCAGTAGTAGTAGAAAGAGGAGGTGTAGTAGTAGTAGTAGTAGTAGTAGTCATAATAGCAGTATTAGTAATAGTAATAGTAATAGTAGAAGTAGTAGTTATGAAAGTAGTAGCGGTAGTAGTAAAAGTTATAGTACTAGTAGTAGCAGCAGCAACAACAATAGTACTCGTAAGAGTAGAAGTAGTAGTAGTGGTAGTAGAAGTAAGATTAGTAGTAGTAGCAGTAGTAAGAGTAGTTGTAGTAGATGTAGTAGTAGTTGTTATTGTTGTTGTAGTACTAGGAGTATGAGTAGTAGTAGTATTAGTAGTAGTAGTAGTAGTAGTAGTAGTAGTAGTAGTAGTAGTAGTGGTGGTAGTAGTAGTAGCAGTAGTAGGAGTAGTAGTACTAGCAGTAGTAGCAGTAGCAGTAGTAGTCATTATAGTAGTAGTTGTAGGAGGAGGAGGAGTAGTAGTAGTGGTAGTAGTAGTAGTAGTAGTAGTAGTATTACCTATAGTTGTAGTAGGAGAAGTACTAGTAGCAGTAGCATTTTAGCAGTCACAGTTGTAGTAGTCAAAGTAGTAGTCGCAATAGTAGTAGCAGAAGTGGTAGTAGTTGCAGTAGTAGTATTAATATTAGTAGTATTAGTAGCAGATGTAAGAGTTGCAGTAGAATTAGTAGAAGTAATAGTAGTAGTAATAGTAGCAGAAGTAGTAGTACATGTAGCAGTAGTAGCATTAGCAATCGCAATGGAAGCAGCAGCAACATTTGTAGTAGTAGTAGTAAGAGTAGGATTAGTAGTGGTAGTAGTGGTAGGAGAAGTAGTAGTAGTAGCAGTAGTGTTGGTTGCAATTGTAGAAGTTGTAGTCAAGTAGTAATAGTAGTAGTAGTATGTGTAGTTATAGTATTAGTAGTACTAGAAGCATTTGGGGCTGAAATAGCAATAGTTATAACAATAGTACTTGTAATAGTTGTTGTAGTAGTAGTAGCAGCAGCAGCAGTAGTAGTAGTAGTAGTAGTAGTAGTAGTAGTAGTAATAGTAGGAATAGTTGTAGCAGTAATAGTAATAGTAGGAGTAGTTATAGTAGGAGTGGTTGTATTAGCAGTAGTAGTAGTAATAGTAATAGTAGGAGTAGTTGTAGTAGTAACAGTAATAGTAATAGTAGTTGTTGTAGTAGTAGTAGTTGTGGTGGTGGTAGTATTAATAGGAGTAATTGCGGTAGTTGTTGGAGTAGTAGTAGTGCTTGTAATAGTCATTGTACTAGTAGTGTAGTAGTAGTA
Organism: Trichopus zeylanicus subsp. travancoricus; assembly: GCA_005019695.1. Taxonomy (NCBI): domain Eukaryota; kingdom Viridiplantae; phylum Streptophyta; class Magnoliopsida; order Dioscoreales; family Dioscoreaceae; genus Trichopus; species Trichopus zeylanicus. The sequence continues at coordinate 219,026 of RXID01010985.1, forward strand.
GTAGCTGTGTTAGTAGATGTAGAGGTAGTAGCTATAGCAGTAGTAGCAGCAGTAGTAGCATAGCTGGAGTAGTAGTAGTCATAGTAGTAGCAGTAGCAAGGGTAGTAGTAGCAATTGTACTAGAATTAGTAGCAGTTTTACGAGTAGCAAAAGTAGCAGTAGTATAAGAAGTTGTTGTTCTTGTTGTTGTAGTAGTAGAAGAAGTTGTTGTAGTAGTAGTTGTTGTTGCAGCAGTACCAGAAATATAAGTTGCATTAGTAGTAGTAATTTTGGTAGCCAAAGTAATTATTGGAGTTGCTATAGGTGTAGGGGCAGAAATAGTAGAAGTAATTATTGTAGTAGAAGTAAAAGCAATTGTAGTTATTGTAGTAGAAGTTATAGTAGTAGTAGTAGTAGTAGTGGTAGTAGGAGTAGTAGTAGTAGGAGTAAGAGTAGTAGTAGTAGTAGTAGTAGTAGTAGTAGTAGTAGTAGTAGTAGTAGTAGTAGTAGTAGTCGCAGCAGTAACAGTAGTACGAGTAATAGTAGTTGTAGTTGTAGAAGAAGTAGTTATAGTGGTAGTGTAGTAGTAGTTGCAGTGGTAGTAGTAATAATAGTTTTAGAAGTAGTAATAGTAGTCATTGTAGTAGTAGTAGCTGGAGTGGTAGTAGTAGTAGGAGTAGTAGTAGTAGTAGTAGTAGCAGTAGTAGTAATAATAGTATATGTTGTTGTCGTAGAAGTTGTACTCGAAGTAGTAGGAGTAGTAGTAGAAGCAGCAGTAGTCGTAGTTGAAGTAGAAGCAGTAGTAGTACTTGGAGAAGTTGTTGTAGGAGTAGCAGTAGTAGTAGTAGTATTAGTAGTAGTAGGAGGAGGAGGAGGAGGGGAGGGGTCATAGTAGTAGTTGTATTAGTAGCAGAAGTAGTAGTAGTAGTGGTAATAGTAGTAGTAGTAGTAGTAGAAGTAGTTGTAGTAGTAATAGTAGAAATAGCAGTAGTAGTATGAGTAGTTGTAGTATTAGTAGTAGTAGTAGTAGTAGCAATTGTAGTTGTCGTCTTAGTAGTAGTAGTAGTCACAATAGTAGTAGTGGTGGTAATAGTAGTAGCCGCAGTAGTGGCAGTGGTAGTAGTAGTAGTAGTAGTAGTAGTAGAATTAGGAATAATAATATTAGTCGTAGTTGTTGTTATAGTAGTATTTGTAGATGTAGTACTAGTAGAAGTAGTACGATGAATAGCGGCAGTGGCAGCAACGGTAGTATTTGTGGCAGTTGTTATAGTTGTAGTGGTAGTCGTGTTAGCGGTTGCAGTAGTTATAGCAATAGTAGTTGTAGTAGTACTAGTAGCAGTTTCAGTAGTAGTAGCAGTATTAGTAGTAAAAATAATAGTAGTATTAGTACTAGTAACAGTCATAGCAGCCGTAGAAGTTATAGCAATACTAGTAGGAGTAGTTGTAATAGTAATACAAGTAGTTGTAGTTGTAGTAGTAGTTGTAGCTGTAGGAGTAGTGGTAGTACTTGTAGGAGTAGTGGAAGTACTGCTAGTTATAGTTGCAGTAGTAATGCAGCAGTAGTAGTAGTAGAAGTAGTAAATGTAGTAGTAGTATAAGTAGCAGTACTAGTAGTTGTAGCAGTAGCAATATTAGTTCTAGTAGTCATAGTAGTTGTAGTAGTGTTATTAGTAATATTAGTAGAAGTAGTAGTAGTGGAAGTAGTACTTGTAGTATTATTATTACTACTGTTATTATTATTATTATTAGTAGTAGTAGTAGTAGTAGTGATAGTAGTAGTAGTAGTACTACTACTACTAGTAATACTATTAGTACTAGTATGAGTAGTAGTCATTTAAGGAGTAGCAGAAGTAGTAGTAGTAGTAGCGATAGTTGTAGTAATACTAGTAGCACTAGTTGTAGTAGTAGATGTAGTAGTAGTAGTACAAGAAACAGTAATAACTGTAGAAGCACTAGTATTAGTAGTAGGAGTAGTAGTAGGAGTAGTAATAGGAGAACTAGTAGTAGTACTAGGACTAGTAATAGGAGTGGGAGAAGCAATAGTAATCGTAGTAGTAATAGTAGTAGTAGAAATAGTAGGAGTGGTAGAAGTTATAATTGTAGTAGTGGTTGTAGGACTAGTAGTAGGAGTAGTAGTAGAAGCAGCAGCAGTAGTAGTATTGGTAGTTGTAATAGTCATAGTAGTAGTAGTCATAATAGTAGTAGTAATGGTAGTTGTAGTGGTATTTTGTACTAGTTGTGGTTGTACTAGTATCACTAGTAGTAGTTGTAGAAGTAGTAGAAGTAATATTAGTAGTAGTAATAGTGCTACTAGTAATACTAATAGCAATAGAAGTACTAGTAGTAGTAGTAAGAGTAGTCGTAGGAGTAGTAATAAGAGAGCTAATAGTAGTAATAGGACTAGTAATAGGAGTAGGGGAAGCAGCAGTAATAGTAGTAGTAGTAATAGTAGGAGTGATAGAAGTAATGGTAGTATTAGTAGTAGTAGGACTAGTAGTAGGACTAATAGTAGGAGCAGCAGTAGAAGTAGTAATAGTGGCAGTTGTGATAGTTGTAGTAGTAGTAATGGTAGTAGTGGTGGTATTTGTACTAGTAGAAGTGGTAGAAGCAGTAGTAGTAGTAGGAGCAAGAGTAGTAGTAGTAGTAGTAGTAGTTCTTGTTGTTGTTGTTGTTATTGTAGTAGAAGTAGTAGTAATAGTAGTTGTTGTTATTGTTGTTGTAGTAGTAGAAGTAGTACCAGTAGTAGTAGTAGTAATAGTAGGGGAAATGGTACTAGAAGTAGTAGTAGTAGTAATTGTAGTAGTAGTAATAGTAGTAATAGTAGTGTAAGTGGTACTTGAGGTAGTAGTAGTGGTAATTATCGGCGTAGTAATAAAAGTAGTAGCAGTAGTTGTAGTAGCAGTAGTAGTATTAGTAGGAGTTGCACTAGTTGTACTAGCAAAAGTACTTGTAGTAGTAGTTGTACCAGAAGTAGCAGTGGTAGTGGTAATAGTAGTAGTTGTTGTAGTAGAAGCAGTAGCATTGTTGTATCAGTAGTTGTAGTAGCAGTAGTAGTAGTACCATAAGTTGTATTCATGGTAGTTTTTGTTGTACTAGTAGCAGAAGCAACAACTATCATTGTAGCAGTATTGGTTGTAGTAGTAGTAGTAGTATTAGTAGCTGTTGTAGTAGTAATAGTAGTAGTAGTAGTTGTAGTTGCAGCTGCAGCAGCGGTAGTAGTAGTAGCAAAAGTTGCAATGGTAGTAGTAGCAATAGCAGTAGTAGTAGCAATAGTAGTAGCAGGAGTTGTAGTAGTAGCACTAGTAGTAGCAGTAGTAGCCGTAGTAGGAGTTGTAGCAGTAGCACTAGTAGTAGCAGGAGTTGTAGCAGTAGCACTAATACTATACAACTACTACTATAACTCCTACACCAACTCCTACTCCTTCCACTACTACAACAACTACTACTACTATAACATCTACTAATACTACTACTACTACTACTGCTGCTATAACTACTACTACTTCAATGGCTTTCGCTACAACCGCATGTACTATTACGATTACTACTACTGCTACTACTATGACTACTACTACAACTGCTACTACCGTTGCTACTACTACTACTACTACTATTTCTAATATTGCTACTACAACAAGTACTACTATTACTACTCCTGCCGCTCTAGCTAGCATAACTACAACAACTATTGCTGCTGCTACTACTACTACTACTGCTGCTATTATTACTTGTACCACCACAACTACTACTACTTTTACTACTACTACTACTACTGGTACCACCACCACTATTACTACTAGTACTGCAACTATTGCTACTACTACTGCTACTGCTGCTCCTACAACAACTACTACTCCTAGAACAACTACTACTACTACTCCTACAACTAGTACAACTACTGCTACAACCGTTACAGCTACTACAATTTCAACTACTACTACAACTTATTCTACTACTACGAAAACTACTACTATGACTAGTACTATTTCCACTACCACAAATTCTACTACTACTGCTGCTGCTGCAACTACGACTATTACTTATAGTACTTCTGCTACTACTTTTGCTACTATTACTACTGCTATTGCTACTACTATTACTATTACTATTATTACTACTATTGCTACTACAACTACTACTCCTACTACTACTCCTACTATTACTGCCACAACTACTACTACATTTACTAAAACTAATACTACCACTACTACTACTGCCCCTACTATTAGTACTACTACAACTACAACTGTTACACCTACTATAACAACTACTATTAAAACTATTACAAATACTACTACTGCTGCTAATGCTACTCTAGGGTTGTGCATTATTTGGTCAAAATCAAATTAACCGACCAACCAAAACCGAATAACCAATTCGGTTTGGGTTATTCAGTTTTTGGTTCGGTTTCGATTTTGGAAAAAAAAATTTGAAAATTCTATTCGGTTTCGGTTTTTGATTTTTGAAAACCGTAAAAACTGAACCGAACCGAATTATATATATACCTATATACTGTGGTTAGGTTTCCGTTTTGGGCTAATTGGCTCAAACAACTGGGCTGAACCCTATGGCATAAATATGCCTACGTTTTCTCAGAGCGGTTCACCGCTCTCGCCTCTCTCTTCAGCCCTAATCCTAATCCCTCTCGCTGTCGGTGCTCTCGCTCTCGCCATTGCAGACCTGTGGTGTTGCGCATTCATCCCTGCAGCTGCTATGCTGCGCTGTGTCGGTGACATCACTTTCGTCCAACCCCCGGACCCCCCTACTCCTCTGAGGCTCTGAGTCCCGACGCCTCTCTCTGGTGGACGCTCTGATCTTCAATCTCTCATTTTTCTATGACGGCTTAAGCTGCAAGGTGAGCGTATTTAGGAAATTATGTAATTTAGGGTTGATTTTTTGTGAAATTAAATTAGGATTTTTTGATTTCATATGATTTTATTGTTAGATCAGTAAATCCTTAGTTCCGAACTGACGATTTTTCTTCTCGTTCATCCTTGCAGCTGCGGTGCTGCGCCGTGTCAATGACATCGCTTTCGTCCACCCCCGGACCCCCCCTCCTCCTCTGAAGCTCTGAGTCCCGATGCCTCAATATCCCTCTGAGCAACGCTCTGAGCTTTAATCTCTCATTTTTCTACAACGGATTACGCTACAAGGTGAGGGTATTTAGGGTTGATTTTTTGTGAAATTAAATTAGGGTTTTTTGATTTCATACGATTTTATTGTTAACCCTTTCGTCCACGGTCCACTCCCAGACCCCCCCCTTTCCTCTAAGGCTCTGACTCTCTGAGTCCCGACGCCTCAATATCTCTCTGGTCGACGCTCTGAGCTTCAATCTCTCATTTTTCTACAACGGATTAAGCTACAAGTTGAGAGTATTTCGAAAATTATGAAATTTAGGGTTGATTTTTTGTGAAATTAAATTAGGGTTTTTTGATATCATACGATTTTATTGTTAGCCTTCATCCCCGGTGGCACCGCTTTCGTCCACCCTCGGACCCCCCCTCCTCCTCTGAGGCTCTGACTCCCGACGCCTCAATATCTCTCTGTGACTAGCCTTCGAGGCTCTGAACTTCAATATTTCATTTTCTACAACGGCATCATCGGGATCAAACTGCAAGGTTAGGGTTGAATTTTGTGAAATTAAATTAGGGTTTTTTGATTTCATACGATTTAATCTGTAATTCTGTATTTTTCTATTAATAGATGTTGAATGAGGATGACAGTCAGCAGCTTTCAAACACAAATCCAGTTATTCGAAGTCCAATGCCAATTTCTGCTTCTCAGGAAAGTTCTATGCCTATGGCTATCAAAGTTTCAAACGCGGGCAATGCATCTACGTGTAGTACAAAGCCTCCAATGTCAAGAAAAAGAATGGCAGCATGATCAGCTGTATGGGAGCATTACACAAAGTTCACAGACTCGGGCAAGTCAACCAAAGCCAGATGCAACTACTATGGTAATGAATTCTTTTGTGATTCAAAAAAAAATGGTACTTCTTCTCTTAGACATCACATGAATCAATGCAAGAAATATCCATATAATATTGATACACATCAAACAACTTGCTATGCAACCTATTCAAAAAGAAGTAGCAAATGAGTTTGTGCTAACTAGCTGGAAGTTTGATCAAGAAAAAATTAGAAAAGCACTGGCACACATGATTGTTGTAGATAAGCTGCCTTTTAGTTTTGTGCAACATGAAGGCTTTCAATACTTTATGTCTCAAGCTTGTCCTAGATTTTGAATGCCTTCACGTTGGACTATGACTAAAGACTGTTTTCAACTCTACCATGATGAAAAGGTAAAGCTAAAACACTATTTCAGAGAGTCCAAATAGAGAGTTTGTTTGACCACTGATACTTGGACCTCAATTCAAAACATAAACTATATGTGTATCACAGCACATTATATTGATATTGATTGGAACTTGAAGAAAAAGCTTTTGAATTTTTGCAAAATTACAAGTCATAAGGGTGAAGTTATAGGAAAAACAGTTGAAAAATGCCTCTCTGAATGAGGAATTGATAATGTTTTGACTGTTACTGTTGATAATGCCTCTTCAAATGATACTGCTATTTCCTATTTGAAGAAAAAATTTTTGAATTGGGGCACTTGTTTGGCACAAGGAAAATATATTCATATGCGTTGCATAGCACATATCATTAATCTTGTGGTGAAAGATGGTTTGAAAGAGATGGCAGATTCCATTGCTCGGGTTAGATCTGCTGTTAAATATGTGAGATATTCTCCAGCAAGATGGCAAAGGTTCAAAGAATGTGTGGAAATTGAAAAAATTGAAAGCAGAAAATGTCTTTGTTTGGATGTATCCACAAGGTGGAATTCCACCTATATGATGCTTGAAGCAGCTGAAATTTTTGAGCGGGCTTTTGAAAAATTTGAAGAGGAAGATAGCAATTTCTGTCATGAGCTTAATGATGAAGATGGAATTCCTCTGCCTTTTGACTGGCAGAATGTTTGGCGACTTATTACATTCTTAGAGCATTTCTATGAGTTGACTCTTAGAGTTTTTGGTTCTATGTATGTTACAAGTAATTTATTTTTTGATAAAATTTGTCAAGTTAACCTTATTTTTGAATATGTGGAAAGTCAGTGGTGATACAAAAGTCCAAGATATGGCTACTGTGATGAAAGACAAATATGACAAGTATTGGGGTGAGCCAGAAAAGATTAATATGCTTCTCTTTGTTCCTGTTGTCTTTGATCCAAGACGCAAGTTAGAATATGTTGAGTTTGGAGTTGAAAAGATGCATGAAGTTGTATATGATTTGTTCAAAGAGTACAGAATGTGACTACAATCGGGAGGAATGCCATCCGGTGAAGGATCAAGTATACGAAAGCAATTAGGCAAATACATCTTAAGCAGTCGATTTGCTGAGCATAGAAAATGTTTCATAGGTGATGAAATGAAGTCTGAGCTAGACAAGTATTTATCAGTGGATCTTGAAAAAAATGAGCCAAACTTTGATGTTCTAGGCTTCTGGAAAGTGAATAGCTACAGATTTCCTATTCTGTCACATATGGCTCGTGATATGTTAGCTATACCTATCTCTACAGTGGCCTCTGAATCAGCTTTTAGCACAAGAGGGTGCATACTTAATCATTTTCGTAGCTCTTTGACTCCTACACTAGTACAAGCTCTCATTTGCACTCAAGATTGGATTAAAATAAAAAAACAGAAATCAATATTTAGGAAAGTTTGGAAGAACTTGAGAAGATTCAAGAGGGTAAGATTTACATTGCTAATATTTTTATTATTGCATTGTATATTTCTTTATTATGATCAAATAATCATTGAATGGTTTTTTTATTTTAGAGTTGATAAAGATGAAATTGGATGTTGCAACCATTGAATTTTGAGAAGTCATCTTAAGGTTTGAATATGCTTACTTATTTTTTATGCATTTCTGTTCATGTTTATAACTTTCTATGGTCATCTCTTGCAGATTCATTCTTATATATCCTTATCATTCATGTGCATCACAACATCAGTGCATGTGTGAAGTTATGATCTTACAGTCCTTAGTTCCTTACCCAGTTACCTACTTACCTGATATTTTCTTAATTGCTTTTACTGTGATGATATTTTACTATGTTTTTTAGGTTCAACAGTATGATCCAACTATCAAGGGACAGGTATGTATCCAACTATTATTTTGTAGGAGCAGCCGAGCAGGTTGATGCCTGATGGGAGACATCTTCATTTTTGATGATGCATCAAAGCCATCTGAGCCTCTTGAATTTTTTCTTTTATTTGAGGTTTTTTTGTCTTTGGTGTTTTGATGCGGAGGTGTTTCAATGGTCCCCTACTCTGACTTCGTCCTCTACACTTTGTAGGCTTGTGGCAATGGCATGGTTGTTTGGATGGCCTGTGAAGGCAACCACTACCTACCATTCGCTCACGAGGACAGCCAAAGAGCGATGCTGGGTATGACGATATAAGGCGAATATGACGGTATGACCCTCTTGGAATTATTTTATGGTTTTTTTTTAATGATATTTGTTGAATTTTTCATAAGCTGTTTGAGGCGATGAAGATGTTGAATCATTGGCTCATTGCCATATGCTATGCTCGCATGTGGGCAAGTGACTGATTGGATGATTGTCTCCTTCTTTGGCTTCACCCAAGTAATGTTATGCTGCTTGGAAGTTGGAACTTCTGGTTCTGGCTTCTGGTTTGTTACTTCTGTACACGGGACTATAGGAGATTTCTCAAGCTTTTCTTAATGGACCATTTGGCATGAGATAATCCTTCAAAGTTAAAATGTTAACTGATTACTGAATTGATCATATTTATTCTGAACCACATAATTACAGTTATTTATTCTGAACAACAAAATTACAGTTGATCATATTTATACTCAACCACATAACTGTTGAAGTGTTCTGCAGCAGTGCAGCTTGCCAACTTCTGCTACTATACAATATACATTGTCTTGTTGCTCGCTTGCTCCAGCAAGTATAAAGTTGAAGTGTTAAACTATTGAAGACTTGGAACTTGGAAATCTTGAAGTGTCTTGCTACATGAAATTGAACTGCTGAACTGTTGAAGTGTTTTGCAGCTTGCCCGCTTCTGCTAGACTTCTAGTATACATTGTCCTGCTGCTCCTGCTGCTGTGTTGCTCCTGCTGTGCTACTCTTGCAACTTGAAGACTTGATTCACTTGAACTCTTGAAGTCTTGAAGTGTCTTGTTACATGAATTTGAGCTGTTGAAGTGTTTTGCAGCTTGCCCGCTTCTGCTAGACTGGTACTATACATGCTCCCGCTGCTGTGCTACTGTGCTGCTCATGTAACTTGAAGACTTGATTCACTTGAAGTCTTGAAGTGTCTTGTTACATGAATTTGAGTTGTCGAAGTATTTTACAGCTTGCCCGCTTCTGCTAAAATGCTAGTCTGCTACTATACATTATCCTGCTACTGCTACTCCTAGCCTCCTGCTGCTCCTGCTGTGCTGCTCCTGCAACTTGAAGACTTGATTTACTTGAAGTTTTGAAGCATCTTGTTACATGAAGTTGAGCTGTTGAAGTGTTTTGCAGCTTGCCCGCTTCTGCTAGACTGCTAGTCTACTACTATACATTGTCCTGCTGCTGCTGCTCCTAGCCTCCTGCAGCTCCTGCTGTGTTGCTCCTACTGTGCTGCTCCTCCAACTTGAAGACGTAATTTACTTGAAGTCTTGAACTGTCTTGCTACATGAAGTTTAGCTGTTGAAGTATTTTGCAGCTTGTCCGCTTCTGCTAGACTGCTAGTCTACTACTATACATTGTCCTGCTGCAGCTGCTCCTAACCTCCTACTGTGCTGCTCCTGCAACTTGAAGACTTGATTCACTTGAAGTCTTGAACTATCTTGCTCCTGCTTGTGCGGTTGTGCCATTGTGGCATGTGAGATACTGAGATTAACTAATTATTTATTGGGTTGCAATTTGCAAACTTGCAATTGGACTGGGTATTAGCCTATCAGGCCAGATTTAGGGTTAGTAACTTAGTATAATGTATATCTTCTACTAATTTTTTTTCCCTTATGCAAATGACAAGCTCCGTCAGTCCTGTAGAAATTCAGTTTGCAATTCGGTTATAACCGAACCGAACCGAAATATTTTGGTTCGGTTTCGGTTCGGTTTTTATACTATTCAGTTTGGTTCGGTTTTGGTTTTTGAAAATTTCGGAAATTTCGGTTCAGTTGGTTTGGTTCAGTTCGGTTCTGTTTTAACCGAATGCACAGCCCTAGCTACATCTCCTCCTCCTACTACTATTGCTACTATAACTACTGCTGATATTGTTCATGCTATTACCGCTACTACTACTACTATTGCTACTACTGCTTCTACTAGTACTGCTACTCCTACTGCTACCTCTGATACTATTACTACTACTACTTTTACTATAACTACTACTACTGTTACTACTACTACTCCTATTACTACTACTGCTATGAGCGCTACTAATTCTACAACTACTACTCCTATTACTACTACAACTACTACTGCTACTACAACTTTAGCTACTTCTTCTACTACTACTACAATTACTACTACTACTACTACTACCACAACTAATACTACTACAGCAGCTGTTACAACAACAACAACAACTACTTCTACTCCTCCTCCTACTACCACAACTATTACTTCTTCTACGGCCACTACTACCACCACCACTATTATTGCTACTCCTACTATTACTACTACTGCTGCTGCTACTTCTACTGTAACTATTACTTCTACTACTACCACTACTACTATTACTACTACTACTACAATAACAACAACAACTATTACTCCTACTGCTATTACTACTATTGCTCCTCCTCCTCCTCCTACTACTACTGCTATAACAGCAACTTCTACCAATACTACTACTACTACTACTACTACTGCAACAACAACAACAACAACAACTACTACTACTACTACTTCTGCTACTAGAACAACAACAATTACTACTACTACTCCTCCTACTACTATCGCAAGTACTACTATGACTACTTCTACTACTATTACTGCTGCTACTACTACTACTACTACTACACCAACTCCTACCCCTTTTACTACAACTACAACAACAACTACTACTTCTATAACTCCTACACCAACTCCTACTCTTTCTACTACAACAACTACTACTACAATAACAACAACTACTACTAGTACTACTACTACTATTGCTGCTGCTGCTGCAACACCTACTATTGCTACTGCCACTGCTACTACTAATGCGGTTGCTACTACTACTAGTAGTACTACTACTCCTATTACAACAACAACAACAACTACTACTACTACAACTAGTACTACTACTAGTATGATTACTACTACTACTGTTACTACTACAACTGCTACTATTGCAACAACTATAACTACTACACCTATTACTGCTAATACTTCTATAACTACTACTACTACTACTACTACTACAACTACTACTACAACTACTACTATTACTATTACTACTTCTACTACTACTGCTACAACTACTACTACAACTACTAAAAGTTCTCCTACTACTACCACTACTACACCTGCTTGTGCTACATCTACTACTATTGCTACTACTACTACTACTACTCTTACTACTTCTACTACTACTACTACTACTACTACTACTACTATTCCAACTGCTACTACTACTACAACAATTACTACAACAATGGCTATTACAACTTCTACTACTACTACTTTTACTACTATTACTGCTACTACTCCTATTACTACTACTACTACTACTACTACTACTACTACTACTACTATTACTACTACTACTACTACTACTCCTCCTCCTAGTACTAACTAAGCTTGTCCTACTGTTACTCCTGCTACTCCTGCTACTAGAACTACTACTACTATTGCAACTACTACAATTTCAACTACTATGACTACTACTACTGCTACTACAACTACTTTTCCTCCTATTGCTACTACTACTACAACTTCTACTACTACTACAGCTATTACTTCTACTACTACTACAGTTGCAACAACAACTACTACTACTAGCACGACTACTACTACTTCGGTTGCTACAATAGCTACTACTAGTAACAGGAGTAGGAGTTAGAGTGGGAGTAGAAGTAGTCATAATAGTAGTAGTAGCAGTAGTAGAAGGAGTTGTAGTAGTAGCAGTTGTACTAGAAGTAGAAGTAGTTGTTGTCATTGTTGTAGTAGTAGTAATAGTAATACTAATAGTAGTAGTAGTAGACATTGTAGTAGTAGTAGTTCTAGTAGAAGTAGTATTAATGGTAGTAGCAGTAGCAGTATTAGTAATAGCTGTAGCAATAGTAGTAGTATTAGTAGTAGAAGTAGTAGTAGTGGTGGCAGTAGTTGTAGAACTAGTAGAAGCAATAGCAGCATTAGCAATAGTAGAAGTAGCAGCAATTATAGTGGTAGTAGTGGCAGCATCATTAGTAGTAGTAGAAGTAGCAAGTGTTGTAGTAGTAGTAGCAGCAACAAGAGTTGTCGTACTAGTAATAATAGTAGTAGGAGTTGCGGTAGTAGTAGTACTTGTAGTAGTAATAATAGTAGTCGGAGTAGTAGCTGCAGTAGTAGTAGCACTAGAAGTAGTAGTAGTGGTAGTAGTAGTATTAGTAGCAGTAGTAGGAGTAGTAGCAATAGTTGTAGTAGAAGTAGTTGCAATAGGAGTAGTACTAGTAATAGTTGTATTTGTAGTAGTAATAGAAGAAGTAGTATTTGAAGTATTATTAGTAGTCGTATTAGTAGAAGAAGTAGTAGAAGTCTCAGTAGTTGATGCAACAATAGTAGGAGTAGCAGCACTAATAGTCATCGTAGTAATAGTAGTAGTAGAAGTAGCAATAGTAGTAGTAATAATAGTAGCCGTTGTAGAAGTAGCAATAGCTGTAGTAATAGTAGTAGTAGTAGTAGGAACCGTATTAGTAGTAGGAGTAGTAATAGTAGTAGTAGCATTTGTAGTACTACTACTAGTAGTAAACGTAACTGTTGTAATTGTAGTGGTAGCTGTGGCAAAAGTCATAGGAGTAGTAGTATTTGTTGTTGTTATAAAAGTAGGAGTTGGAGGATTAGTAGTTGTAGAAGTAGTGGTAGTAGTAGTTGTTGTTGTTGTTGCAGTAGTTGCAGTAGTAGGTGGAGGAGGAGTAGTAGTTGTTATTGTTGCAAAAGTAGTAGTAGTAGTGTTTATACTAGTAGTAGTAGTATTAGTACTACTAGTAGTAGTAGATGTAGTAGTTGAAATAGTACTAGAAGTAGTAGTAGTAGTAGTAGCAGTGTGGTAGTAGTAGTAGTAGCTGTGTGGTAGAACTAGAAGTAGAAGTAGTAGTAGCAGTAGCAGCAGCAACAGGAGGAGTAGTAGTAGTAGTAGAAGTAGTGTGGTAGTACTAGCAGTAGTAGTGAAAGTAGTTGTATTTGTAGTGTAGTAGTAGTAGCAATAGCAGAAGTAGTAATAGTAGTAGTAGTGGAAGTGGTAGAAGATGTCGTAGAAGTAGTAGTGTAGTAGTAGTCGTATTAGTAGTAGTGGTATTTGTAGTAGTAGTAGTAGTAGAAGAAGTTGTAGTACTAGTAGTAGTAATAGTTATAACAGTAGTAGTAGTAGCAGCAACAACAATGATAGTAGTAGTAGCAATAGTAGTAGCAGTAGCAGTAGTAGTAGTACCAAAAGTAGCAGATATTGAGTAGCAGTAGTAGAAGTAGTAGTAGGAGTTGTAGTAGTCGTAGTTGTAGCAGTAATAGTAGTTGTAGTTGTTGTTGTTGTAGTAGGGGAAGTAGGAGTAGGAGTAGTAGTTGTAGTAATAGTATAGGAAGTAGTAGTAGTAGTAGTAGTAATTAGTGTTGGGGTAGGAGTAGTACTGGGAGTAGTTGTAGGAGTAGGAGTAGTAGGTGGAGTAGTAGTTGGAGTAGTAGTAGTAGTAGGAGTAGAAGTAGTAGTAGGAGTAGTAGTAGTAGCAGTATGAGTAGTAGGAGTAGAGTAGTAGTAGTTGTAGTAGCAATAGTAGGAGTAGGAGTAGTAGCAGAAGCAGCGGCAGTAGTAGTAGGAGTACTAGTAGGAGTAGTGGTAACAGTAGGAGGAGCAGGCGTAGTACTTGTGGTAGCAGGAGTAAGACGAGGTGTAGTTGTCGTAGTGGCAGCTGCAGTAGTAGTACTGGTAGTAGTAGTCGTAGAAGTAGTAGAAGTAGTAGAAGTAGTAGGAGGAGGAGAAGATGCAGTAGTAGTTGTGGGAGTAGGAGTAGTAGTATTAGTAGAAACAGTAGCAGTAGTAGCAGTCGTAGTAGGTATAGTACGGGTAGTAGTAGTAGGAGTAGCTCTAGTACTGCTACAATTACTACTGCTATTATTACTACTATTACAACTGCTGCTACTACTACTACTACTACTTCTACGACTACTACTACTACTACGGCTACTGCTACTATTACTGCTAATGCTACTATTATTGTTACTACAACAACAACAACTACTACTACTGTGGCTTCTTCTTCTAATGCTACTACTACAACTACTATTGTCACTTCTACTACTGCTACTACTACTACAACTACAATAACTACTCCTACTACTACTAATGCTGTCGCTACTACTGCAACTGCTACTACGGCTACTACTATGACTACTTCTATTGTTACTACCTCTGCTACTGCTACTACGGCTATTACAACAGCTACTAGCACAACTACTATTAACTACTACTATTGCAGCTGCTACTACTACTACTGTTACTACTATTACTACCTCTACTACTACTTCTCCTATTGCTACACTTGCTGCTACTACTACTACTACTACTACTACAACTACAACTATTACTATTACTGCCACTACTGCAGCTACTATTGCTACAACTACTGCAACAACTACCACTAATACTATTACTACTACTGCTAATTCTATTCTTGCCGCTACTTCTACTACTTGTATAGCAGCATCTACTGCAACTATTACTTGGATAGCTGTAGCTACTACCACTACCTCTGCAACAACTGCCACTACCACTGCTACTTCTACTACTACTGCTGCTACTACTAGTACTACCGCTACTGCAGCTACGACTGCTACTACTGGTACAACTTCAACTAGTACCACTACTACTATTACTACTACTACAGCTATTTCTGCTCCTACCACAACTACTATTATTACTACTATTGTTGGTTCTACGACTGCGACTACTACTACTACTATTACTACTACTACTACTACTACTACGACTACTACTACTACTACTACTACTACTACTACTACTAATACTACTACAACTACTACTGCTGCTACTACGACTACTACTACTATGACTACGACTACTACAACTGCTACAACTGCTACTACTACTTCTACTACTACTGCTACTACTAATATTTCTCCTACTACTACTGCTACCACAACAACTACTACTACTACAACGACCACTGTTGTTGCTATTGCTGCTACTACTACTACTACGGTTACTACTTCTGCGACTGATACTACTGCTACTACTACACTGCTACTATAACTCCAACTACAATTACTACAACTATTACTACTACTTATGCGAGTACTGCTTCTACTACTACTATAATTGCTACTACTACAACTAGTACAACCACTACTACTACAACTACCACAACTACAACAACTATTTCTACTACTGCAACAATAATAAAAACAACTACCACAACTACTACTTCAGCTACTACAACAACTATGGCTACTACTACTGCTACTACTACATCCTCTACTACTACCACTACAACCACTCGTACCATGACTACCACTACTATTGCTGCTGCTTTACCACTACTAGTACAACCTCTTCTACTACTACAACTACTATTGCTTCTGCTGCTGCTCTGCTGCTACTACTATTCCTACTAGTACTGCCACTACAACAGCAACAGCAACGACTACTACCACTACTACTAGTACTACTACTCCTACTACTCCTACTACTGCTACTACTACTAGCACTCCTAACTCTACTAGTAATTCTACTACTACTATACCTACTACTATTGCTACTGCTATTGCTACTACTACTATAGCTCCTACTACTACTACTACCGCCACAATAGCTACTGCTACAACTACTATTGCTACTACTATTACTACTACTGCCGCTACTATGGCTATTGCTACAACTGCAACTACCACTACTGCCACTACTACTGTTGTTACTACTACCACTGCTTTTGCTACTACTAATGCTCCTACTACTACTGCTATGCCTCTTACTACTACTACTACAACTACTACAACTGCTACTATTACAACAACTACTATTACTATTACTACTACAACTACTGCTACTGCTACAACTGCTGCGATAGGCACTACTAAAACAACTACTCCTACAATGGCTACTACAACTACCAATACTATGACTGCGGTTGCTACTAGTACTACTACTAATAATACAACAACTACTACTACTATTACTACTACTAATACCGTTACTACTGCTCCTGCTACTACAACAACAACTATTACTACAAGTACAACGACTACAACTACAACTACTATGTCCACTACTACTACTACTACTACTACAACTTTTGTCACTACTATTGCTACTGTCATTACTACTACTACTCCTACTTCTCCTACAACCACAACAACAACTACTACTGCTGCTGCTACTACTACTACAACTACTACTGCTACTACTCCTACTACTACAACTACTGCTTCTGGTCCTACTGCTCTACTACTACTCCTAGTTTTGGAACTACTACTGCTTCTACTACTATTACAGCTACTCCTACTCCAACTACTTATCAGATTACTACTACTACTGCTACTACTATGACTACCACTACTACTACTACTTCTATTGCTACTACTACTACTTCTAAGACTACTATTGCTATAGGTACAACTACTGCTACTACTATTACTACAACAACTACTACTACTGCTACTACTACTGCAACAACAACAACTACTGCTACTGCTACTATTGCCACAACAACTACAACAAGAACTACTATTGCTGTTGCTGCTACTCCTACTGCTACAACTACTAATGTTACTACTACTGTTGCTACAACTATAGCTGCTATTACTACTTCTACCACTACTGCTTTGGCTACTACTACCACTACTGCTACTAATACAAGTACTACTACTGCTACTGCTACTACTACTCCTATTGCAATTGCTACTGCTATAACAACTACTACTACAACTGCAGCTACTACTACGATTACTACTACTGCTACTACAACTCCAACTATTGTTGCAACTGCTACTGCTACTATTAGTACTACTCCTACTACTACTAATGTTGTTGCTGCTGCTACAACTACTTCTACTATTACTACAATTACTACCACTGATATTACTGCTACTACTACTGCTACTGCAACTACTACTTCGGTTACTACAAATACTCCTACTAGTATTAATAATACTACCCCTTCTATCACTACTATCAATGCTACTACTACTATTGCTGCTATAACTATTACTACTACTTCCCCGACTTCTACTACTTCTACAACTACTACTGTTGTGACTACTACTAGTTCTACAACAACAACTACTACTACTACTACCACAACTACTACTATTGCTACTACTACTACTGCTACAAGAACTACTACTACTACTATTAGTACTACTACTTCTATTACTCCTGTAGCTCCTACTACTATTTCCCCTACAACAACTACTACTGCTGTAGCTATTATTGCTATAACTACTACTATTGCTAGTACTACTACTACTACATCTACTACTATTGTTGCTACAATTACTGTTATTTCTGCTAGAACTTCCACTACCATAACTACTATTACAACTACTATTTCTACTACTACTACTACTACAACTGCCACTGCTACTCCAACTACTTCTTATACTACTATAGCTACTGCTACTGCTGCTGCTGCTGCTATTGCAGCTTCTACTACTACTGCTAATACGGCTACCACTGCTGCTACTACTACCACTACTATGACTGCTACTGCTACTGCTACTACTGTAACTATTAATGCTCCTCCTACTACTACTACAACTGCAACTACTATTTCTGCTACTACTGCTAGAACTTCTACTATGACTACTACTAATAATACTACTACTATTATGACTATAACTATTACTACTTATGCTAATACTACTGCTACTACTACAACAACAACAACCACTACTACTGACATTACTACTTCTGCTACAACTACAACTCCTACTACCATTGCTACAACAGCTACTACTACTACTACTACTATTGCTGCTACTGCTACTATAGCTACTGCTATAATGTTGTTACCGCTACTACAACTGTGGCTGCTCCAGCTACTACAACAACTACTACTAGTACTACCACTACTGCTTCTACTACTAGAGCAAGTTCTATTGTTATTGCTACGAATACTACTACCACTGCTGCAGCCACTATTATGGCTACTACTACTGATACTGCTACTACTATTGCTCGTACTACTACTACTACTACTAGTACTACTTCTACTACTACTGCTACTACTACTACCACAGCTACCACCATTAGTATGACAACAACTACTACTGCTACTACTATTACTATTACTATTGCCACAAGTACCACTACTACTACTACTGTTGCTACTATTACTACTTCTGCTGCTGCTGTTGCTACTATGGCTACTACTACTGCTACTACTATTGCTACAACTACTGCTATTACTACTACTGCTACTACTACTACTACTATAATTACTACCTCTACTAAAACTGCTACAACTACTACTACTACAACTACTACCTTTGTCACAACTAATACTACTACTCCTCCTATTACTACAACCATTACTGCTGCTATAGCTAGTACTACTATTTCCCCTAGTTCTATTACTTCTGCAACAACTACTACTATGGCTACTATTGCTTCTATAACAACAACTACTACAGCTAACACGGCTACTACTACTACTACTACTACTACTACTACTATTACTATTACTATTACTATTACTGGTACTACTACAACTGCTACGATTGGTACTATTACTACTACTACTACAACGGCTACTACTGCTACCACTACCACGACTAGCTATTACCCCGACTACAGCTATACTACAATGACAACAACTACTATTACTACTACTACGACTACTGTTACTACTACTCCGTCTACTACAACTACAACTGCCACTACAACTACTACTACGGTTGCTACTACAGCTGCTACAACTACTGCTACTACAATAACAACAACAACTACTACTTCTACTACAACTACTACTACTACTACCTCAACTTTTGCTACGGCTATTATTGCCGCTGCAACTGCTACTACTACTACAACTACTTCTCCTACAACCACAACTACTACTATAAATACTGCTGCTACTATTGCTATTACTCCTACTACAATAACTACTACTTCTAGTACCATTGCTACTACTACTACTACAACAGCCACTACTACACCAACTACATCTCATACTACTACTGCTACTACTACTACTACTAATTCTACTATTACTTCTACTACTACTACTACAACAACAACAACTGATGTTGCCACTACTATCACTACTAATAAAACTACCCTTACTATAACTACTACCACTGCTGCTGCTGCTGCTATGGCTACTACTACCAATTCTACCACTACTGCTACTACTGCTACTACCACTACTACTACTACTACTCCTGCTACTATTACTTCTACTGCTACTAATAGTACTACTTCTATGTCTAATTCTACTACAACTACTACAACAAGTACTACTACATCTCCTACAACTACAACAACTATGATTACAGCTATTGCTACTACTGCTACAACTACTGCTACTGCAAGTGCTACTACTAATACTACTACTGCTGCTGCTGCTGCTGCTACTCCAACTACTTCTCATACTACTACAGCTACTACTACTACTGCTACTATTACTACTACTACTACTACTACTACTACTACTACTATTACTACTACTACTACTACTATTAGTAACAGTCGCAGTAGTAGTAGTGGAAGTAATAGCAGTAGTAGCATTAGTAGTAGGAGTAGTATGAATAGTAGCCGGAATAGTAACAATAGTAGTAGTAGTGGAAGTAGCAGCAACATCAGTAGCAGCAGTAGTAGTAGAAGCAGTTGTAGTGGTTCTAGTAACTGTCGTACTAGTAGTAGTAGTAGTAGTAGTAGCTGTAGCAGCAAAATTACTACTACTACTCCTACTCCTACTTGGGCTGCTACTACTGCTATTTCTACACCTACCTCTACTACCACTTCTCCTACTCCCACTACTTCCACTATCACTTCTGCTGCTACTATTATTACAACTTCTACACCTATTCCTACTCATGCTACTACTACTACTACTCCTGCTCCTACTATAGCTACTACTAATACTGTTGTTGTTGTAGTTGCTACTACAAATTTTGCAACTGCTACCGCTGTTGTCATGGCTACTACTTCTACTGCTACTCCTACTATGACTACTACTACGACTACTAGTCTTAGTAATACTAGTCTTACTACTACTACCACCACCACGATTACTACAACTACTACTTCTGCTACTATTACTACGAATAATACTACTACCCTACTGCTTCTACTACTACTTTTACTACTAATACTAATACAATTACAACTACTTCTACAACTACTGCTCCTCTTCCTGCTACTACTACTACTCCTACTACTACTACTACTACTAAAATTACTATAACTACTACTACTACTACCATATTACTATCACTACTACTACGACTACTACGACTCCAACTCCTACTCCTACTACTGCTACTACTACTACTCCTGCTGCTACTACTACTGCTACTACTCATACTCCAACTCGTACTACTACGACTACAACTACTAATACTAAATTACAACTACAACTATTTCTACAACAACTGCTACTACTAATACTAATACAACATTACTACTACTACTACTACTACTACTACTACTACTACTACTACTACTATAACTACAACTATTACTCCTGCTGCTACTGCTACAACCACAACAAAAACTATTACTACTGCTACACCTACTACACATACTAGTACTGTTACTACTACTACTGCTACTGCTACTACAACTACAACTGCTTCCACTACTGCTACTGCTACTACTACTACTACTTTTATTACCACCACTACAACTTCTACTATGACTACAACAACTACTACTATTTTTGCTACAACTATGTCGACAACTACTCCTACTACTGCTGCTACTACTACTTCGACTACTACTACTTCTACTACTACTAAAACTACTACTACTGCAACTATTCCTGCTCTGACTCCTACAACTACAACTTCTACTACTACCACTACTACAACTATTGCTACCAGTACTACTACTCCAACAACTACTACTCCAATTACGGCTACTGCTACTACTACTACTACAACAACTAATAGTACATCAACTACTGCTACTACCACTATATCAACTACTACTATTCTACTACTACTCCCATTCCAACTCCTGCTACTACTACTATAACTTCTTCTGCTACTAGTACAACTAATAATATTACTACTACAATAACAACTAATACTCCTACTAATACTACTACTGCAACAACAACTACTACTCCTATTAATACTATTACTGCTTACTACTACTGCTATTACATTAACTAGTACCACTGATACTATTACTTTTACATCTACTTCTACTGCTTCTACTACTACAACTACGACTGCAAATGCCACTACTACTACAACAACAATAACTACTGCTGCTGCTGCTGCTACATCTATTGCTGCTGCTAGTACTATTGTTGCTGCTACTACCCCTTCTATTGCTACTACTACTACTACTAATACCGCCATTACTACTACTACTACTACTACAACTATTACTACTACTTCTACTACTAATACGACAACTACTACTAATACTACTACTACTACTACAACAACAACTAGTACTATTACTACTACTACTGCTACTACTACTACTACTACTACTACTACTACTATCACCACCACCACAACTATTACTAGTACTGCTACTACTACTACTACCACTACTACTACGACTACAACTACTACTACTAGTACTACTACTTCTACTACTACTACTACTATTACCACTACTTGTACTACTGCTACTACTATTACTCCTACTACAACTATTATTACTACTACTACAGCTTTTACATCATCAACTACTACTACATCTACTTCTACTACATCTACTACTACTACTACTATTATTACTACTACTTGTACTACTACTACTACTACTACTATAATTGCTACTGCTAGTACAACTATGACTACTATTGCTACTACTACTGTTACTACAACTACTACACCTACTACTACAACTTCTCCTACTACAACTACGGATGCGTCTGCTACTAATAGAATCTATAATCCTAGTCATAGTACTGCTACTACTACTAATCCTACTACTACAAATGCTAGTACAACTGCTGTAACTACCCCAACAACTACTACTACTACTGCTACTTCCACTAATACTCCTACAACAACTATTATTTCTATTATTGCTACTGTTGCCACTGCTACTTCGACTACTACTACCATCGCAACTTGTGCCCCTACTACTACAGCTACTGCAACTCCTACTATTACTTCTCCTATTGCTACTACTACTACTACTACTACTACTGCTACTACTACTACTACTGCTACTACTACTGCTAAAGCTACTACTACTACTAGAGCTACTACTACTACTACGACTACTACTACTTTTGCTACTTCTACTTTTACGACTACTACTGCTACTTTTGCTACTACTCCTCCTACTACTACTACTACTCCACTGCTACTACAACAACAACAACTACTACTACTACTGCAGCTTCTGCTACTACTGCTCCTGCCATTTATACAGCAACTAGTATTATTATCAGCATTACTACTACAACAACTACTAGTACAAATAGTACTACTACCACTACTACTATTGCTGCTGCTGCTGCTGCCGCTGATACTACTGCTCTTCCTCTTCGAACTGCTAGGACTACCACTACTACTAGTACTGCTACTACCACAACTACTCCTACTACTACTATTGCTACTACTGCAACAACTACTCTTACTACTGCTTAAACTACTACTCCTACTGCTGGGCTACTACTACTACTACTATTGCTGCTGCTGCTGCTACTACTACTACTACTACTACAATTGCTGCTACTACTGCTACCACTACTACCACTACTACCACTCCAACTAACGCTATGACTACTACCGCAACTACTGCTACTCCTATTACTACTACTACTACTACTACCACTATTGATACTACTACTACTAGTATTGTTGCTACAACTACTATAGCTCCTACTACTACAACAACTACTACTACAACTACTACTACTGCTTCAACATCTATTGCTGTTAATGCAACTACTATTGCTATTACTACTACTACTACTATTGTTACTACTGCTCCTACTATTGCTACTATTATTATTACTACTTCTACTACTATTTCTAATATTGCTACTACAACAAGTACTACTACTACTACTACTTCTTTTACTACTACTATTACTGGTACCACCGCTACTACAACTACTTTTACAACTACTTTTCCTACTACTATTGCTTGTACCATCGCTACTACAACTACTAGTACTACAACTATTGCTACTACAACTACTATTACTGCTACTACTACTCTTGCTAATACTACTACAACAACTATTGCGGCAACTTCTGCTGCTACCACTATTATTGCTACTAGTGCTCTTACAACAACTACTGCTGCTACTCCTACAACTAGTACAACTACTACTACAACTGCTACACCTACTACAATTACAACTACTACAACAACATATCCAACTGCCACTAAAACTACTACTACTGCTACTAATACTACTACAACCACAAATTCTACTACTACTCCTATTACTTCAACTTCTTCTACTACTACTGTAACTACTACTATTAAAACTATTGTTACTAATACTATTGCTACTACAACTGCTACTCCTACTACTACTGCTACTACAACTACTGCTACACCTACTAAAACTACTACTACTACTACTACTACTACGACAACTCCTACTATTAGTACTACTACTACTACTGTTACGCATACTACAACTACTACTATTAAAACTACTATAAATACTACTGCTACTACTACTACTACTAATACTACTTCTCCTACTATGAGTACTACTACTACCACTACTACTACTAATATTACTACTTCTACTGCAACTACTACTACTACTATTGCTACTAATGCTTTTACAACTATTTGCTACTACTACTGCTACTACTGCTACTCCTATTACTACTGCTGCTACGAGTGTTACTACTCCTACTACTAGTACTCGTATTACTATAATAGCCACTACTGCTACTACTACTACTATTACTACTAGGACTGCTACTACTACTCCTACTACTACTACTACTTCTACTACTACACCAATTGCTACAACTACTATGACTACTACTACTAATACTCCTACTACTACTTCAACTATTACTACCAATACAACTACTACTACTTCAACTATTACTACTAATACTACTACTACTGCTACCACTAATATTGCCATTATTGCAACTACTACTACTACTACAACTACTGTTACTACACTACTACCACAACAACTACTACTAATACTACTAATACTCGTATAACTACTACTATTACTACAAATAATATTACTATTGCAACTACTACTACTACTAATGCTACTCCTCCCACTACTACTACTACTACAGCTACAACAACTTCTACCACTACTGCTACTACTACTACCACTGCTACTACTTCTACTACTATTACTTCTACTTCTACTACTACAACTACTACCAGTACTACTACTACTCCTCTTACAGCTACTTCTACTACTACCATAACACTTACTACTACTAAAACTACTACTACTACTATAACTACTACTACTACTATTATTACTACTACTACTCCTCCACCTACTATTAAAACCACTGCAGCTACTTCTACTATTTCATCTATTGCTACAACTACTACTACTCCTACTACTGCTAGAACTACTACTAGTACTACTACAAGTGCTACTACTACTACAACTGCTACAATAGAAATAGCTACTACAGATACTACTACTACTAGTACTACCCCCAACAACTACGACTATTACTACACCTATTATTGTTACTACTACTATTACTACTACAACTACTACTACCGCTACTACTACAACTACTAAAACTTCTCCTACTACTACTACTTGTACTCCTGCTACTACTACTACTAGTGTTGCTACTACTTCTGCTTCAACTAATATAACTACAACTACTGCTACTACTTCTACTAATATTACTGCTACAGCAACTACTACTACTCCTACTGTTGCTGCTACTACAACTACTACTTCTACTGTTACTATTACTGCTGCCACTACTACAATTGCTGTTGCTGCTGCTACTGCTACTCCTTCTCCTATTACCACAACTACTACTACTGCTACTACTGCTACTGTTGTTCCTACTACTGCAACTACTACTACTGCTACTGTTACTACTGTAACTGCTACTTCCACTACTACCTCTACTAGTACTATTGCTGCTACTATTATTACACTACTACTACTACAGAACAACAACAACTACTACTCCTACAACTACTATTATTACTACAAACAACACTACTAATGCTAATAGTACAATGACTGAAACATATCGTACTACTACTACTACTACTACTACTATTACTATTGCTACTACTGCCTCGGCAACTACTACTACTACTACTACTATAACTATTTCTACTACTACTAATGGTGCTACTACTGCTACTACTCCCACTGCAACTACTACTACTACTCCTACTTGCACTACTACTATGGCTACTACTCTAATTCTACTACAACAACAACTACTACTACTACCACAACTACTATAGCTACTACTATTACAACAACAACTACAACAACTACTACTACTCCTACTACCACTTTTATTACTACTCCTACTACTAGTACTACTACTACTACTACTAGTACTGCTATGACTACTACTACCACGACTACTACTACTACTACTACTATTGCTTCTGCTACAACTACTACTACTGCTTCTACTACAACTACTACTTCTACTACTACCTCTACTACAATTACTACTCCTACTGTTACCACACTACTTCTGTGACTACAACTACAAATTCTACTACTACTCCTACAACTACTACAATTACTACAAATGATACTATTACAGCTACAACAACTACTGCTACTTCTACTCCTACTGCTACTAAAACTACTACTCCTATTACAACAACTACCACTACTGCTACAACAACTTCTTCCACCACCACCACCACCACCACTACTACTTCTACTACTACTACTCCTCCTATGGTTGCTGCTACTACAATAACTACTACTACAACTACAACTACTACTACTGCAACTGCTGCTACTAACACTGTTGCACTACTACTACTCCTCTCCCTCCTCCTATTGCAATAACAACTACTATTACTACTACTACTACTATTACTACTACTAGTACGATTACTAGTACAACTATTATTACTACTACTACTACCCCAACTACTATTCCTATTTCTGCTACTACTACTATTACTACTACCACTAGTACGACTGCTACTACTACTATTACTACTACTTCTACTACTACTGCTACTGCTAATGCTACTACTACAACTACTAAACCTTCTCCTACTAGTACTACTACTCCTACTACTACTACTACTACTACGACTAGTGCTCCTACTACTACTTCAACTAATACTACTACCGCTATTGCTACGACTTCTAGTACTACTACTTCTACTACTACTACTGCTACTGCTACTACTACTACTACTACTACTACAACTACTAAACCTACTCTTGCTACTACTACTACTACTACGACTAGTGCTCCTACTACTACTTCAACTAATACTACTACCACTATTACTACAACTTCTAGTAATACATCTTCTACTACTACTACTATGCCTAATGCTACTACTACAACAACTACTACTACTACAACGACTACTACAACAATGGCTATTACGACTTCTACTACTACCCTTGCTACTACTCCTATTACTGCTGCTACTCCTATTACTACTAGTAGTGCTACCACTACTATTACTACTGCAATTGATGATGCTACAACAACAACAACAATAACAACTACTACTCCTCCTCCTACTACCACAATGACTACTATTGTTGCTACTACTTTGGCTACTACTTCTGCTACTTCTACTACTACTGCTGCTACTTGTGAAACTAATACTTCTACTACTACCTGTACTACTACTACGACTGCTACTATCACTTCACTACTATTATAACTGCTACTACAAATACCACTACTACTCCTACAACTACCACTATTACTATAGATAAACTACTACTGCTACTACTACAGCTACTAAAATTTCTCCGGCTACCACTACTACTCTTGCTACTACTAATACTACTACTATTCCCACTATTACTACTTCAACTACTACTACAAGTACTATCACCATAACTTCCACTACTACTACTGCTATGACTACAATGACTGCTACTTCTACTACTCCTACTGATACTACTAGTACAACTACTACTTCTACTACTACTACAACAACTTCTATTTCTACTACTACTAGTTCTACTACTCCTATTACTTTTACTACTACTACTACTGCCGCTACTGATTCTACTACTACAACTATTGTTGCTAATTCTGCTACTACTGGAACTCCTATTACTACTACTACCACTACCAGTACTACTGCAGCTGCTACTACTAATACTACAACTACTGCAATAGCTACAACTTCTCCGACTATTATTACTATTGCTACTACTACTGCTACTATAACTAATACTATAGTACTGCTACTACTACTGGAATGACTAGTATTATTGCTACGACTACTACTAGTACTACTACTCCTACTACTTTTACTTCTACAACCATGACTACTATTGCAAATACTACTACCACTACTTTGACTGCTACAACTGCTCCTACAAGTACTGCTACTAATACTACTACTACTACTACTACTATGGCTACAACTACTACTACAACTACAAGTACTACTACTACTACTGCTGCTGCTGCTACTACTACTACGGCTACAACTACTACTGCCACTACAAGTACTACTACTGCTACTACTACTACTACGGCTACAACTACTACTTCCACTACTATTACTACCTCTTCTACTTTTACTGCTGCTACTAATATAGCTACTACTACTACTACGACAGCTACTACTACTACTTCTTACACTACTTCGACTACTACAACTGCTTCTACTGCTACTATAATTACTACGAGAACTACTACTACATGTACTGCTATTGCTACTACTGCTACTGTTGCTATAACGAATACTACTACTACTATAACTATGATAATTATTATTGCATCTACTACTATTACTTCTACTTCTACTACTACAACAACAACTACTACTACTATTACAATGACTACTACTATTAGTGCTATTAATACAATACCAAATACTAATGCTACAACGACAACAACTATAACTACCTACAACAACTACTAATACTACTACTACTACTAATGCTACAACTACTGCAACTACTACTACTACTAGTACTACTGCGGTTGCTGCTGCAAGTACTACTACTACTACTTTGGCTATGACTACTACAACCATTACTACTACTTCTCCTACTACCATAACTGATACTACTATTGCTCCGACTACAACTACTACT
Source organism: Trichopus zeylanicus subsp. travancoricus (assembly GCA_005019695.1). NCBI lineage: Eukaryota > Viridiplantae > Streptophyta > Magnoliopsida > Dioscoreales > Dioscoreaceae > Trichopus > Trichopus zeylanicus. The sequence continues at coordinate 247,621 of RXID01010985.1, forward strand.
ACTCCAACTAATACTATTATTGCTACTACTAGTATTATTGCTATGACTTCAACTACTACTACTATTACTTCTACTACTATTACTACTACAGCAAATACTACTATGACTACTTTGAATGCTACTACTGCTATTACTGGTAATATAATTACTACTACTACTACTACTACTATGGCTACTACTACTGCCACTACTACAACTTCCTCTACTGCTTTTACTATTGCTAATACCACTATTGCTACAACTACTCTAACTCCAACTCAAACTACTGCTGCTACTACTACAACTATTACTATGAGTATTAGGACTACTACTTCTACTACTACAATATAATAACTACTACTACTTCTGCTACTATTACTTATTCTACTACTACTGCTAGTACTACTACTACTTCCACTTCTTCCACTACTATTACTACTACTATCACTACTACTACTTTGACTACTACAAATGTATTATGACTACTACATTTACTACAACAACTACTACTACATCTACTACTGCTACTACTACTACTACTATTGCTACAACAAATACTACTAATGCTACAATCACACTAATAATTATTGTTGCTACTTCTACTTCTGCTACTACTACTACTATGTCTACTACTACTGCTACTAAAATTACAACAACTACTACTGCTAGTGCTACTAACACAATAACAAATACTACTGCTATGATTACTACTACTACTACTACTACCTCTCCTATAGTAGTAGTAATAGGAGTAGTAGTAGTAGTAGTAGCATCAATTGTAGAAGTAGCCGTAGCTGTAGTAGTAGCAATGGTCATAATAGCAGAAGTAGCAAAAGTAAAAGAAGTTATAATAATAGTAGTAGAAGTAGTAGTTATAGTAGTAGCAGTAGTAGCACTAGTAGTAGCAGTAGTAGCACTAATAGTAGCAGTAGTAATAGGAGTAGTAGCAGTAGTACTAGTAGCAGAAGGAGGAGTAGTAGTAGTTGAAGTAGTAGTAATAGTAGGAGGAGTAGGAGTAGTAGTAGGAATAGGTGTAGGAGAATTTATAGCAGTAGGTGTGGTATTAGGAGTAACCATAGCAATAGTAGTAGTATTAGTAGTAGTAGCAATAATTGAAGTGGTACTGGTTGTCATAGCAGCAACAACATTCAAAGTAGTAGTAGTGGCAGTAGTAGCAACAACAGCAGCAATAGCAGTAGTCATTGTAGCAGCAGCAGTAGTTGTTGTAATCGTAGAAGTAATAGTAGTAGTAGCACTAGAAGTAATAGTCAGCACAGTAGTAGTAGCAGTATTAGCAGCAGGAGAAACAACAGGAGTAGCATTAGTAGTATTAGTAATAGTGGTATTGTAATTGTGGTATTAGTTTAAGAAATATTTATGGCAGCAATAGTAGTAGTAGTAGTAGTAGTATTAGGATTACCAGCAATAAGAGTAGTAGTAGTTGTTATAGTACTAGTAGTAGTAGGAGTAGTAGTAGAAGTAGCAATAGAAGCAATAGTTGTAGTAGTTGTAGTAGTGGTGGTGGTGGTAGTAGTAGTAGTAGAAGAAGAAGAAGTAGTAGTCGGAGCAGTAGTGGAGGTGGTGATGGTAATACTAGTAGCAGCAGCAGTAGGAGTAGGAGGAGGAGGAGGAGGAGGAGTAGTAGTAGTAGTCATAGTAGAAGTAGCAATAGTAACAATTATTGCAGTAGTAGTAGTAGTAGTATTAGAAGTTATTGTTGTTGCAGTACTAGTAGTAGTGGTAGTACTTGAAGTAGTAGTAGAGGCAGCAATAGTGGTAGCATAAGTCATAGAAGCAACAACAACAGTAGTAGTGGTAGCAGTAGTTGTAGCAGTCATAGTAGTAGTAGGAGCAGGAGTAGTCGTGGTAGTAGTAGTAGTAGTAGTAGAAGCAGTAGTAGTAGTAATAGTAGTGGTAGTAGTAATAGTTGCAGTGGTACTAATAGTAGTTGTTGTGGTGGTAGTTGTAGTAGTAGTAGCAGTAGTAGTAATAAAAGTAATAGTAGTAGTAGTAGTAGCAGCATTGGTGGTAGCAATAGTAGTATCAGTAGCAGTAGATGCAGTAGAAGTAGAAGCATTAGCACTAGTAGTGGATGTCGTAGCTGCTGTAGCACTAGTAGTAGTAGTAGCAATAGTAGCAGTAGCAGTGGCATCAGTAGTAGCAGTAGCACTAGTAGTAGTAGTAGTGTAAAAAAAGTAGCAGTAGTAGCACTAGTAGAAGAGGTAGTAGTAACAACAAAAGTAATAACAGTAGTACTTGTAGTGGTAGTAGTGGATGCCGTAGCATTAGTGGTGTTGCAGTAGTAGCAACAATAATAGTTCTAGTTGGTGAAGTTATGGTAGTTATAGTAGTAGCAACAGTAGCAAGAACTGTCCGACCAACAGTAGTAGCAGTAGTAAAAGTAGTAGTAGTGGTGGTAGTAGTAGTAGTACAAGTAATAGTAGTAGTTGCAATTGTAGTATAGTACGAGTAGCAGCACCAGTTGTAGTAGTAGTAACAGTAGTAGTAGGAGTAGTAGTAGTAGTATTAGCAACAGCAACAACAATAGTAGTAGTAGTAGTAGCCATAGTAGCAGTACCAGTAGTAGTAGTAATAGTATTAGTAGTAGTCAAAGTAGTAGAAGTAGTAGTAGTTGGTGAAGTAGTAGGAGTTGTAGTAGTAGCCGTAGCAACGACAATAATAGTATTAGTAGTAGTGGTAGTGCCAGTAGTAGTAGCTGCAACAACAATAGTAGTAGCAGTAGCAATAGACGCTAGAGCAAATAGTAGTAGTTGTAGCAATAGTAGTAGTAGTAGGAGCTGGAGTAGTAGTAGTAGTGGTGGTAATAGTAAAAGGAGTAGGAGTATCCATTTTGGTAATAGAAGTAGTAGTAGTAGTAGTTGTTGTTGTTGTTACAGAAGTAGTAGTAGCTATTATTTTTTTTGTAGTAGTTGTAGTAGTAGCAGTAGTAGTTAGTAGTAGTAATTATTATAGTAGTTGTTGTTGTACTAGTTGGAGGAGTAGTACTAGTAGTAGTTGTTGTATTTGTAGTAGTAGTAGTAGGAGCAGGAGCCTTAGTACTACTATTAGTTGTTGTCGAAGATGTAGTTCTAGTACTAGTAGTAGCAATAGTAGTAGCAGTTCTATTGGTGGTAGTAGGAGTAGTGGTTGTAGTAGTAGTAGTAGTAGAAGTGGTAGTAGCACTCGTAATAGTAGAAGTATTAGCAGTAGCTTCAGTAGTAGTATGAGTTGAACTTGTATTAGAAGTGGCAGTAGTAGTATGAGTTGCACTTGTATTAGTAGTGGCAGTAGTAGTATGAGTTGCACTTGTATTAGTAGTGGTAGTAGTGGTAGTAGTGGCAAAAGTAGCAGTAACAGTAGTTTAAGTAGTCGTAGTAGCAGAAGTAGCAGAAGTAGTAGCAACAGCAGCAGCAGCAGCAGCAGCAGCAGCAGCAGCAGCAGCAGCAGCAGCAGCAGTAGTAGTAGTAGTAGTAGTAGTAGTAGTAGTAGTAGTAGTAGTAGTAGTAGTAGTAGTAGTAGTAGTAGTAGTAGTAGTAGCAGTAGCAGCAGACCCAACAATATTTCTAGTAGCTGGAGTAGTAGTAGCAGTGGTGCTTATAGTAGTAGTAGCAATAGCAGCAGTAGTGGCAGTTCTACTAGTAATAGAAGTAGTAGTAGTAGTAAGAGTAGCAGCATTAGCAGCAGTAGTAGTGAAAGGAGTAGTAGTAGTGATAGCAGTAACAGTAGTAATAGTAGTAGTAGTGGCAGTAGCAGTAGTACTGGCAGTAGTAGCTATAGTAGTAGTTTCTATATTCAGAGTAGTAGTAGGGGAAGGAGTTGAAGTAGGAGTAGTAGTACTAGTAGGAGTAGTGGTAGTACTACTAGTAGGAGTAGTAGTAGTAGTAGTAGTAGTAGTATTTGTAGTAGTAATAGTAGTAGTAGTAGAAGCAGTAGCAGCAGAAGTAGTAATAGTTTGTCGTAGCAGCAACAACGGCTATAGTAGCAGTAGGAGTAGGTGTAGCTGCTGCAATAGCAGTAGAAGATGTAGTAGTTGTAGCAGTAGTAGTGGTAGTATTAGTAGCGGTAAAATAAGTAGTAGAAGTAGAAGTTGTAGGAGTTATAATACTTATAGCTGTTGTAGCACTAGCAATAGTAGAAGTAGCAGTCGTTAGATTAGGAGAAGGAACAGTAGTAGTAGTAGTAGTGTTGGAAGGATTAGTAGGTGTAGGAACAGCAGCAGCAATAGTAGTACTAGCAGAAATAGTGAAACTAGTAGTAGTAGTAGTAGTAGTAGTTATTTTAGGTGAAGTAGTATAGTAGTAGTACAAGTAGTAGTAGCAGTAGTACTAATGAAATTAGTATTTGTAATAGGAGTAGTATTAGGAATGGTAGACGTAGCAGCAGCAGCAGCAGTAGTGCTAGTAGTAGTAGTTGTAGCAGTAGTAGGAGTAGTAATGGTACATATAGTAGTAGTAGTGGTTGTAGTAGAGCTAGTAGTAATTGTAGTAGTAGGAGTAGTAGTAGGAGTAGTAGTAGTAGTAGTAGTAGCATTGGTAGTACTAGAAGGAGTAATAGTACCAGTAGTAGTGGTCGTAGTAGTAGTAGTAGTGGTGGGGTTAGTGTTAGTAGTAGTAGTACCCGTAGTAGGAGTAGTAGTAGTACTAGTAGTAGTACTAGTGTTATTGTTAGTAGTAGTAGTAACTGTAGTAGGAGTAGTAGCAGTAGCATTTGTGCTAGTAGTAGTAGCTGTTGTAGTAGTAGTAGTATTAGTAGTTGTAGTGGTAATTGTAGTAGTTCTAGTAGTAGTTGTGGTGGTGGTAGGAGCAGCAGCAGCAACAACCGTAGTAGTAGTAATAGTAGCAGTTGAAGTCATCATAGTTATAGTAGTAGTTGTTGTTGTTGTAGTAGTAGTAGTGGTGGTGGTGGTAGGAGCAGTAGCTGCAGCAATCGTGGTAGTAGTAATAGTAGTAGTTGAAGTCATCATAGTTGTAGTAGTAGTAGTAGTTGTAGTAGTAGTAGTAGTAGTAGAAGTCAGGGTAGTAGTAGCAGCAGCAGTTGTTGTTGTTGTTATCCGATTAGTAGTAGGACTAGTTATAGTAGTAGTAGTAGTAGTTGTTGTTGTTGTAGTAGTAGTTGTAGTTGTAGTAGTAGCAGTAGTGGTTGTAGTATGAGTAGTACTAGTAGTATTAAGAGCAGTAGTAGTACCAGTAGTAGCTGTAGTAGCAGCAGCTGTAGTAATAATAGCAGCTGCACCAGTAGTAGTAGTAGTAGGAGTAGGAATAGCATTAGTAGTTGTTGTTGATATTGTAGTAGTAGTAGCAGTAGTAGTAGTAGTAGTAGTAGTAGTGGATGATGTAGCAGTTGTACTTGTAGTAATGTTGAAGTAGTTTTAGTAGTTGTAGTGGTAGTAGTGGTAGTAGTAGTAGTAGTGGTGGTAGTTGGAGTACTAGCAATTGTAGTAGTAGTTATAGCAATAGTAGTTGGAGTAGTAGCAGTTGCAATTGTAGTAGTAGTTTGAATAGTAGTAGTAGGAGTAGTCATAGTAGAGTAGTTGTTGTAATAGTTGTAGCACTAGTAGTAGTAGTTGTTGTGGTCTTAGTAGTAGTAGTAGGAATAGTAGTAGAAGAGTAGTAGTTGTAGTAGTAGTAGCTGTTGTTGTTGTAGTAGTAGTAGTACTAATAGAGGTAGTAGTAGTAGCAGTAGTAATAGCCGTTGTTGTAGTAGAAGTAGTAATAATAATAGTAGTAGGAATTGGAATAGCATTAGGAGTTGTAGTAGTTATAGTGGTAGTGGTAGTAGTAGTGGGAGTAGTAGTCACATTTGGAGTTGGATTCGGTGTAGTAGTAGCATCAGAAGTCATAGTAGTAGATTGTTAATAGTGACAGCAGTAGTAGTAGTAGGAGTAGTAATAGCAGTTGTAGCAGAAATTGTAATTGAAATAGGAGTAGTAGTAATAAAAGTGGAAACAGTTGCAGTAGCTGTAAAAGTAGTAATAGTAGTAGTAGTAGAATTAGCAGTAGTGGTTGTTGTAGTAGTGGTGGTAGTATTATTAGTAGAAGTGGCAGTTGTAGAAGTATTAGCAGTAGGAGTAGTAGTAGGACTAGGAGTTGGAAAGGGAGTAGTAATAGGAGTAGTAGCTATAGTAGTACTAGTACTTGTAGTTGGATTCGTAATAGCTTTAGCAATAGTTGTTGTAGTAGTTGGAGTAGCTGTAGCAATATTAGTAGTAAGAGTTTTAGTAGTAGTAGTAGTAGTTGTAGTAGTAGTAGTAGTTGGAGTGGTAGTAGTAGTAGAATTTGCAGAAGTAGTAGGTGTTTTTGGAGCGGTGGTAGGAGTAGCAGTAGTTGTGGGAAAGGTAGTAGCAGTTGTAGTAATAATAGTAGTAGTAGTAGTAGTAGTAGTAGTAGTAGTAGTAGTAGTAGTAGTAGTACATGTAGAAGTAGGAATAGTAGTAGTAACAGAATTATAAGTTAGAGTTTTGAGTAGTAGTTGCAGTAGTAGCTGTAGTAGTAGTAGTAGTAGTATTAGTAGTTATAGTAGTGGTAGTAGTAGAAGTAGCAGGAACAAGAATAGTAGTAGTTGTGGTAGTATTAGTAGTAGTGGTAGGGGTCATAGTAGTAGTAGTAGTAATTGCAAGAGTAGTAGGAGAAGCAGCAGCTGTACTAGTTGTAATAGCAATAGTAGTTGTACTAGCTATAGTTGGAGTTGTAATAGTAGTACTGGTAGTTGTTGTAGTAGTAGTAGTAGTTGGACTAGTAGTAGCATAAGTGTTAGTAACAGTAATAGCAGCCATAGTAATTGGAGCAGCAGTACCAGTAGTAGTTGCAATAATAGCAGCAACAGTAGTAGTAGTAGAAGTGGTATGAGTGTTAGTAGTAACAGTAGTAGGAGTGGTAGTTGTAGTAGTAGTCATTGCCGTAGTAGCAGCAGTAGTAGTAGTGTTAGTATTTGTAGTAGTAGTACTTGTAGTAATAGTAGTAGTAGTAGTTATATTAGTAGTAGCAGCAGTAGTAGTAGTAGTAGTACGTGGCTACTATGGTTGCGGTTACTACTATTGCTACTACTATTACTACTACTTCTGCTACTACTGCTACAACTAATACAACTACTACGACTACTACTTTTTCTAACACTACTACTACTGCTACTACTACTACTATGACAACAACAACTACTACTAATGCTACTACTACTACTACTGCTACTACTACTATTACTACTACTGCTACCGCTACTAGTACAACAACAACAACTACTACTACTACTATTACCACTACTGCAATAACTACTACTGCTACTTCTCCCGCTACTACTACTACTACAACAATATCTACAACAGCTAATACTTCCCGTACTCCTACTACCACTACAACTACTACTGCCAATGCAAAAATAGCTATTGCTGCTACTGCAACTCCTACTGCTTCTCCTACTACTACTACTGCTACTACTAGTATTACTACAACTAATACTACTACTACTACTCGTACTTCTACTTCTATTACTGCTACTGCTATAGTTACTGCTACTACAATAGCTACTATTGCTACTGCTACTACGATAGCTACATCTCCCACTACTACTACTACTCGTACCGCAATAGGTACTTCCACCACTACTACTGCTACTGCTACTACAATAGCTACTACTACTACTACTAACACTACTACTACTGCTACTGCTGCTACTACTACCGTTGCTACTGCTATTATTATTGTTACTACTACTACAACGGCTACTACTACTACTACTACTAATTTTACAACCACTACTATTACTACTACTACTAAAACTACTACTAGTACTACTACTACTCTGACAACAACTAGTATCCCAACAACAACAACAACAACAACAACTACTACTACTACTCCTCCTACTACCACTGCTACTACTACTACTACAGCTACTACTACTAACACTGTTGCTACTATTCCTACTGCGATTGCTACTACGACCACAACTAGTACCACTACAACTACTAGTACTGCAACTACTACCACTACTACTACCCCTACTACAACCACCACTACTACTACTACTACTTCTACTACTACTACTACCACCACTACTACTACTACTGCAACTACTACTCCTATTGCTACTCTTACTACTACTACTACTGCCCTTGCTACTACTAGTACTATCCTACAACTAGTACTGCTACAACCACTATTGCTACTATAGATACTCCTACTACTACTACTTCCATAGCTACTCCTACTACAACTACAATTCCTCTTACTATTACTAGTACTACTACTATAGCTCCTACTACTACAAGCGCTACAAATGCTACCACTGCTCCTACTACTGCTACTACTTCTATTAATGTTGCTACCATGACTACTACTACTACTAGTACTACGACAACAACTATTGTTGTTACTACTACCACCACTTGTACTGCTACTACTTCTACAACTACTATGGCTGCTATGAATACTGCTACTACAACTATAAATACTACTACTACTACTAATACTACTACCTCGACTACTACTACTATTGCTAACACTACTACGACAACTACTACTACTAGTAGTATGACTACTATTTCTATTGCTGCTGCTACTTCTCCTACTACTACTACTTCTATTACTACAACTACTGCTATAGCTACTAGTAGTATGACTTCTGCTACTATTGCTGCTACTACAGCTACTACTGCTACAACTAGAACCACTACAAATTCTGCTACTACAACTACTACAAATACAACTACAACTTCTACTACTGCTTATACTACTTCCCCTACACCTACTACTGCTACTACTCCTAATTCTATAACTACAGCAACCGTTGCTGCTACTCCTAACACTACTGCTACTGTTGCTACTACTAATAATTCTATTACTAAAGCTTTTGCTGCTACCGCTACTATAACAACTACTACTACTCTTGTTATTAGTGCTACAACTAGTACTCCTACTGCTGCTACTGCCACTACTACTGCTAGTACTCCTACTACTACTACTATCACTACTGCTATTGCTACTACTCCCACTACAACAACTACTACTACAACTACTACTGTTGCAACTGCAACTACTACTTACGCTTCTATCACTACTACACCTACTGCTACTATTTCTACTACTAGTACGACTGTTACAACAACAACAACAACAACAACAACAACTACTACTACTACTACTACTACTACTACTACTACTACTACTACTACTACTACTTCTTCTTCTTCTACTACAACTGCTGCTGCTACTCCTACTAAAACTACTTTTGCTACAAGTAGGACTACTATTACTACTACTACTACTACTACTACCACTACTACTATTGCTACTACTACTACTATTTTTACTTCCGCTAGGACAACTACCATGGTACAATGGCCACTACAGCTGCTACTGCTACCACTGTTTCGACTGTTACTACAACAACTACTACTATTATTGTTGCTTCTACTAGTGCTATAACTTGCACTGCTACTCTTACTACTACAACAACTACTACTACTATTGCAACTAGTACTATTGCTGCTACTATTACTGCTTCTAGTACTACTAGTACTACTACTACTACTATTGCAACTACTACAACTGCTACTACTACTACTACAACTACTACTACTATCACTATTACTACTACTGCCACTGCTACATCTTCTACTACTTTAACGGCTGCTACTACCACCACTACTACCACTACTATGACTTTAGCTACCACTATGACTGCTACAACTACTACTTCTACTACCCCGACTACTAAAACTACTGCTACTACTATAACTACAACAACTACTACTACTAGTACTACTACCTCTACTATTACTACTATTGCTACTACAACTACTAAAACTACTACTACTACTGCAAACAATAATGCTACTTCTGCTATTACAGCTACTACTACTACTACTATTACTACTATAATAACAACAACAACTATTACTACTACTACTTCCACAACTACTGCCACTACTATGACTATTACTACTACTATTCTTACTAGTCCTACTGCTTCTATTACTAATACTACAAATATTTATGCCACTACTACTCCCACTTCTACTGCCATAGCTGCTACAACTATTGCTACTTCTCCTACTACTATGACTACTGCTACTATTACTAGTGCTACAACTACTGCTACTGGTACAAGTACTACTACCACTACTACAATTGTTACTACATCTACTACTACTACTGCAGCTACTACCATTGCTATGACAACTACTGCTCCTACTACTAATACTAATACTTCTATTACAACTTTTGTAACTGCTTCTATTACTACTTCAACTACTACTAGTAGTACTACTACAATTCCTGTGACTACTGCTACTACTATTATTCTTGCTAATGATACTCCAGCTACTACTACTACCACCACTACTTCTTCAACTGCTACTACAACAAGTACTCCTACTACTTCTGCTAGAAATACTGATCCAACAACAACTGCTACTACTATAGCTCCTACTACTACTACTGTTGCTACTAATACTACCACAACTCTTGCTACAATAACTACTACAACTACAACTACTGCTACTACTTCTATGATAACTACTACTATTGCTACTCCTACTACTACTACTACTACTGCCACTATTACCACTACTACTACTACTGCTGCTGCTACAGCTACTCCAAATACTACTACCACTACCACCACCACTACTACTACTATGATTATAAGTGTTACTATTATTGCTACTACAACTATGACTACTACTTCTATTACTACTATGGTTGCTACGACTACTACATCTGCTACTACCACTACTACTACTACTATTACTACTACTACAACAATAACAACTACTACTACTATTACTACTACTATTGCTGCTGCTACTGCTGCTGCTGCTGCTGCTACTGCTGCTGCTGCTGCTACTGCTGCTGCTGCTGCTACTGCTGCTGCTGCTGCTACTACCACTACAAAAACTACTACTACTCCTAATACTCCAACTACAATAATAACAACTACTACTACTTCTACTTCTAATGCTACTACTGCTACTCCTAATACTCCAAATATAACAATAGCAACTACTACAACTACTAGCATTAGTTGCAATAGCAGTAGTCCAAGCAATACCAGTAGCACCAATAGCTGTATTAGTAGTAGTTGTAGCATTAGTTATTGTTGTTGTAGTAGTAGTAGTAGTAGTAGTAGTAGTAGTAGTAGTAGTAGTAGTAGTTGCATCAACAGTAGTCGTGGTGGCAGCAGTAGTAGTAGTAGTAGTTGTAGCAGAAGTAGTAGTAGTGCTAGTAGTAGTTGAAGTTGTACTAGAAATAGTTGTAGTAATACTAGCATTAGTAGTAGTAGTGGTAGTAGAGCTGATAGAAGTAGTAGTAGTTATAATAGTAGTAGTACTAGTAGTAGTAGTAATAGTAGTAGCAGCAGAAGTAGTAGCCGTTGTGGTAGTAGTAGTAGTAGTAGTAGCAGCAGCAGCAGTAGAATTAGTACCAAAAGTCATCGCAAAAGTATTAGTAGTTGTAGTAGAAATAGTAGTAGCAGTAGTAGTAGAAATAGTAGTAGCAATAGTAGTTGTAGCAAAAGTAGTAGTAGCACTTGTTATAGTTGTTGTAGTAGTAGTTATAGTACTCAGAGTTATGGTAGTTGTAGAAGTTGTAGTTGCTGCAGCAGTTGTGGTAGTAGCAGTAGTAGTTGTTGTAGCAGTAGTTATAGTAGTAGTTGCTTTACTAGCTATAGTAGTTGTAGTTGTTGTTTTAGTAGCTAGAGTAGTAGTAGCAGTAGTAGTAGTGGTAGTAATAGTAGGAGTAGTAATTATAACTGAAGTAGTAGTTGTTATTGTAGTAGTAGTACTTGACATAGCACTTGTTGGACTAGAAGCACTAGGAGTAGTAGCTATAGCAGTTGTAGCAATTGTAGTAGTAGAAATCATAGATGGAGAAGTAGCAGCAGCAGTAATAGTAGCAAAATCTATAATGGCAATAGCTATATTAGTAGTAGCATAGTAGTAGTAGTTATAGCACTACTAGCAGTAGTAGAAGCCACACTAGTAGTAGCCATAGTAGTGGTAGTAGTAGTAGTACTAGTAGTTGTAGGAGTTGTACTAGTAGCAGTAGTGCCGGTAGCAATAGTAGGAGTAGTAGTAGTACAATTAGCAGTAGTTGCAAAAGTAGTATTAGCAGTAGTAGTTTAAATAGTAGTCATTGTAGTAGTAGTAATAGTAGTAGTAGTAGTGGTAGCAATAGTAGCACTAGTAGCAGAAGTCATAGGAGTACAAGATGTAGAAGCAGCAACTATAGTAGTAGTAGTTGTATTAGCAGCAGTAGCAGTTATAGTAGTAGCAGTAGTAATGGTGGCAGCAGTAGTAGTTGTGGTGGCAGTAGTAGTAGTTGTAGTAGTAGCAGTAGCAGTAGTAGCAAGAGTAGCAGTAGTAGCAAGAGTGGCAGTAGTGCAGCATTAGTAGCAGCATTAGTTGCAATAGTAGTAATAGTGGTAGTAGTAGGTGAAGTAGTAGTAGTTGTAGTAGTTGTAACAACAGTAGTTGCTGTAGTAGTAGTAGTATCAGCTGTAGTAGCTTCATAAGTAGTAATAGTTATATTATTATTATTATTATTATTATTATTAGTAATATTAGGAGTAATAGTAGCAATAATAGTAGTGGTAGTAGTGGTAGTAGCAGCAGCAGCAATAGTAGTAATAGAAGAAGTAGTAGGAGTAGCTGTAGCAGCAGTAGAAGTAGTAGTAGTTGAAGCAGTAGTAGCAGTAGCAATAGTAGTAGTAGTAATAGTACGAGCAGTAGTAGTAGTCACTATAGTAGTAGTTGTAGTAGTGGTAGTGGTTGTAGAAGCAAAACTGGTAGCGATAGTACTAGCAATAGTGCTAGTGTAAGTAATAGTAGTAGTGCAAATTACTATAGTAGTAGAAGCCTTAGTAGTAGCAGCAGCAGCAGTAGTAGTAAGAGTTGGAGGAGTAGGGTTAGTAGTAGCAGCAACAACAGCAATAATAGTAGTAGTAGAAAATGTAGTAGTAGTACTAGCAATAGTAATAGCAACCATAGTTATAGTAGTTGGAGTAGTAGTACTATTAGAAGTCATAGTACTAGTAGTAGTAGCCGCAGTGGTAAAGGTAGTAGTAGTAGTTGCAGCAATAGTAGTCATAGTAGTAGCTATAGTAGTAGTAGCAAAAGTAGTAGTAGAAGTTGTAGTAGTAGGAGCAGTATTAGCGGTAGTAGCAGTAGAGGCGTAGTAGTAACAAAAGTAATAATTATAGTAGTTGTACAAGTAGAGGTGGTAGTAGTAGTGGCAGAAGCAGGTTTAGTAGTAGCAACAATGGTAAAAGTAGTAGTAGTCTTAGCAGTGGTAATGGTGGTAGTATAAGCAGCCGCAGTAGTAGTAGTCATAGTAGTTGTAGTATTAGTAGTAGTTGTTGTTGTTGTTTTTGTTGTAGTAGCCATAGTGATAGAACTTATAGCAGTAATCATAGTAGTAGTATTAGTAGCAGTACGAGTAGCATAGTAGCAGCAGTTGTACCAGTTGCATTAGTAGTAGTAGTAGGAGTAGTAGCAATAGCAAAAGTCGATGCAGTAGTAATAACTGTAGTAGCAGCAGCAGGAGCTGCAGTAGTAGTATTAGTAGTAGCAATAATAGAAGTAGCAAAAGCAGTTGTAGTAGTAGTAGTAGTTGTTGTTGTAGTAGTAGAAGTTGCATTAGTAGTGGGAATAAGACTAGTAGTAGTGGTAGTAGTAGCAATAGTAGTATTAGTAGTTGTAGCAGTTTCAACAGCAGCAATTGTGGTAATAGTTGTAGTAGTTGATGTAGTAGTAGTAGTTGTTGTAGTGGTAATTGTAAAAAAAATTATAGTTGGGATAGTAGTAGGAGTAGGACTTGGAGTACAAGTAGTAGTAATAGTAGTAGTAGTAGCAGTAGTAATAGTTGTCTTAGTAGTTGGAGGAGTAGGAGTAGTAGTTGTTATTGTTGTAGTTGTAGAGGAAGAAGAAGAAGAAGTAGTAGTAGTAGTTGAAATAGTCATCGGAGTAGTAGTAGTTGTTGTTGTAGGCGTAGCAGTCGTAGTAGTAGGAGTAGTAGTTGTAGCCGAAGGAGTAGTTGTAGTAGTAGTAGGAGTAGTAGAAGTAGTAGTAGTAGTTGTTGTTGTTGTTGTTCTAGCAGATAGGAGTAGTAGTAGTGGTAGTTGTTGTTGTTGTAGTAGTAGTAGTGGTGGTAGTAGCAGCAGCAGCAGAAGAAGACGTAGTATTAGCAGTAATAGTAGTTGTAGTAGTCACAGTTGTACTAGTAGTAAAAATAGTAGTAGTCGTAGTAGTAGTAATAGCAGTCATCATAGTAATAGTGGTAGTAGTTGTTGTTGTAGAAGTAGTTGTAGTAAGAGTGGTAGTGGTAGTAGTTGTAGTAGTAGCTGTTGGAGTAGTACAAGTAGTAGTAGGATAAGTAGTAGCAGGAGTGCTAATAGTAGTACAAATAGTAGTAGTTGCAGTATAAGTTATAGCAGTAGTGCTAGTAGTAGTAGTAGTAGACGTAGTTGTTGTTGTTATTGTTGTTGTTGTTGTAGTAGTAGTAGTAGTAGTATTAGTAGTAGTAGCATTAGTAGTAGTAGCTAGAGTAGGAGTAGTAGTATTAGCAGTAGTTTTAGTTGCACTACTAGTAGTTGTAGAACTAGTGCTAGTATTAGTACTAGTAGCAGAGGTAGAAGTAGTAGTAGTAGTAGCAGTAGCTGCCATAGTGGTAATAGTTGTAATTCTAGTAGCGGTAGTAGCAATAATAGTAGTAGTAGTATTAGTGCTAGTAATAGTAGTAGTAGTAGTAGTAGTAGTAGCTGTAGTAGTAGTAATAGTAGCAGTAGCAGTACTAGTAGTATTAGTGCTAGTAGTAGTAGTAGTAGTAGTAGCTGTAGTAGTAGTAACAGAAGCAGTAGTAGTAGGACAACTAGTAGCAATAGTAGTTGTGGAAGCCGAAGCAGCAGTAGTAGTAAGAGAATTAGTACTAGTAGAAGGAGAAGAAGTAGTAGTTGGTGTAGTGGTCGTAGTAGTAGTTGTTGTTGTAGTTGTAGTATTCGTAGAAATTGTAGTTGCAATACTAGTAGTCATAGTAGTAGTTGTTGTTGTAGTTGTAGTATTCATAGAAATTGTAGTTTGAATAGTACTAGTCGAACTAGTAGTTGGACGAGTAGTTTGTAGTAGTAGTAGTAGTAGTAGTAGTAGTTATTGTAGTGGTAGTAGTTGTAGTAGTAGAAGTAGTAGTCGTAGCAATAGTAGAAGTAGTAGTAGTAGCAGCAGTAGTAGGAGTAGTAGTAGGAGGAGTAGATGTAGTAGCAGTAGGAGTAGTAGAAGTAGCAGGAGTAGTAGTAGTAGCAGTAGGAGTAGTAGTAGTAATAGTAGTAGAAGTAGTAGTAGTAGCAATAGTAGAAGTTGTTGTTGTTGTAGCAGTAGTAATAGTAGCAGTAGTAGCAGTACTAGTAGTTATGGTAGTAGTAATAGTAGTTACAACAAAAGAAGGAGTAGCACTAATAGTAGTAGAGGTAGCTGGAGTCATAGTAGCAGCAATTAGGGAAGTAGTACCAGTAGTTGCAATTATATAGTTAGTTGTAGTAGTAGTAGTCGTAGTACTAGTAGTAGTAGCAATACCAGCAGTAGTAGCAATAGTAATAGTAGTAGCAGCAAAAGGAGGAGTAGTACTAATAGTAGTATTCGCAGTAGTTGTAGCAATAGTAGTGAAGACAACAGTAGCAGTAGTGGAAGGAGTCATAGTAGCGGCAATAGGGGAAGTATTATAAGTAGTTGCAGTTGTATAATTAGGTATAATAGTAGTTGTCATAGTACTATTAGTAGCAGAATTAGTAGTAGTAGTAGTACCAGTAGTAGTTGTAGTAGTAGTAGCAGAAGCAGGATTTGGAGTAGTAGTAGTAGGAGGAGGAGGAGGAGGAGGAATAGTAGCAGTAGTAGTCGTAGGATTAAGAGTACAAGCGTTAATATGTGTAGCAGTGGTAGTAGCAATGGCCGTAATAGTAGTAGTAACTGTTGGGATAGTAGTAGTAGTAGGACTAGCAGTAGTAGTAGTAGTAGTGTAGTAGTAGTAGTAGTTGTTGTTGTTATTGTTGTTATTGTAGCAGTAGCAGTAGCAGTAACAGAAGTAACTATAGTAGAAGTAGTAGTAGTTATTGTAGTAGTAGCGACACAAGTCGTAGAACCTTTAGTAGAAGTAGAAGAAGTACTACTAGTATTAGTCACAATAGTGGCAGTAGCAGTAGTAGTAGTAGTAGCAATAGTTCTGGTAGTAGCAAAAGTAGGGGTAGTAGCAGAAGTAGTAGTTGTAGTAGAAGTAGTAGTAGTAGCAATAGTAGTACTACTACTAGTAGTAGTAGCAGTAAAAGGAGTAGTAGTAATTCTACTAGCAGAAGTAATAGAAGCTGTAGTTTTAGGAGTAGGATTTGGAGTATGCTTAGTACAAATTGCATTTGTACTAGTAGTAGTAGTAGTAGTTGGAGTAGTAGTAGTAGTAGTAGTTGCAGTAGTAGTAGTAGTAGTAGTTGCAGTAGTAGTTTTAGTCGTAGTAGTAATACTACAACTTCTACTACTATTACTACTGCTACTAGTACTAGTACTATAATTACTATTACAATAACTACTTCTACGGTTACTACTACTACTACTATTACTGCTGCTACTACTGTTGCTACTAGTAGCACTACTACTACTACACTTATTGCTACAAATACTACTACTACTACTACTACCACAACTACTACTATTACTACTACTATTGCTACTAGACTTCTACTACTATAGCTACTACTCCTACTATTATGATAACTATTGTGACTACTACTACTGCTGCTACTACCACTACTACTACTGCCACTATTTGTTCTACTTCTATTGCTATTATTACTACTGTTGATCCTACTTCTATTGCTACTCGTACTACTCCTACTACTACAATTACTACTTCTACAGCTGCTGCTACTACTACCCCTACTCCAACACCTACTCCTATTCCTATTACAATTGCTAAAATAACTAACACTACTTATACGACTTGTATTACTACTACAACAACTACTATTACAACTACTTATACTGCTACTACTACTACTGCTACTACTATAACTATTGCTGCTACTGTGACTACTACAACAATTTCTACTACTACTGCTGCTACAACTGCAACTCCTACTACTACTACTACTACTACTACTACTGGTAGTAGAGGTAGTACTAGTAGCATTAGCGCAGTAGTAGTAGCAGTAGTTGTAGTAGTACTAGCAGTAGTAGCAGTTGTAGTAGTAGTAGTAGAAGTAGTGGTCATAGATGTAGTAGTAGATGTTGTAGTAGTAGCAGCAACAGTAGCAACAGCATTAGTAGTTGTTGTAGTAGTAGTAGTAGTAGTAGTAGAAGAAGTTGTTGTAGTAGTAGTAGTAGTAGTAGTAGTAGTAGCAGTAGAAGAAGTTGTTGTTGTAGTAGAATCCGTATTAGTAGTTCTAGTTGTTACAATAGTTGTAGCAGTAGCACTATTAGTAGTAGTAGTTGTAGCAGTAGAAGTAGTAGTCACAATAGTAGTAATAGCAGTAGTAGTACTAGGAGTAGTAGTAATAGTTGTAGTAGCACTAGCAGTAGTAGTAACAGTAGAAGTTGTTGTACTAGTAGTGTTATTAGTAGCAGTAGTAGTCGTAGTAGTAGCGAGAGCAGTAGTAGTAGTAGTAGTAGCGAGAGCGGTAATAGTAGTAGTAAAAGTAGTAACAGTAGAAGTAGTAGTTGTAGCAGCTATAGCCACAGCAACAGTAGTAGTAGTTGTTGTTGTACGAGCGCTTGAAGTATTTGTAGTAGTAGTTGTTATTGTAGTAGATGTAGGAGTAGTAGTAGTAGTGGTAGTAGTAGTCGTAATAGTGGGGGAAGTTGAGTTGTAGGAGGAGCCATTGTACTAGTAGTAGTTATAGTAGAAGTAGTAGTAGCAGTAGTGGTAGTAGTATGAGATGTGGTGGTAGTAGTTATTGCAGCAACAATAGTTGTAGAAATAGTAGCAGCAGTAGTAGTGGTAGTAGCAGTTGTAGCTGTAGTAGCTATAGTAGTGTTAATAGCAGTAGTACTAGTTGTCATATTAGATGTAGAAGCAGTTGAAGCCATTATAGTCAATAGTAGTAGTTGTAGACGAAGTAGTAGAAGTAGTAGTACTAGTAGTAGTAGCAAGATAAGTAGTAGTAGTAGTAGTAGTATTAGTAGTGAGAAAAGTAGTGTTAGTAGTAGTAGAAGCCATAGTAGCAGTAGCTGTAATAGTGGTAGTAATAGTAGTAGTTGTATCAGTAGTGTTAGTAGTAGTAATAGGAGGAGTAGTAGTAATAATGGTAGCGCTGGTAGAAGAAGTTGTTGTTGTTGTTGTTGTAGTTGTAGTAGTAGTTGTTGTTGTAGTTGTTGTTATAGTAGTAGTGATTGTTGTAGTAGATGTAGTAGTAGTATTTATTGTAGTAGCAGTAGCTGTAGTTGTAGCAAGAGTAGTAATAGTATTAGTAGAGGAAGTATTAGCAGTAGCTGTAGTACCAGTAGTAATAGTAGCAGTAGCAGCAGTAGTCATAGTTGAAGTTATTATACTAGTAGTGTCAGTAGTAGCAGTAGTAGCGGTAGTAGAAGGAGAAATAATAGTAGTAATAATAACAGTAGCAATAGTAGAAGTAATAGTAGTAGCAATAGTTGCACCATTTGTAGTAGTAGAAGTTGTTGTAGTAGCAGTATTAGTAGTAGTAGCTGTCATTGTAGCAGTAGTAGTAGCAGCAATCGCCGCAACAGTAGTAGTATTAGAATTATAACTAGTAGCACCAGTAGTAACAGTAGTAGCAGAAATAGCAGTAGTAGCAATTATAGTATTAGTCGTAGCAGTAGTAGTTGCAATAGTAGTAGTAGCAGTAGTAGCAGTAGTAATAGTAGCAGTAGCGGTAGCTATAGTAGTAGTAGTAGCTATAGCTGAAGTAGTAGCCGTAGTAGCTGTAGTAGTAGTAGTCGTAGTAGTTGTAGTAGCAGTAGTAGAAGTTATAGTAGTAGCAGTTGTAGTGGTAGTAGTAGTTGTAGTAGTATTAGTAAATGCAGCAGTGTTAGTGGTAGCAGCAACAGTAGTAGCCGTAGTTGCTGTAGTTGTCACAGCAGCAGTAGTAGTGTTGATAACAGCTATAGTAGGAGTAGTAGTTGTAGTGGTAGAAGCAGCAGTAGTAGCAGCAGTAGTAGTTATAGTGGTAGAAGCAGTAGTAGTAGTAGGAGCAGCAGCAGCAACAGCAACAACAACAACAACAACAACAGTAGTAGTAGTAGTTGTTATTGTTGTAGTGGTTTTAGTAGTTGTAGTTGTAGTTATAGTAGTATAAGTAGCAGTAGTAGCAGGGGTAGTGGTAGAAGTAGTATTTCTTGTAGTAGTAGTAGTTGTTGTTTTAGTAGTAGTCTCAGTAGTAGCAGTAGCCGTGGTTGTAGCAATAGTAGTAATAGTAGTAGTAGGGGTAGTAGGAGAAGTTATCGTAGTAGTAGTAGTAGTGGCGAAAACAACAACAACAGTAGCAGTAGTTGTTGAAGCATTACCAATCGTAGTAATAGAGGTTGTTGTTGTTGTAGTAGTAGTAGTAGTAGTAGTAATAATAATAGGAGTAGAAGAAGTAGTAGCAGTAGTAGTAGCAGCAGTAGTAGTAGTAGTAATAGCAATAGCAGTATTAGTAGCAGTACTAGCAGTAGTAGTAGCAGTAGTAGCTACAGGAGCAGCAGTAGTACTAGTACTGCCTATAGCAGCAATAGAAGTAGTGGTAATACTATTTGTAATAGTGTTAGAAGTAGCAGAAATTGTAGTAGCTAAAGTAGTAGTAGTAGTAGCAGCAGCTGCAGTAACAGTACTAGCAGTAGGTGTAGGCATAGTACTTGTAGTAGTAGTAGTAGTAGTAGTAGCAGCAGCAATAGTAGTAGTAGTAAGGTAGCAGTAGTAGTTGGAGTTGTCATTCAATTAGTAGTTGGAGTAGCAGTAGTAATAATATTAGTTTTAGTAGCGAAAGTAGGAGGAGTAGCAGCAGCAGTAGTAGTAATAGCAGCAGTAGTAATAGCTATAGCAATAGTGTTAATAGTAGCAGTTGTAGTAGTAATTGCGGCATGAGCAGCTGTAGTAGTACTAGAAGGTGCACTAAGACTTGTAGTAGTAATAGAAGTAGTTGTTGGAGTAGCAGTAGTACCACTCGCAGTAGTCGTATTAGTAGTAGTTGTTGTTGTACTAGTAGTAGTAGCAGTGGCAGAGGTAGTGGCAGTAGTTGTAGTAGTTGTAGTGGTAGTAGTACTACTAGTTGTTATAGCTGTTATACTTGTAGTAGTAGTACTAGTAGTTGTTGTAGTAGTAGTAGTAGTTATTGTTGTTGTAGTAGTAGTGGTTGTAGTAGTAGTTGTAGTAGTAATAGTAGAAGTAGTAGCAGTAGTAACAGTGGTAGTGGCAGTAGTAGTTGTACTACTAGTAGTAGTAGCAATAGTAGTAGCAGATGTCGCAGTAGGGGTTGTAGAAGTAGCCGTATTAGTAGCAGTTGTAGTAGTAGTAGTGTTAGTAATAGCAGTAGCAGTAGTGGCAGTAGTACCAGTAGCAATAGTAGTAGTAGTAGCAGTTGTAGTAGCATTTGTAGTAGAAACATTAGTAGTTGTAGTTGTAAGAGCAGCAACAGTAGTAGTCGCATTAGTACTAGCAATAGTCGCAGTAACTGTAGTTGTAGTAGAACTAGTGGTGGCAGCAACAACAGAAGTAGAAGTAGTAGTAGGCATTGTAGGTGTAGTAGTTGCAGTAGTACTAGCAGTAATAGTAGAATTAGTAGTAGTTGTTGTAGTTGTTGTTTTAGTAGTAGTCGAAGTCGTAGCAGTAGTAATAGTAGTAGCAGACGTAGTTATAGTGGCATAGTAGTAGTAGTAGTAGTAGCAGTAGTTGTTGTCGTATTTGTTCTAGCAGCAGAATCGATTGTAGCAGTAGTAGTTGTTGTTGTTGTAGTAGTAGTAGTAATAATAGTAGTAGTAGTAATAGTAGTAGCCGCAGTCGTAGTCGCAGTAATTGTAGCAGTAGTTGTAGTCATTGTAGCAGTAGTTATAGTTGTTGTGTTAGCAGTACTAGTAAGAAAAGCAGTAGTTGTAGGAAAAGAAGTAGTTGTAGCTGTAGCAATAGCAGCAATAGTAGTAGTAGTAGCATTAGTGGTAGTGGAGGCTGAATTAGTAATAGTACCAACAGTAGTAGCTGTAGTTGCAGTAGTAGTAGCAGAAGTAGTAGTTGTAGTAGTAGTTGCAATAGTTGCAGTAGTATCGGTAGTAGTATTAGTTATAGCAGTTATAGCAATAGTAGCAGCAATAGCAGTATGAGTAGAGCTAGTAGTAGTTAAAGCAGCGACAGTAGTAGTAGTTGTAGTAGTCATAGTAGTAGTAGCAATAGTGGTTGCAGCAGTAGTAGTAGTGGTAGTAGTAGCAGAAGTTGTAGCAGTAGTTGTAACGAAAGTAGTGGTTGCAGCAACAGTAGGAGTAGTAGTTGTAGCAATAGCCATAATAGTAATAGCAGTTGTAGTATTAGCAGTCGTAGGAGCAATAGTAGTAGTTGTTTGAGAAGTAGTAGTAGTAGCAATAGCTGTTACAGTAGTAGTAGTAGTTATTGTTGTTGTCATCGTAGTAGCAGTAGTGGTAGTAGCAGTAGTAGAAGTAGTTGTAGCATTAGTAGTAGTAGTTGTTGTTGTTGTTGTTATTGTAGAATAGTAGCAGTTGTAGTAGTAGTTGTAGTTGTTGGAAAAGTAGAAGTAGTAGTTGTTGTTATAGTAGTTGTAGTTGTCATAGTAGTAGTCGGAGTAGTAGTAGTAGTAGTAGAAGTAGCAGTGGTAGTTGTAGTAGAAGTAGCAGAAGTGGTAGTAATAGTAGTCTTAGAAGCAGTAGCGATATAGTTGCAGTAGTAGTAGTAGCAGTAGTAGAAGTAGTGGGAAATGTAGTTATAGTAGTAATAGTAGAAGTAGCAGTTGTAGTGACGGTAGCAAAAGCAGCAGCAGTAGTTGTTCTTGTTGTTATTGTTGTAGTAGTAATAATATTAGTAGTAGTTGTTGTAGTACTCGTAGTTGCAGTTTTAGTATTAATAGCAGCAGTAATTGAAGCAAAAGTAGCATTAGTAGTGGTGGTAGTTGTGCCAGTAGTAGTTGTTGTAATTGTAGTAGTAGTAGTAGCAGCAACAACAACAATAGTAGTAGTAGCAGTCGCAAAAGTAGTAGTGGCTGTAGTAATAGTGGTAGTAGCCATAGCAGTTGGAGTAGTTGTAGCTACAGCTGTAGCATTAGTGGTGGTAGTAGTATTACTAGCAGTAGTAGTAGTAGTCGTAGTAGTAGTAGCTGCAGCAACAATAGTAGTAGTAGAAGTAACAGTAGTAGTAGTAGCATAAGTAGTAGCAGTAGTACTAGTAGAACTTGTACTAGATGCAGCAGCAGTAGTAGCAGTAGTAGTTGTAGCAGTAGCAGCAATAGTAGTAATAGTAGTACCAAAAGCAGTAATAGCAACAGCAGCAATAGTAGTAGAATTAGTAGGAATGGTAGTAGTAGTAGATGTAGCAACTGTAGCAGTATTAGTAGTAGCAGTAGTAATTATAGTAGTGATAGTAGCTGCAACAGTAGTATTAGCTGTGGTAGTCGTAGTAGCAGCAGCAGCAGTAGTAATAGTAGTAGTAGCAGGAGTAGTAGTAATAGAAGTCACACCAGCAGCAGTAGAAGCAGTGGCAGCAGTAGTAGTAGTCATAGTTGCATTAGCAGAAGCGACAGTGGTAGTAGTAGTAGTATTGCTAGCGGTAATAGTAGTAGTAGTAATGGTAATAGTAGTAGAAGTAGTAGTAGTGGTAGGAGAAGTGGTTGTAGTAGTGGCAGTTGTAGTTACCGAAGTAGTAGTAGCAGCAGCAGTAGTAGCAATAGTAGTAGCAGTAGTGGCAGTAATAGTAGCAATAGTAGTAGATGTAGTAGTAATATCAGTTATAGTGGTAGCAGTAGTAGCAATGGTAGTAGCAGTAGCAGGATCAATAGTAGAAGCTGCAATAACAATAGTAAAAGTACTAGTAGCAGTAGCAATTATACCTAAAGTAGTAGTTGTAGTTGTAGCAGAAGTAGCGAAAGTAGTAGGCATGTTTGTTTTAGAAGTAGTAATAGTATAGTTGCAGTAGTAGTAGTTGCAGTAGTGGAAGTAGTAGGAGATGGAGGTTGTAGTAGTAGTAGTAGAAGTAGCAACCGTAACAACGGCAACGGCAGCAACGGCAGTAGTTGTGGTAGTAGTTATTGTCGTAGTAGTAGCAGTAGTATTAGAAGTTGTAGTAGTAGTAGTAGTAGCAGTAGCAGTATTAATAGCCACAGCAATAGTAGCGGTAGTAGCATTTGTAGTAGTAGTAGTAGTACCAGCGGCACTAGTGGTAGTAGTAGTAGTAGTATTGGTAGCATAAATAGTAGTAGTAGGAGTAGCACCAACAACAGTAGTAGTAGTAGCAACAATAGTAGTAGTAGCAGCAGTAGTAGTAGAAATAGTAGTAGTAGTGGTAGTAGTAGTAGTATTAGTACTAGTAGTAAAAGTAGAAGTAGTAGAAGTTGTAGTAGCAACAGTGGTAGTAGCATTAGCAGTAGTAGTAGCTGTTTTACTAATAGTAGTAGTAGTCGTAATAGTTGTTGTAGAAGTAGTTGCAGCAGCAGCAACATTAGTGGTGATTGTAGAATTACTAGCAACAGCAGCAGCAGCAGTAGTAGTAGCTGCAACAGTCGTAGTAGTGGTGGTGGTAGTAGTAGTAGTAGCAACAGTAGTTACAGAAGTACTAGTCGCAGTAGCAGCAGTAGTAGTAGTAGAAGTAGTACTAGTAGAACTTTTAGTAGATGCAGTAGCAGTAGCAGCAATAGTAGTAATAGTAGTAGCAGCAGCAGTAGTAGTAGCTCTAGTAGCAGTATAATTAGTAGCAGTAGTAGTAGCAATAGCTCTAGTAGAAGCACTAGTAGCAGTTGCAATAGTGGTAGTATTAGCAGTAGTAGTTGGTGTAGCAGCATAATCAATAGTAGCAGCAGTAGTGGTAGTTGTAGCAGTTGTAGTAGCAGTAGTAGTAGTTGTTATTGTAGTCATTGTTGTAGTAGCATTAGTAGTAGTAATAGTAGTAGTTGTTGTAGCAGTACAACTAGCAGAAGTAATTGTACTATGAAACGAACTAGTAGTAGTAGTAGCAGCAGCAGTAGTAGCAGTATTAGTAGCAGCAGCAGTAGTAGTAGTACTTATAGTAGTAGTTGCAGTACTAGCAATACTAGTCGTAGTAGCAATTGTAGCAGCAGTAACAATATGAGTAGAAGTAGTAGTAGTTGTAGCAATATAAGTAGTTGTATTAGCAGTAGCAGTAGTAGTGGCAGTAGTTGCAATAGTAGTTGTTGTAGTAGTTGTTGTCGCGATAACTATCATAGTAGTTTTAGTAGTAGTAGTGGTAGTAGTAGCAGCAGCAAGGATCTGGTCAATGGTAGAAGTCGTAGTAGTAGTAGTAGCATAGGCAACAGTAGCAACAACAATGGTAGTAGTTGTAGCAGTAACAACAGCAGTAATAGTAGTAGTTGAAGTAGTAGTAGCAGTAGAAGCTGCAGCAGTAATAGTAGCCGCAACAGCAGTAGTAGTCACAACAGCCCCAGCAGAAGAAGCAACAACAAGAGTTGTAGGAGCATTAGCAGTAAAAGTAGTAGTAGTTGCAGCAGCAGCAACAACAGTAGTAGTTGTTATAGTAGCAGTAACATTAGTAGTAGTAGTAGTAGGAGTAGTCGTACTAGTAGTTATAGCAGTAGTATTAGTAGATCTAGCAGTAGTGTTTATAGTTGTAGCAGCAGCAGCAGTAGTATTGGCACTGTTAGTAGCGGCAACAAGGGCGAAAGTCATTGTGTTGTAGTAGTAGTAGTGGTAAATGTAGTAGTAGTAGTAGTAGCAGTAACAGTTGTAGTAATAGTTGTTGTTGTAGTTGTAGTTGTAGTAGTAGTGTAAGTAGTAGTAGTAGTAGTAGCAATAGCTATAGTAGTAGCAATAGTAGCAGTCGTAGTAGTAGCAGCATTAACAGTAGTAGTAGTTGCAATAGTAGTAGTTATAGTAGCAAAATCAATAGTAGCAATAGCAATAGCAGTTGAAGTAGTAGTAGTAGCAATTAAAATGGTAGTAGTGGCAGTAGCAGTAGTAGCAGTCGTAGTAGTGGTAGCATTAGCAGTCGTAGTAGCAGTAGTCGTAGTAGAAGTAGTAGTTGTAGCAGTAGCATTAGTAATAGTAGTAGCAATACAAGTATTAGAAGTAATTATAG
Source organism: Trichopus zeylanicus subsp. travancoricus (assembly GCA_005019695.1). NCBI lineage: Eukaryota > Viridiplantae > Streptophyta > Magnoliopsida > Dioscoreales > Dioscoreaceae > Trichopus > Trichopus zeylanicus. Next base: position 272,826 of record RXID01010985.1, read on the forward strand.
TAGGAAATGAAGTAGCAGTAGTTGTAGCAATAGCAGTAATAATAGTTGTCACCGCAGTAGTAGTAGTATTAGTAGTTGCAGAACCTGTAGTAGTAGTACTTGTAGTAATATTAGCAGTACTAGTAGTAGTTGCAGTTTTAGCAACAGTAGCAGCAACACATATGAGTAGAAGTAGTAGTAGTTAAAGAAGTGGTAATAGTAGTTGTTGTTGTATTATTAGTAGTAATATTAGCGGTAGTAGTCGCAATAGTAGTAGTAATAGTAGTAATAGTTGCAGTCGTGGCTGTAGCAGTAGTAGTAGCAATAGCTGTAGCAGTAGTAGTTATTGTAATAGCAGTAGTAGTGGTAATACCAGTAGTAGTAGTAGCAGCTGAAGTCATCATAGTAGTAGTAGTATTTGCAACAGTAGCAATAGCAATAGTTGTAGTTGTAGCAGTAGAACAATAGCAAGAGTCGTAGAAGTAGTAGTAGTATGATAAGTAATAGGAGTGGTAGTAGTAGTACTAGTTGTAGCAACAGTACTACTACAGGTAGTAGTGGTGGTAGTAGTAGTAGTAGTAGTAGTAGTAGTAGTAGTAGTAGTAGTAGTAGTAGTAGAAGCAGCAGTAGAAGTAGCAATAATAGTTGTTGCAAAATTTGTGGTAAAAGTAGCAGTAGTAGCAGTAGCTGTAGCAGGAATCGTAGTATTAGTAGCTATAGTAGAAGTAGTTGTAGCAATAGTACTAGAAGTTACAGTAGTAGAGGTTATAATAGTAATAGTAGTAGTAGTAGCAATAGGAATAGTCATAGCAGTAGTAATAGTGGCAGTAGTTGTAGTTGTCGGAGAATGTGTAGTAGTCGTTATTGTGAAAAAAGTAGTAGTAGTAGTAGTAGTAGTAGAAGTATTAGCACTAGTAGTAGCCATAGCAACACTAGTAGTATTAGTGGTAGTAGTAGTCGTAGTGGTGGTAATAACAGTAGTAGTATTAGTTGTAGAAGTAGTAGTAGGAGTTGTAATAACTGTAGTAGTATTAGTAGTAATAGTAGTGGTAGTAGTGGTAGGAGTAGCGGTCGGAGTAGTAGTACAAGTATTAGTGATAGCCATAGTAGTAGGAGTAGTAGTAGGAGTAGGAGTAGTGGTAGAAGTAGTAGCAGTAGTTGTTGTAGTAGTAATAGTAGTAGTAGTAGCGGTAGTAGTAATAGTAGTAGTATTAGTTGTAGCTGTAGTAGCAACAATAGTATTAGGATTCGTAGTAGTACTAGTAGTAGGATTTGTAGCAGGAGTAGCTACACAAGAAGTAGGAGTACTTGTACAGGTAGTAGTGGTAGCTGTAGTAAAGGAACTAGCAATAGCAGTAGTTGTTGTAGCAGCAACAACAGTAGTCGTAGTAGTAATTTTAGTTGTAGTAGGAGTAGAAGAAGAAATAGCAACAAAAGTAGTATAACTTGTAGCAGTAATAGTAGTAGTAGTGGTAGTAGTTGGGGTAGTAGTAGTAGGAATAGTAGCTGTAGTAGTGGTAGTACTAGTACTGGCAATAGTAGTAACAATAGAAGTATTAGTAATAATAGTAGTTGTAGTAGTAGTAGTAGTAGTAGTAGTAGTAGAAGGAGGAGCAGCAGCAGCAGCAGTAGTAGTAGTAGTAGCCATAGTAGTAGTAGAAGTAGTAGTAGAATAATAGTAGTAATAGTAACAGTAGCAGCAACAACAATAGTAGTAGTACTAGTAGCAGTCATAATAGTAGTTGTAGTAGTCGAAGCTACAGTAGTGGTAGTTGTAGAAGCAGCAGCAGTTGTAGTAGCAGCAGTAGTAGTAGTAGTCGTTGCAACTGTAGTTGTAGTAGAACTTGTAGTATTGACAACTGCAGTTGAAGTAGCAGTATTGTAGTAGTAGTAGTGCCAGCAGTAGTAGTTGTAGTGGCAGCAACAGTAGCAGTAGTAGTAGTAGTTACAGGAGCAGAATCAATAGTAGCAGCAGTAATACTTTTAGTCGTAGTAGTAGTAGTAATAATAATAGTAGTAGTAGTAGTAGTAATAGCAGTTGTAGTAGTGATAGCATTAGCAGTAGTAGTAGAAGTAGTAGTAGCAGCAGTTGTAGTCATTGTAGTAGTAGAAATGGTGGTTGTAGTAGTAGTAGTAATAGTAGTAGTACTTGTAGCAGAAGTAATAGTAGTAGGAAAAGAGGTAGTCGTAGCAGTAGTAGAAGTAGTAGTAGCAACAATAGTAGTAGTGGTATTAGTAGTGGTAGTTGTAGCAGCAGCAGTAGTAGCAGAAGTAGCATAAGTAGTAGTAGTAGTGGTAGCAGTAGTAGCAGTTGTTGCAGTAGTAAAAGCAGCAGCAGTTTGAGTAGAAGTAGTAGTAGTATTAGTAGTAGTAGTAGTAGTAGTAGTAGCAGTAGTAGCAGTAGTAGTGGCTGTAGTAGTAGTAGCGGTAGTAGTAGTAGTAGTAGTAGTAGTAGTAGTAGTAGTAGTTGTAGTAGTCGTGTAGCTGTAGCAACAGTAGTAGCAGTAGTTATTGTAGTAGCAGTAGAAGCTGTAGTAGCGATAGTAGTAGTAGAAGTTGCTATAGTAGAAGTTGTAGAGGTAGTAGTACTTGTAGCGGCAGCGGCAGTAGTAGAAGTAGTAGTAGCAGTTGCAGCTGCAGCATCAGTAGTAGTAGTAGTAGGAGGAGTCGTAGAAGTAGCAGTAGTAGTAGCCAAAGTAGTAGGAGTAGTAGTTGCAGCAACAATAGTACTAGTAGTAGCTCTAGTTGTTATAGTAGTAGCCGCAACAGTTGTAGCAGTAGCAATTGTTGTTGTTGTAGTGCTAGTAGTATTAGAAGTAGTAGTAGTAGAAGTTGTAGCAGCAATAGTAGTAGCTGCAGTTGTAGTAGCAGTTATAGTAGTACTAGTAGTAGTAGAAGTAGTTGACATAGTACTAGTAGTAGTAGAAGTAGTAGTACTAATAATAAAAGTTGTAGTAGTAGTAGGAGTAGCATCTCGTGTAGGAACCAAGTAGTAGTAGGAGTAGCAAAAATAATAGAAGTAGTAGTAGTGGTAGGAGTAATAGGAGTACTAGTAGCATTAATAGTAGTAGTAGTTGTTGCAGTAATAGCTGGAGTAGTAATAGCTTTAGCAGTACTAATAGTAGAAATTGGAGCACTAGTTGCATTAGCAATATAGTAGTAGTGGTTGCAAGTGTGGTAGTAGTTGTAGTAGTTGTAATAATAGTAGTAATAGTAATAGTAGTAGTAGCAGTAATAGTAGTAGTAGTAGCTAAAGTAATAGTAGTACTAGTAGTAGTAATGGGAGCAGTAATAGTGCTTGTAGTAGCAGTAGTAGTTGTTGTAGTAGTAGAAGTTGTAGTAGTAGTGGGAGTAGTAGAAGTTGTAGCAGCAACAGTAGTAGTAGTAGTAGAAGTAGTAGTAGTAGTTAGGGTAGCATTACGTGCAACAACCGAAGTAGTATCAATAGTTGTAGTAATAATAGAAGTAGTAGCGGTTTGAATACTAGTAGCAGCAGAAATAGTAATAGCAACAGCAATAATAGCCTTAGTAGTAGTAATAGTAGTAGTAATAGCTTTAGTAGTGGTAATAGTAGTAGCTGTAGCAATAGTAGTAGTTGTATTTGTAGTTATAATAGTTGTAGTAGTAATAGTAGTTGTAGCAGTAGTTGTTGTAAGAGTAGTAGCAATAGTAGTAATAGTAGTAGTAGCAGTAGTAGTAGCAGTAGTAGTGGTAGTAGATGTTGTAAGAGCAACAATATCAGAAGTACCAGTAGTAGTAGCAGTGGTCGCAGTAACTGTAGTTGTAGTAGCACTAGTGGTTCCACAACAACAACATAAGTTGTAGTGGTGTAGTAGTAGTAGTAGTTGCAGTAGTAGTAGTAATAGTAGTAGTAGAAGTAGTAATAATAGTAGTTTTTGTAGCGAAATCAATAGTAGTAGAAGTAGTAGTAGTAATAATAATTGTAGTTGTAGTAGAAGCAATAGTAGCATTCATATTAGTGGTTGCAGTAGAGGTAGGAGTAGCAGTAGTTGTAGTCATTGTAGGAGTAGCAGTAGTAGTAGTAGTAGAAGTACTAATGGCAGAAGTAGTAGTAGCAGTAGCAGTAGTGGTAGCAACAGTAATAGTAGTAGTAGTATTAGTAGGAGTATTAGTAGTTGGATTAGTAGTAGTAGCTATAGTAGTAGCAGTAGTTGTAGTAGTAGCAGCAACAACTATAGTAGTAGTAGTTGCAGTAGTAGTAGCAGTAGTAGCGGTAGTAGCAGTAATAGAAGTAGTAGCAATAGTAGCAGCAACAACAGTATAAGTAGAAGTAGTAGTAGTTAAAGTAGTTGTAGTAGTACTAGTATTATCAGTAATAGTGTTAGCTGAAGTAGTAGTAGTAGTAGTTTTAGTAGTGGTAATAGTAGTAGTAGTAGTAATAGCAGTAGTAGCGGTAGTAGTTATTGTAGTAGCGATAGCTATAGCAGCAGCAGTAGTAGTAGTATCAGTTGTAGTATTAGAAGAAGTTGTAGCAGCAGTAGCAGTAGTTGTAGCAGCACTAGGAGTAGTTGTAGAAGTAGTTGTAGTAGCAGCAATTGTAATAGTCGCAGAAGGTGCAGTAGTTGTTATTGTGGGAAAAGAAGTAGTAGTAGTCATAGTTGTAGTAATAACAATAGTAGTAGCAGCAGTAGTAATAGCAATAGTGATGGTAGAATTATTAGTAGTAGTAATAGTAGCAGAAGTGGTAGTATTAGTCGTGGTAGTTGTCATAGTTATTGTATCTACAGTAGTAGCAACTATAGCATCAGTAGCAATAGTGGTAGAAGAGGTAGTACTAATAGTAGCAGTAGTGGAAGTAATTGTAATTGTACGAGTTGTAATTGCAGTGGTAGTTGTGGCAGAAATAGTAGTAGTAGTAATAGTAGTAGTAGTTGTGATAGTAGTAGATGTAGCAGCATTATAGCTGGAGTAGTAGTAGCAGCAGTAGCAACAACAGCAACAGTAACAGTAGTAGTAGTAGGGGAAGAAGTAGTAGCAGTAATGTTGCAGTAGTAGTAGTAGTAGTAGTAGTAGAGTAGTAGGAGAAGTAGTAGTACTAGTAGAAGTATTAGCAGTAGCAGTAGCAACAAAAGAAGCAGCAGCAGGAGGTGCAGCAGGTGAAGTTGTAGTAGTAGTAGTAGTAGCAACAGCAGCAATAGTAGTAGTAGTTGTAGAAGTACTAGTAGTAGTAGAAGAAGAATAAGTAGTAGTAGTAGTAGTAGTAGTAGTACTAGTAGTAGTAGTAGTAGATGTTGTAGTAGCAGTTCTTGTAGTAGTACTATTAGCAGAAGTTGTAGTAGGAATAGCAGTTGTGGTAGCAGTAGTAGTAGTAGCTATTGTAGTTGTTGTAGTAGTAGAAGTAGCAGCAGCAGCAGAAGTAGTAGTAGCAATCATAGTAGCAGTAGTAGCAGAAGTAGTAGTAGTAGTAGTAGTAGTAGTAGTAGTAGTAGTAGTAGTAGTAGTAGTAGTAATATTAGATGCAAGAATAGGAGTAGTACTTGTAGAAGTAGTTGTAATAGCAGTAGTAGCTACAGCAGTAGGATTAGTAGTAGTTGTAGTAGCTACAGCAACAGTAGTAGTATTAGTAGTAATGGTAATAGTAGTAGTTATTGTAGTAGTAGCAGCTACAGCAGTAGTATTAGTAGTAGAAGTAGTATTAGTAGCAAAAGTAGTAGTATTAGTAATAGCAGTAGTAGAAGTAGTATTAGTAGCAATAGTAATAGTAATAGTGGCAGCAGCAGAGCAGTAGTACGGCGATAGTGTTTGCAGTAGTAATAGTAGCAGCAGCAACGGCAACAGTAGCAGCAGCAGTAGTAGTAGTAGTCGTTGTAGTAGTAGTAGTTATAGGAGGAGGAGTAGTAGTAGTTATAGTAGTTGTAGTTGTTGTGATAGTGGTAGTAGAAGCAGCAATAGTAGTTGCAGTAGTCATAGTAGAAGTTGTAGCAGTGGGAATAGTACCAGTAGTAGTAGCAGAAGTAGTAGTTGGAGAAATAGTAGTAGTGGCTGTAGCAGCAGAAGTAGTAGCTGTAGTAGTAGTTGCAGTAGTAGCAGTAGCAATACTACTACTAGTAGTAGTAATAGTTGTAGCAGTGGTAGTGGTAGTAGTTGGAGCAACAACAACATTATTATTATTATTATTACTTTAGTTGGAGCAACAATAGTATTATTATTATTATTATTATTACTAGTAGTAGTAGTAATAGTAGTAGTAGCATTAGTAGTAATAGTAGTAGTAGTTGTTGTTGTTGTTGTAGTTGTTGTTGTAATAATAGTGGCTGTAGTCGTAGTCGTGGTAGCAATCATAGTTGTCGTTGCAGAAGTAGTAGCAGTAGTATTAGTAGTATTAATAGTAATGCTTGTAGTAGCAGCAATAGTATTAGCTGGAATAGCAGTAGTTGTATTAATAGAAGTAGTAGTAGTAGTAGTAGTAGTAGTAGTAGTAGTAAGAGTAATAGTAGTTGTAGCAACAGTAGTAACAGTAGTAGCAGTAGTAGTCGTACTATGAGTAGTAGTAGCTGGCATAGAAGTACAAGTAGTACCAGCAGCAGTCGGAGTAGTAGCAGTAGTAATAGCGAGAGTAGTAACGGTAGCGCTAGTAGTAGGAGCCGTAGCTGTAGTAGTTGCTGTAGTAGCAATAGAAGTTGAAGCAATAGTAGTAGTAGTAATAGCAGTAGTAGTTGAAGTAGTAGTACGGGTAGCATTACTTTGAGTAGTTGTTGCAGCAGTTGTAGTAGTGGTAGTGGTAGTAGTTGTTATTGTACAAACAGTATTTGTTATAGTGACAGGAGTAATGGCAATAGTAGTTGCAGAAGTAGTAACAGCAGTACTAGTAGTAGTAGTAGTAGTAGCCAAAGTAGTAGCAGTAGTAGTAGCTGTAGTAAAAGTTGTATTAGTAGTAGTAGTAGTATTAATAGCAGCAACAACAATAGTGGCCAAAGCAGTGGTAGTACTAGTTCTAGTAGCATTAGTAGTAGTAGTACCAGTAGCAGTATTTGTAGTAGTACCAGTAACAGCATTTGTAGGAGCAGAAGTTGTAGTAGCAGTCATTTTAGTAGTCATAGTAGTTGTAGTAGTAGTCGTATTAGTTGTTCCTGGGGCAACAACAGTAGTATTAGTAGTCGTGGCAATAATAGTAGCAGTAATAGTAGTAGCACTAATAGTAGTAGCAACTGGAGAAGTATTAGTAGCAATAGTAATAGTTGCAATCGTAGCAGTAGCAACTGCACTAGTAGTAGTCATATTAGTAGTAGTATTAGCAGTAGTAGTAGAAGCAATAATAGTAGTAGTTGGGGTAGTAGTACTACTAGTAGCATTAGTTATAGAAGTAGAAGTAGAAGTAGTAGTAGTAGTTGTTGTTGTTGTTGTAGTAGTAGCAGTAATAGAAGTAGTAGTAGTGGTAGTAGTAGGAGTAATAATAGGAGAAGGTATATTAGTTGGAGTAGTAGTAGGTATATTAGTTGGAGTAGTAGTAGTAGTAATAGTAGTAGTTGTTGTTGTAGTATGAGTAGTAGTAATGGCAGTAGAGGTCATAGTAGTAGTAATAGGAATAGTAGTAGTAGTAGTAGTAGGAATAGTAGCGGAGTACTAGTAGTACAAGTAGTCATTGTAGTAGTAGTAGCAGTAGTAGTACTAGTAATAGTAGTAATAGTAGCAATAGGATTAGTAGTAGTAGTCATAGTAGTAGAAGTAGTAGTAGTAATAGCAGTTGTAGTAATATTTGTAGTAGTCGAAGTAGTACTACAATGGCCACCACCACTACTACTACAATGACAATAATAACAACTTCTTCTACTACTACTACTAGTACTAATGCTAATACAACAACTACTACAACTGCTACTACAACAACAACAACTACTACTACTACTGCTAATACTACAACTACAACTGCTACTAGTACTTCTACTACAACTTGTACTACTAATACGACTACTAGGACTACAATTACTACTACTACTATTACTACTACAACTACGACTACTACAACAACTACTAATACTATTCATACTACTACTACAACTACTATTACTACTACTGCTACCGCTACTAATACTACTAACACTACTAGTGCCACTACTACTGCCGCTACTGTTACTAATACTACAAATACAATTACTACTACTACTACTACTACTACTACTACTACTACTACTACTACTACTACTAGTACTACTACTACTACTGCTACCACTACTACTACTACTACTACTACTCCTCCTCCTCCTACTACTACTACTGCTACTGCTACTGCTACTGCTACTGCTACTACCACTGTTACTGCTACTGCTACTGCTACTACTACTACTACTACTACTGCTGCTGCTACTACTACTACTGCCGCAACTGCTGTTGCTACTGTTACTACTACTACTACTACTACAAAAACTATTGCTACTACTATTACTACTACTCCTATAGCTACTATTATTACTAATACTACTATTATTATTATTATTACTACTACTACTCCTACTACTGCTACTACTACTATTAGTGCTGCTACTTTTACTACTTCTACTACTACTTCTTCTACTACTCCTCCAATACTACTATTACTACAACCATTGTTGCGACAGCAACTGCTGCTACTACTACTACTACTGCTACCTCTATTACTATTGCTACTATTACAACCTCTACTGCAGCTCGTACTACTACACCTACTACTACTACTGCAACTCCAACTGCTACTACTAATGCTACTACTATTACTACTACTATTACTACTACTACTACTATTGTTGCTTCAACTACTACAACTACTCCTACTCCTATTACTACTCCTACTACTACTGCTGCTGCTGCTGCTGATGCTACTACTACTACTACAAATTCTAGTACTAATACTACTAGAACTACTACTACCACTTTTACTTTCACTACTTCTACTATGACTACAACTTCTACCGCTACTCCTATGACTACTTCTACTACTACTACTACAACTCCAACTACTATGACCGGTATTACAACTGCTACTACTAACACTACTACTATAACTACTACTAGTACAACAACAACAACAACTACTACTACTACTTTGCCAACCACTCCAACTACTACAACTACTACTAATACTACTATTACTGCTACTGCTACTATTGCTATTACTACTACTACTACTACAACTACTACTACTACTGCTACTACTTCTACTACCTCTTCTACTACTTCTGCTACTAGCACTACTGTTACTACTAGTAGTAGTAGTAAAAGTAGATGTAGTAGTAGGTGTTGTTGTTGTAGAAGTTGTTGCAGCAGTAGGAATTGGAGTAGTAGAAGTAGTAATCGTAGAGGCAGTAGTAGCAATAGTGGTAGTAGTGGTGGCAATAGTAGTAGTTGAAGGAATAGTAGTAGTTCTTGCAGTAGTTGTAGTGGTAATAGTAGGAGCAGAAGTGACAGTAGATGTGATGGTAGTTGTAGTTGAAGTAGTAGTAGCAGTAGTAGTTACACTTGTAGTAAAAGCAGTAGTAGTGGTTGTAGCAGCATTAGTAGTAGTAGCAATAGTAGTAGGTATACTAGCAGTAGTAGAAGTAGTAGTAGTAGTGGTAGCAGTAGAAATAGCAATTATAATAGTAGTTATTATAGTAGCAATAGCAATAGTCATAGTAGAAGTAGTACTAGAAGCAATAGTGGTAGCAGAAGCTGTAGTAGATGTAGTAGTGGCAGTAGTCACGGTATCCGAACTACTAGTAGTAGTGACAGAAGCAATAGTAATAGTAGTTGTTGTTGTACTATTAGTAGTAGTAGTGGTAGTAGTAGTGGTAGTAGTAGTAATAGGAGTAGTAGTAGTAAGTAGTAGTGTAGTAGTAGGTAGTAGTAGTAGGAGTAGTAGTAGCAGCAGTAGTGGTGGTGGTGGTGGTGGTAGTAGTAGTAGTAGTTGTTGTTGTCGTAAGTAGTAGTAGTAGTAGTAGTAGTCGTGGTAGTAGTAGTAGTAGTTGTTGTTGTAGTAATTATAGTTGCGGTAGTAGCAGTAGTTATAGTTGCATTGGGAGCAGTACTAGTAGTAGTAGAATTAGTAGTAGTGGTCATAGTAGTATTAGTAATAGTAGTAGTAGTAGCAGTAGTAGTAGTAGCAGTAGTGGTCTTAGTAGTAGTAGTGACAGTATTAGTTGTAGCAGTAGTAGTATTAGTTGTAGTTGTTATTGCTGTAGTAGTAGCAATAGTAGGAGAAGTAGCAGCAGCAGCAACAGTAGTGGTACTAGTTGTAGTATTAGCAGTTATAGTGGTAGTAGTAGTAGTTGTATCAATAATAGTAGCAGTAGTTGTTGTAGTAGTAGCTATAGCAGTAGTAGTAGGATTAATTATAGTTGTATTAGTAGTAGTAGTATTACTAGCAATTGTAGTAAGAAAAGTTATTATAATTGTAGTAGTTGTAATTTGAGTAGTAGTAGTAGTAGTAGTAGTAGTAGAACAAGCAGTCGAAGTAGTTATAGTAGTCATGGTGGTAATGATAGTAGTTGTAGCCGTAGTAGTAGTAGAAATAGTAGCAAGAGCTCTAGTTGGAGCAGTAGTAGAGTAGTAGTAGTGGTTGTAGCAGTAGTAATATAGTAGAAATAGTAGTAGCTATAGTATTGGTTGTACTAGTAGTAGCAGTATTAGTAGTATTAGTAGTAGTAGTAAAAGTAGTAGCAGCATTACTAATAGTACTAGTAGGAGCAGTATTTGCAACAGTAGCCGTAAAAAAAGTTATAGTAGCATGAGAAGTAGTATTAGTAGTGGTAGTAGTTGTTGTAGCAGCAGCAGTAGTAGCAGTCATAGTAGTAGTAGTAGAAGTTGCAGTATTAGTTGTAGGAGAAGTAGTAGTAGTAGCTGTAGTAGTAGTAGTAGCTGAAGTAGTACTAGTAGTATCAGTATAAGTTGTAGTAGTAGTAGCAGACTGCCAGTAGCTGTAGTAGCAGTTGTTGTAGATATAGTTATAGTTGTTGTGGTAGCTGTAGAAGTAGTATAAGTAAAAGCAGAGCAGTAGCTTTAGTGGGAGTAGTAGTAGTAGTAGTAGTAGTAGTAGTAGTAGTAGAAGCAATAGCAGTAGTTGTAGTAGCAATAGCAATAGTAGTAGTAGTAGAAGGAATGGTAGTAGTAGTAGTAGTATTAGGAGTAGTAGGAGTAGTATTGGTAGTAGTTGTTGTTGTACTAGTTGTAGTAGTAGTAGTCATTGTCATGTTAGTTGTAGTAGTAGTGGAAGTTGTAGTAGAAGTAGGTGTATTTGTAGTAGTAGTAGTAGCTATAGTACTAGTAGTAGCTATAGTAGTAAGAGTACTAGTAGTAGTAGCAGTTGTAGTAGTAATTGTAATAGTTGTAGTTGTAGCAGTTGTAGCAGATTAGTATAACTCATAGTATAAGTAGTAGCAATTGTAAGAGTACTAGTAGTAGCAGCAACAAAAGCAGCGACAGCGGCAGCAACAGTAGTGTTTGTGGTAGTAGTCATAGTTGAAGTAGTAGTAGTAGTAGCAGTAGTAGTAGTAGTAGTAGTAGCAGCAGCAATAGCAGCTGCAAGAGCAGTAGTAGTGGTTGTAATAGTAGTAGTAGCATAATTAGTAGAAGTAACAGTAGTGGTATTAGGAGTTGTTTCTGTAGTAGTAACAGATGTAGTACTTGGAGTAGCAGTATTTATAGTAGTGGTAGACATAGTAGTAGTAGTAGTGGTGGTAGTGGTGGTAGTAGTAGCAATGATTTAAATAGTAGTAGTGGTATTAGTAGTACTAGTACTATTAGTAGCAGTAGTAGCTGCAGTAGTAGTATTAGTAGCAGCAATAGTAGTAGTAATAGTAGTAGTAGGAGGAGTAGCAGTAGACGTAGGGGAAGTAGAGTAGTAGCAGTAGCAATAACAGTAGTAGTAGTTATAGTGGTAGCAATAGTAGTTGTAGCAGTAGTAGTAGGAGTTGCAGTAGTAGTAGTAGTAGTAGGAGAAGTAGTAGTCAGTAGCAATAATAGTAGTAGTAGTAATAGTAGTTTTACAAGAGGCAGTAGTAGCAGTAATAGAAGTAGTAGTAGTAACAGTAGCAATAGTAGTTACAATAGAAGTAGTAGAAGTAGTAGTGGTAGTAGGCGAAGTAGTTTAAGTATTAGTACTAGTAGTAGTAATACTAGAAGTTGTTGTAGTAGTAGAAGTGGTAGTAGTGGTGGTGGTGGTAGTAGTGGTATTAATATTAGCAGTAGAAGTAGTGGTAGTAATAGTAGTCATAGTAGTGGTGGTAATAGTAGTAGTAGTCATGGTGGTAGTAGAAGCAGTGAAAGTAATTATAGTTGTAGTTGTTGTTATACTACTAGTAGTGGTCGCAGTAGCATAACTATTAGTAGTAGTAATAGTAGTAGCAGTAGTAGCAGCAGCAACGGTAGTAGTAGCAGTAGTAATAGCAATAGTAGCAGTAGAAGTAGAAGTAGCAATAGTAGGAGTACGAGAATTTGAGTAGTAGTAGCCACGGTAGTAGTAGCAGCAGTAGCAATAGTAGCAGTAATAGTAGTTGTAGAAGTGATAGTAGTAGTAGTAGTACTAGTAGTAGTAACACTCAAAGTAGTAGTAGTAGTAGTAGTAGGAGAAGTAGGAGTAGTAGTAGTTACAGCAATAGTAATTATTGTACTTGTAGTATTAACCTTTGTAATTATAGTAGAAGCAATAGCAGTAGTAAAAGCAGCAGTAGTAGTTGTAGTAGTATTAGTAGCCATTGTAGTAGCATTAGTAGTAGTAGTAGAAGTAGTAGTTCTAGTAGTAGTAGCAATAGTAGTTTTTCTAGTAGTAGTAGTAGTAGTTCTAGTAGTAGCAGTCGTAACATTAGTAGCAGTAATAGTAGTAGTAGCAAAAGTAATAGTAGTAGTTGTTGTAGTAGTAGTAGTAGTAGAAAAAGTAGTAGTACTAGCAGTAGTAGTAATAGTACTAGTAGAATAAGTAATAGTATTAGAGCAGGAGATGTTGTACAAATAGTAGTATAGGTAGTAGCAACCACAGTACTATAAGTAGTAGTAGTAGTTGTTGTCGTAATAGTAGTAGTGGTAGTTGCAGCAGCAGTAGTGGAAGTAGTTGTAGTAGTAGTAGTAGTAACAGTAGTTATAGAAGTAGTACTAAGAGTAGCAGAAGCAGTGGTCTTAGTAGAAGTAGTAGTATTAGTAGTAGAAGTAGTAACAGTAGTCATAGTAGCTATAGTAGTAGTATTAGAAGCAGCATTTGTTGTAGTAGTAGCCATAGAGGTAGGATAAGTAGAGTAGTAGTAGCAGCAGCAGTAGTAGTAAGATTAGCAGCAACTGTAGTGATAGTAATAGTGGTAGCAGTAGTAGTTGTAGTTGTAGTAGTAGGAGTAGTAGCAGTAGTAGTAGTAGTAGGAGAAGTTGTAGTTAGTAGCAGCAAGAGTAATTATAGTGGTAGTAGTTGAAGTTGTGGCAATAGTAGCCGTAATAGCAGCATTAGTGGTAATAGTAGTCGTAGTAGTAGTAGTGGTCGTAGTCGTAGTGGTAGTACAATAGTGGTAGTCATAGTAGTGGTAGTAGTAATTGTGGTAATAGTAGTACTACTGGTAGTAGTAATAGTGGTAGTACTGGTAGTTGTAGTAGTTGTAGTAGCAGAAGCTGTTGTAGCGGGTGCAATAGCAGCAGCAACAGTAGTAGAAGTAGTAAAAATAGTAGTAGTTGCAGTATTAGTAGTAGTAGTAGTAGTTGTAGGGGAAGTAGTAGTACTAGTAGCATCAATAGTATTAGTAGCAGTAGTAGCTGCAATAGTAGTAGTAGTAGCATTAGTGGTAGAATTAGTAGTAGTAGGGGTAGAAGTAGTAGCAGTAGTAGTTGTGGTGGAAGTAGTACTAGTAATAGTAGCATTTGTCGTAGTAGTTGTCCTATGAGTAGTTGTAGTAGTAGTAGTAGTAGTAATAGTAGTAGTAGTAGTAGTAGTAGTAGTAGTAGTAGTAGTAGTCTTTGTAGTAGTAGTGGTAGTAATAGTGGTTGTAGTAATATTAGTAGCATTAGTCATGGTGGTAGTGGGAGTAATAGCAGCAGTAGGAGTAGGGGTAGTAGTAGTAGTGGTAGTAGTAGTAGTTGTTGTTGTTGTAGTAGGAGGAGGAGTTGTAGTAGTTGGTGTAGTTCTCATGGCAATAGTAGTTTTACAAGTAGTTTTAAAAGTAGTGGTAGTACTAGTGGAGTTGTTGTAGTAGTAGTAGTACTAGTTGTAGTAGCTACAGTAGTTGTTATAGTAGAAGCAGTAGTCGTAGTAGTAGAAGCAATTGCCACCGTCGTAGTAGTCATAGTAGTAGTAGTAGTAGTTGTTGTTGTTGTTGTTGTAGTTGTAGTTGTAGTAGTAGTAATAGTAGTAGTAATAGCAGCAGTAGTAGTAGGAGTAGCAGCAGTAGCAACAGCAGTAGTAGCTAAAGTAGTAGGAGTAGTAGTAGAATAACAGCGGCAGTAGTAGTAGTAATCATAGTAGTAGTAGTTGTAGTAATAGTAATAGCGGCGGCAGAAGTAGTAGTAGTACCCATTGTAGCAGTAATAACAGTTGTAGTAGTTGTGGTACTACTAGTTGCAATAGTAGTAGTAGTAGTAGCAGCAGCAGTAGTACAAGTAGCAATAGCAGTTGTAGTAGTAGTCATAGTAGTAGTAGTAGTAGTTATGGTAGTAGTAGTGTTAGTAGTAGTTGCAATAGTAATAGTAGTAGTAGTTGTTGTGGTGGTAGTGGTAGTAATAGCAGCAGTAGGAGGAGGAGGAGTAGTAGTAGTAGTAGGAGTTGTAGTAGTAGGTTTAGTTCTCATGGCAGTAGGAGTTTTAGATGTAGTTTTAGAAATAGTGGTAGAAGCAGAAGTAGCAGTAGTAGTAGTTGGAGTTGTAGTAGTAGTAGTAGTTACAATAGTTGTTGTAGTAGAAGCAGTAGTCATAGTAGTAGTAGTGTTACAAGTAGTTGTAGCAGTAGGAGTTGAATGCAAAGCAATAGGTGTTGTAGTAGTAATTTTAGAAGTTGTTGTAGGAGGAGTAGTAGTAGTAGCCACCATAGTACTAGTCGAAGTAGTAGTAGTAGTAGTAGTAGTAGTGGTAGTCATAGTGGTAGTAGTAGTATTACGAGTAGCAGCTATAGCAACAAGAGCAGTAGCTAAAGTAGTAATAGTAGTAGCATAGCCACAGTAGTAGTAGTAATAATAATAGTAGTAGTTATTCTTGTTGAAGTAGTATTTGTCGCAGGAGTAGATGTAGTAGTAGGAGGAGGAGCAGCAGCAGTAGTAGTAGTTGTAGCAGTAATAATAGTTGTAGGAGTAGTAGTAGTAATAGTACTAGTTGCAATAGTAGTTGTAGTAGGAGTAGTAGCAGCAGTAGTACAAGTAGTGGTATTAGTTGTAGTAGCAACAGTTGAAGAAGTATTAGTAGCAGCAGTTATTATCGTAGTAAGTGTATTTGTATCATTAGCACTAAGAGGATCAGAAGTTATAGCAACAGTTGAAGTAGCAGTAGTTGCACTAGAAGTAGCAGTAGCGTTAGCAGTAGTCGTAGTTGCAGTGGCAGTAGGAAAAGTTGTAGTAATTGTAGTAGTAGTTCTAGTATTATTAGGAGAAGTAGTGGCAGTAGTAGTACTAGTAGTAGGAGTAGTAGGAGTAGTAGTAGTAGTAGTTGCAGTAGTAGTAGTAGCAGTGGCAGTAGCAGTAGTTGTAGTAGCAACATTAGTAGCAGTAGTAGCAATAGTAGTAATAGTATTCATAGTAGTAGCAGTAGTAATGGTATTAGTTATAGTAATAATTATAGTAGCGACAATAGTAATAGTAGCAGCAGTAGTAGTAGAAGTAGTAGTAGTAGTAAAGTAGTAGTAGTAGTAGTAGTAGTAGTAGTAGTAGTAGTAACAGTAGCTGTTATAGTAGTTGCAATAGTTGTAGTAGTAATAGTAGTAGCACTTGTAGTAATAGTAGTGGTTGGAGTAGTAACAGTTGAATTAGTAGTAGTGGTAGTAGAAGTAGTACAGCAGTAGTAGGAGTTGTATTAGTTGCAATATTAGTAGTTGTAGTTGGAGAATATGTCGTAATTATAGTAGGAGTAGTAATAGTAATAGTAGTAGGAGTAGTAGTAGAAGTAGTAAGAGTAGTTCTTGTAGTCGTAGTTGTAGTAGCAGTATTAGTAGTTGTAATAGTAGTAGTAGTAGTAGTAGTAGCAGCAGTAGTAGTTAAAGCTATTGTATTAGTAGTAGTAGTATTAGTTGTAGTTTGGAAAGAGTACTAGGAGCACTAGTAGTAGTAGTAATTTTAGTATTAGCAATAGTACTAATAGTTGTAGTAGTAGAAGTAGTAGTTGTAGTAGTAGTGGTAGTACTAGGGGCTGAAGCGGTATTAGTGGTAGTAATAGTAGTAGTAGGAGTAGTAGTCATTGTTGTAGTTGAAGGTGTTGCAGTAGTTGTAGTAGTAATAGTAGGTGCAGTAGTTGTAGTAGTCGTTGGTGTAGTAGTAGTATTAGTAGTATTAATAGTAAAAGTAGGAGGAGGAGTAGTAGTAGTAGTAGTTGAAGGTATTGTAGTAGTAGTAGTAATAATAGTAGTTGTTGTAGTAGGTGTACTAGGAGTACTAGTAGTAATTGTAATTTTAGTAGTAGTAGTACCAATAGTTGTAATAGTAAAAGTAGCAGTAGTAATAGCCGTAGTAGCAGTAGTAGTAGTTGTGGTAGTAGTTCTAGTACTAGTAATAGCAGTACCAGTTGCACTAGTAGGATCATTAGTAGCATAGTACTGGCACCAGCAGTAGTAGTAGTAGTTGTTGTTGTTCTTGTTGTTGTATTTGCAGTAGTCATAGTAGTAATATTCGTGGTAGTAGTAGCTGTAGAAGTAGTAGTAGTAGTTGTTGTTGTTGTTACAGAAGTAGTAGTAGTAGTAGTAGTAGCAACAACAGTTGTAGTAGTAGTAGTAGTTGTTGTTGTTGTTGTTGTTGTTCTTGTTGTAGTAGTAGTAGTAGTAGTAGTAGTAGTAATAGTAGTAGTGGTACTAGGAGGAGGAGTAGTAGTGGTAGTAGGTGTTGTTGTTGCAGTAGTAGTCATAGTAGTAGTTGTTCTATTAGAGATAGTAGTAGAAATAGTTGTAGGAGTAGGAGCTCGAGTATGAGTAGCAGTAGTAGTAGGAGTAGGAGTAGTAGTAATATTCGAAGTAGTAGCAGTAGCAATGGTAGTATGAGGAGTAGAAGTAATGGGAGTAGTATTTGTAGCTACAGTAGTAGTAGTAGTAGTAGTTATATTAGTCGTAGTAGTAGAAGTAGTAGCAATAGTAGTTGTAGTATTATAAGAAGGAGTAGCAGTAGTACTTGGAGTGGTAGTAGTAGTAGTAGTGGTAGTAGTAGTAGTATTAGTAGTAGTAGGAGGAGCAGCAGTAGTTGTTGTAGTAGCAATACAAGTAGTAGTTGAAGTAGTGGGAGGTGTAGTAGTAGTTGTTGTTGTAGCAATGGTAGCAGATGTAGTAAAAGTTGTGGTATAAGTAGTAGTAGCAGCAATAATACTAGTGGTAGTAGTAGTGGTAGTAGTAGTAGTAGTACCCGCAATAGCAGCAGTAGGAGCTGCAGTAGCTGTAGTAGTAGTAGTAGTAGTAGTTTTTGTAGTAGTAGTCATAGTTGTAATAGTAGTAATAGAAGTTGTAGTAGTAGTAGCGGCAGCAGCAGCAGCAGTAGTTGTTGTCGTAATAGTAATAGCAGTTATTGTAATAATAGTAGCAGTTGTAATAGCATCATTAGTAGAAGCAGTAGTAGTAGTAGTAGTAGTAGTAGTAGCAGCAGCCGCAGCAGCAATAGTTGCAGATTAAGTACTTGAAGTAGCAGTATTTTTAGTAGTGGTAGCTGTAGAAGTAGTAGTTGTTGTTGTGGAAGTAGTACCAGCAATAGCAATAGTGGTATTGGTATTAGTAGAAGTCGTACTATTAGTAGTAGTAGTAGTAGTTATAGTAGTAGTATTAGTGGGAGCAATAATAGTAGTAGTAGTAGTAGTAGTAGTAGAGGTAGGAGAAGCAGAGTAGTAGCAACAACATCAATAGTTGTAGTAGCAGTAGTATTATTAGTAGTAGCCATAGTGGTAGCAATAGTAGTTGTAGTAGTAGTAGTAGTAGTGGGAGAAGTAGTAGTCAATAGCAGCAACAATAGTAGTAGTAATTTTAGTTGTACAAGTGGCAATAGTAACTGTAATAGCAGTAGTAGTACTAACTGTAGCAGTAGTAGTTACAGCAGAAGTAGCAACAGTAGTAGTGGTAGTAGGCGAAGTAGTAGAACTATTAGTACTAGTAGTAATAGTGATAGAGGTTGTAGTTGTAGTAGAAGTGGTGGTAGTGGCGGTAGTAGTAGTAGTGGTAGTAATATTAGTAGTAGAAGTAGTGGTAGTAATAGTAGTAGTGGTGGTGGTGCTAGTAGAAGTAGGGGTAGTAATTATAGTTGTAGTTGTAGTTGTAGTAGTAGTATTGGTAGCAGTAGTAGAACTATTTGCAGTAGTAGCAGTAGCAACGGTAGTAGTAGCCATAGTAGTAGTAGTACAAGAAGTTGAGTAGTAGCAGCCACAGTAGTAGTAGTAGTAATAGTAGTCGAAGTGGTGGTGGTAGTAGTAGTAGTAGTAGTAGTAGTAGTAGTAGTGGTAGTAGTACTAGAAGTAGCAGTAGTAGTACTAGTAGTTGGAGAAGCAGCAGCAGTGGCAGTTGCTGCAATAGTAGTAGTTGTAGTGGCAGGAGTAGCAGTTGTAGTGGCAGTAGCAGCAATAGCAGAAATAATAGTAATATCCATAGGATTAGTTGTAGAAGTTGTAGTACTAGTTGTAGCAGTAGAAGAACATGTTGTAGTTGTAGTAGTAGTAATAGGACTAGTAGTAGTAGAAGTAGAAGTTGCAGTAGAAATAATAATAGTGGTCGTGGTAGTAATAGAGGTAGTAGTAGCAGTAGTAGCAGTAGTAATAGTAGCTATCGTAGCAGTAGTAGTGATAGTAACAGTTATTGCAGTAGCAACGGTAGTAACGATAGTAGCAGCAATAGCAATAGTAGTAGTAGTAGCGAGAGTAGCAGTAATTGCAGTAGTAGCATTAGTTCTCGTAGTAGTAGTAGCAGTAGTCCTAGTAGTAGTAGTAGCAGTAGTAGTAGCAGTAGTTGTAGTAGTAGTAGTAGTAAAAGTAGAAGTAGGAGTTGAAGTTGTAGTAGTAGTAGCAGACATAGTAGAAATAGTAGTATAGGTACTAGTAGGAGGAGCAGCAGCAGCAGTAGTAGTAGTTGCAGTAGTCATTGTAGTCATTGGTGTCGTAGTAGTAGAAGTAGTGGTAATAGCAACAGCAGAAGTAGTAGAACTAATTATTGTAGTAGTAGTGGTATTAGTAGCAGCAGTAGTTCCAGAAATAGTGCTTGGTGTAGCGGTATTTGTAGTTGTGGTAGCCGTAGCAGTAGTAGTAGTAGTGTTAGTAGTAGCGGTTGTAGTAGTAGTCGCAGTGGTATTAGTAAAAGTGGTAGTATTAATAGCAGAAGTAGTAGCAATAGTCGGTGTTGCTTTAGTAGTAGTATTAGTAGCAGCAATGCTAGTAGCAGCAATAGTAGTAATAGTAGCAATAGAGGGAGGAGAAGTAGAGTAGCAGTAGCAGCAGCAGTCATTATAATAGTAGTAGCAGTAGTAGTTGGAGTAGTAGCAGTAGCAGTTGCAGTAGTAGGAGAAGTAGTAGTTAGTAGCAGCAAAAGTAGTAGTAGTGGTCGTCGTTGTAGTAGTGGCAGTAGTAGCAATAATAGTAGTAATAGTAGCTGTAGTAGTAGTAGTAGTAGTAGTCATAGTATTGGTGGTAGTACAATAGTTGTAGTTCTAGTAGTTGTAGCAGGAGCAGTAGTAGTGGTGATAGTAGTACTCATGGTAGTAGTAATAGTGGTAGTAATGGTAGTAGTAGTAGTAGTAGTAGCAGAAGGAGTAGTAGCAGAAGCAATAGTAGTAGTAGTAGCAATAGTAGTAGTTGCAGTATTACTAGTAGTAGTAGCCGTTGTAGGAGAAGTAGTACTAGTAGCAGTAGTAGTAATAGTAGTAGCAGTCGTAGTAGCAGTAGTAGTTGTTGTAGGGGTGGAAGTAGTGGCATTAGTTGTTGTGGTAGAAGTAGTTCTAGTAATAGTTGTAGTCATCACAGCAGTTGTCATATGAGTAGTAGTAGTTGTTCTTGTTGTTATTGTTGTTGTTGTTATTGTTGCGGTAGTAGTAGTGGTATTGGTAGTTGCAGTAGTAATAGTGGTAGTGGTAGTGGTAGTGGTGATGGTGGTAGTAGTAGTAGTAGCAGTAGTAGTAGTAGTACTTGAAGTAGAGGTAGTAGTAGGTGTAGTTGTCGTAGCAATAGGAGATGTAGTAGTAGTTTTAAAAGTACTGGTAGTAGTAGTTGTACTAGTAGTCGTAGCAATAGTAGTTGTAGTAGTAGTTGTTGTTTTTATTGTTGTAGTTGTAGTAATAGCAGTAGTAGTAGAAATAGTAGTAGTAGTAGCCACTGTTGCAATAGTAGTAGTAGTTGTTGTAGCAAAAGTAGCAGTAGCAGTAGTCGAAGTAGTAGTTGTGGTAGTAGTAGTAATAGTAGTGGTAATAGTATTGGCAATAGTAGTTGTAGTAGTTTGAGTAGCTGCAGCAGTAGCAATAGTAGTTGTATTGTAGTAGGAGTAGTAGTAGTGGAAGCAATAATAGTTGTCGCTGGAGTAGTAGTAGCATTAGTAGCAGCAGCAGTAGTAGTAGTAGTAGTAGTAGTAGTAGTAGGAGAGTAGTCGTAGTAGTAGTAGTAGTAGTAGTAGTAGTAGTAGTAGTAGTAGTAGTAGAAGCAGTAGCTGTAGTAGTTGTAATAGAGGTTGTTGTAGTAGAAATAGTTGTTGTATGGGTAGTTGTAGTAGTACTAGTAGTAGTAAGAGTTGTAGTAGCAGTTGTAGCAGAAGTAGTAGTAGTAGTAGTAGTAGTAGTAGCAGCAGTAGAGGCAGTAGTGTAGTAGCAGTAGTAGAAGAGCGGTAGTAGTAGTACAAGTTGCAGTAGTAGTAGTTGTTGTAGTGGCGCTAGTAGTAGTAGTAGTAGTAGTAGTAGTAGTAGTAGCAGCAGCATCAGTAGTAGTAGTAACAGTAGTCGTAGTTATAGTAGTTGTAGTAGTAGTTGTTGTTGTTGTAGTAGTAGGAGTTGCAGTAGTAGTAGTAGTTGTACGAGTCATAGTAGGAGTAGTAGGAGTAGTAGTAGTAGCAGAAAGAGTAGCAATAGTAGTAGTAGTATTAGAAGTAGAAGTAGAAGCAGTGGTAGCAATTAGTAGCAATAGTAGTAGCATTTGGAGTGGTAGTCATAGCACTTGTAGTAGTTGTTGTTGTAGTAGCAGTAGTAGTAGTTGTTGTTGTTGTAGTAGTAGTAGTATAAGAAGTACTGGCTGCAATAGTAGTAATAGTCTTAGAAGCAGTAGTCGTAATAGTATTTGTTGTTGTTGATGTTGTGGTTGTAGAAGTGATAGTACTAGTATTAGTAGTAGTAATAGTAGTAGTTTTAGTAGTAGTAGTGGTAGTAGTAGTATGAGTAGTAGTGGTAGTAGGAGGAGGGGTAGTAGTAGCGGTAGTAGTAGTAGTAGAAGCAAAAGTAGCAAAAGTAATAGTTATAGTAGTAATAGTAGCTGTAGGCACAGTAGTTGTAATAGAAGTAGCAGTAATAGAATTAGTAGTAGTATTTGTGGTAGTAGAAGTAGTAGTTTTTGTAGTAGCAATGGAAGTAGTAATTGGAGTAGTAGGAGTAGTAGTGGTTGTTGT
The DNA here is from genome assembly GCA_005019695.1 of Trichopus zeylanicus subsp. travancoricus. Classification (NCBI taxonomy): domain Eukaryota; kingdom Viridiplantae; phylum Streptophyta; class Magnoliopsida; order Dioscoreales; family Dioscoreaceae; genus Trichopus; species Trichopus zeylanicus. The sequence continues at coordinate 294,481 of RXID01010985.1, forward strand.
AGTAATAGTAGCAGTTGTAGTAGGAGTATTAGGAGTAGTTGTGGTGGTAGTAATAGTAGTAGGAGTACAAGTAGTTGTAGTAGTAGTAGAAGTAGTAATAGTAGTACTGGCAGCAGTAGTAGGAGTAGTAGTGATAGTAGTAGTAGTAGCAAGAGTCGCAGTAGTACAAGGGGTAGTAGTACTTGTAATTATCTGAAAAGTAGTGGTAGTAGTGGTCGTCGTAGTAGTAGTAGTCGTAGTTTTAGCAGTAGTGGTAGTTATAGTAGAAGTAGCAGAAGTAGTAGTTATAGTAGTTGTAGAAGTAATAGCAGTATAGTGTAGCAGTAGTAGTAGCAGTAGTCGAAGCAATAGGAGATATAGTAGTAGTAGTAGTGGTAGTAGTAGCTATAGCAACGATAGCTGCAACAGTAGTAGTAGTTGTTGTTGTAGTAGTAGTACTAGTAGTAGTTGTTGTAGTAGAAGTTGTAGTAGCAGTAGTAGCAGTAGTAGTATTTATAGCCACAGTAGTAGTAGCAGTAGTAGCATTATTAGTACCAAAAGTAGTACCAGCTGTAGTAGTAGTAATAGTGGTAGTAGTAGTAGTAGAAGTAGTAATAGTAGCAGTGGTAGTAGCAGAAAAAGTTGTAGCTGAAGTACTAGCAGCAATAATTGTAGTAGCAGCAGCAGCAGTAGTAGTAGTAGCAGCAGCAATAATAGTGCCAGTAGTAGTCGGGGGAGTTCCAGAAGTAGTAGCCTTGGTAATAGTAAAAGTAGAAGTAGTTGAAGTTGTAGCAACAATAGTAGTAGTAGGATCAGTAGTAGTAATAGTAGTTGTCACTGTAGCAGTTGTAGTAGTAGTAGGTGCTGCAGCAGCTGTCGCGGTATTAGTGGCTGTAGTAGTATTACTAGCAATCATAATAGTTGTTGTGGTTGTAGTAGCAACAACAGTCAGAGTAGTAGTAGTAGAAGTAGTAGTAGTAATAATTGTAATAGCAGTAGCAGTTGTCGTCATAGCTATAGTAGCCGAAGTAGTAGTAACAGTGATGGTGGTAGTAGTAGTAGTAGTTGTTGTTGTTGTTATTGTTGTAGTAGCAGAAGTACTAGAAGTAGCACTAGTAGAAGTTGTAGAGAAGCAGTAGCAATAGTGGCAGTACTAGTAGTAGCAGTAGTAGCAACAGTAGTAATAGTAGTAGCAGAAGTAGTAGTAGTAGTAGCAACAGCAGTAGTAGCAGCAGCAGTAGTAGTAGAAGTAGTAGTCGTAGCAACAACAATAAAAGTAGTTATGGTAGTAGTAGTATACCAGTATTAGCAGCAGTAGTAGTAGTGGTAGTTGTAGTATTGCTAGAGGTAGTAGTAGTAGTAGTAATAGTAATAATAGTAGAAGCAGTAGTAGTAGTAGTAGTAGTAGTAGTAGTAGTAAGAGATGTTGTTGTTGTAGTGGCTGTAGTAGTAGCAGAAGTAATAGCAGTAGTAGTCGCTATAGTAGTTGTCGTAATAGTAGTTGTTGTAGTAGTAGTAGTAGCAGAAGCACTGGTAGTCGCAACAAAATTTGCGAAAGTAGTAGTAGTTGTAGTAGCAGCAGCAGTAGTAGTAGAAGTAGTAGTAGAAGTAGTATTAGTAGTACTAGCATTAGTAGTAGTAGGAGTATTAGTAGTAGTAGAAGCAGTAGTAGTTGTAGTAGTAGTAGCAGTAGCAGTGGAAGTAGTAGTAGCAATAGTTGTAGCAGTAGTTACAGCATTAGCATTAGTAGTAGTAGTTATTATTGTAGTAGCAGTAGCAGTAGAAGCAGTAGTAGTGGTAGTTGAAGCAATAGTTTTAGGATTAGGAGTAGCAATAGTACTAGTTATAGTAGTGGTAGTAGTAGAAGTAGTAGCATTAGTCATAGTAGTTGTTGTTGTAGCAGTAGTAGTAGTAGTAGTACAAATAGTAGAAGTAATAGTAAGTGTTATTGTAGTCATAATAGCAGTAGCAGCGTTAGTAGTAGTAGTAGTCACAGTAGTAGTAGTAGTAGTAGTAGCAGTAGTAGTAGTAGCAGCAGCAGTAGTAGTAGTGGTGGTGGTGGTAGTAGTAGTGGTACCAGTAGCAACAGCAACCATTGTAGCAGTCGTACTAGCAGTAGTAGTTGCACCAATAGTAGTAGTTGTTGTTGTTGTTGCAGTAGTAGTAATAGTAGTAGTAGTAGTAGCAGCAGCTGTGGTATTAGAAGTAGTAGAAGTAATAGCATTAGTAGTAGTAGTAATAGTAGTAGTTGTAGTAGTCATAGTTCTAGTAGTAGTGGTATTAGTAACAGTAATTGTTGTAGTAGCTGTAGCACTAATAGTAGTAGTGGTAGTAGTAGTAGTAGTAGTAGTAGTACTAATAGTAGTAGAAGTAGTAGACTCAATAGTAGTAGTAGTAGTAGTGTTGTTGTTGTAACAGTAATAGTGGTTGTTGTGTAAGCTGCAGTAGTAGTAGTAGTAGAAGTAGTAGTATAGGTAGCAGCAATAGCATTGGTAGCTATAGTAGTGGTAGGAGTAGTAGTAACAACAACGGTAGCATCAGCATCATTTGTAGTACTACTACTAGTAATAGTAGTAATAGTTGTTGTTGTTGTAGTAGTAGTAGTAGTAGTAATTGTAGTTGTAGTAGTCATGGTAGTAGTAGTACCAATAATATTAGTACTAGTTGTAGTAGCAGTAGCAGTAGTAGTTATAGTAGTTATAGTAGCAGAAGCCGTAATAGAAGTAGCAATTGTAGTTGTAGGGCTAGGAGTAGTAGTCGTAACAGACGTAGCAGTTATAGAAGTTGTCGTAGTAGTCGTAGCAATAGCAGTAATAGTAGTAGGATTGGTACTTGTAGTATTAATAGGACTAGTGAAAGTGGTATGAGCAATAGTAGTAGTAGCAGTAGCAATAGTAGTAGTAGCAACAGTAGTGCTAGCGGCAGTAGCAGTCATTGTAATAACATTTGAAATAGTAGCAATAGCAATAGTTAGTGTCATAATAGAAGTATTAGTAGCATTAGGAGTAAGAGCAGCAATAGTTGTAGCAATAGTTGAAGTAGAAACAGCAGCAGTAGTAGTAGTAGTAGAAGTAGTGGTTGCACTAGCAATAGTCATAGTAGCAGTGGTAGTGGGAGAAGTTGTAGTAGTAATAGTATTAATACAAGTAGTTTTAGGAGAAGTAGTAGTATTAGTAGTAGTAGGTGTAGTAGTGGTGGTTGTTGTAGTAGTAGCAACATTAGTAGTTGTAGTAGCAGTAGAAGTAGTAGTAGTCGTAGAAGCAGTTGTTGTGGTATTAGTAATAATAATAGTTGTAGTAGCAGAAGCAATAGTAGTTGTTGTTGTTGTTGTAGAATTAGTAGTAGTATTAATAGAAGCAGTTGTAGCACAAGTAGTTGCAATATTAGCAGTAGTAGCAGTAGTAGTGATAGTAGTAATCATAGTTTTAGCAGTAACAGGAGTAGTAGTAGTATTAGCAGTAGCTGTAGTAGTAGTTGTTGTTGTTGCAGTAGTAGTAGTAGCAGCAGTAGTAGTAGTATTGGCAGTAGTTGTAGTAGTAGGAGGAGGAGGAGGCGGATGAGGAGGAGGAGTAGTAGTAGTAGTAATAGTAGTAGTATTAGTAGTAATAGTTGCAGTAGCAGTAGTAGTAGTTGCCATAGTGGTAGTAGTAGTGGTAGTTGTTGTTGTAATAGTGATTGGAGTAGAAGTAGCAGGAGTAGTGGTAGTAGTAGTAGTAGTGGTAGTAATAGTAGTAGTTGTTGTTGTTGTTATTGTAGGAGTAGTAGTAGCAGGAGTAGTAGTTGTTGTTTTTGTTGTAGTATTATTAATAGTAGTATTAGTAGAAGTTGTAGTAGACGTAGTAGAGTTGTAGTACAATCAACAGTAGTAGCAATACTAGGAGGTGTAGTAGGAGAATTTGTAGTAACTATAGTAGTGCTAGTAATAGTCGTAGTAGGAGTAGTAGTAGTAGTCATAGGAGTAGTAGTAGTAATTGTAGTTGTAGGAGTAGTAGTAGTTGTTGTAGGGGTAGTAGTGTAGTAATAGTAGCGGTAGAAGAAGTAGTAGTAGCCGTAGTAGTAGTAGTTGAAGTTGTAGTGATAGTCGCAGTAGTAGAGTAGTAGTAGCAGCAGAACTAGTAGTAGTAGCAGCAGTAGTAGTAGTAGTAGCGGTAGTAGTAGAAGTAGCAGTTGTAGTAGTAGTAGTAGTAGTAGTAGCAGTCGCAAAAGTAGTTGTAGTAATAGTGATTGTAGTAGTCATAGTAGAACTTATAGTAGTAATAGTGGAAGTAGCAGTAGTAGTACCTATTGTAGTATTAGTAGTTGTAGTAGTAGCTGTAGTAGTAGTAGTTGTTGTAGTAATAGTAGTAGCTGTAGTAGTAGTTGTTGTTGTAGTAATAGTAGTAGCCGTAGTAGTGGTAGTATTAATAATAATAGCAGTAGTAGCAGGGCTAGCTGTAATAACAGTCATAGCAGTAGTAGTTGCCATAGTAGTAGTAGTTGTTGTTGTAGTAGTAGTAATAGTATTAGTAGTAGTAATAGTAGTAGTAGGAGTAGTAGTGGTAGTAGGAGTAGTATTAGTATTAGTAGTACTAATAGTAGTAGCTGTTGTAGTTGTTGTGTAGCAGTAGAAGTAGTAGTGATCATAGTAGTAGTAGTAGCAGGGATTGTTGTAGTCCAAGTAGTTATACTAGTAGTAGTTATAGTAGTCATAGCAGTAGTAGCAGTAGTAGTAGTAGAAATAGTAGTTGTAGTTGTTGTCATAGTAGTAATAGTAGTACGAGTAGCAGTCATAGTAGTAGCAGTAGTAGCAATAGTAGAAGTTGTTATACTAGTAGTAGCAGCAACGGCAGTAGTAGTAGTAGTAGTAGTAGTAGTAGTAGTAGTAGTAATAGTAGTAGTTGCAGAAGTAGTAGTAGTAGTATTAGCAACATTAGCAACAATAGCAATTGTAGTAGCAGTAGCAGTAGTAGTAGTAGTAGCTGCAATGGTAGTAATTGTAGTAGAAATAGTAGAAGTCAGCAGCAGCAGCAGTAGTAGTAGGAGGTGGATGAGGAGTTGTAGTAGTAGTAGTAGTTGTTGTAGTAGTAGTCTAAGCAACAACATCAACGACAGTAGTAGTGTTAGTAATAACAGGAGTAGTAGTAGTAGCAGCAATAGTAACAGAAGTAGCTGTAGTAGTAGCAGTAGTAGTGGTTGTTATTGTCGTTGTTGCAGTAGTAGTAGTAATTATAATAGCAGGTGTGGTAGTTGTAGTAGTAGTTGTTGCAGTAGAAATAGTGGTAGTAGTAGTAGTAGAAGTAGTAGCAGAAGTAGTACTAGTAGTAGTATTAATAGTTGGAGTACTAGCAGCTGTAATAGTAGCAGTTGTAGTAGTAGCAGTTGTAGTAGTAGTAGTGGTAGTAGTAGTAGTGGAAATAGCAGTAGTAGGAGCAATAGTGGCAGTAGTTGCAGTAATAGCAGAAGTAGTGGTAGTGGTAGTTGTAGTAGCAATAGCCATAGGAGTAGTAGTAGAAGTGATAGAAGTAATAGTTGTAGCAGTAGATGGAGCAGTTGTAGTATTTATTCTAATAATCGTAGTCGTAGTAATAGGAGTAGTAGTAGTTGTTGTAGTAGCAGTAGTTGTAATAGCACTAGTAGTAGTTGTAGTAGTAGTCTCAGTCGTAGTAGTTATAGTGGTACTAGTAGTAGTAGATGTAGTAGCCTTAGTAGTTGTCGTAGTAGTAGACAAGTTGTAGTAATAGTGATTGTTGTAGTAATAGTAGTACTAGTAGTAGTAATAAATGAAGTAGTCATAGTAGTAGTATCAGAAGTTGTAGTAGTAGTAGTACTAGTAGTAGCAGTAGTAGTTGTTGTTGTTATAGTACTAGTAGTAGCAGTACTAACGGTAGTAGTAATCATAGTAGTAGTAGTAGTATGAGTAATTGTAGTAGCAGTCGTAGTAGTAATAGTTGTCCTAGTAGTAGTAGAAGTAATAGTATTAGTAGTAGTAATAGTACTAGTAGGGGTAGTAGTAGTTGTAGTTGAGGTAGGAGAAGTAGAGTAGTAGCTGCAGCTGCAGTTGTCATAATAGTTGTAGCAGTAGTAGTTGGAGGAGCAGCAAAATAGTAGTAGTGGTCATAGTTGTAATATTGGCAGTATTAGCAGTAATAACAGTAATAGTAGTAATAGTAGCTGTAGTCATAGTAGTAGTAGTCCTAGTATTAGTGGTAGTATAGTAGTGGTAATTGTAGTTGTAGTAGTAGTAGTGGTAATAGTAGTACTAGTGGTATAAGTAAAAGTGGTAATAATGGTAGTAGTAGTAGCTGTAGTAGCAGAAGGAGTAGTAACATAAGCAATAGTAGCAGTAGTAGTAGCAATAATAGTAGTTGCAGTATTAGTAGCAGTAGTAGCTATTGTAGGAGAAGAAGTAGTACTAGTAGCAGTAGTAGTAGTAGTAGTAGTAGTAGTAGTAGTAGTAGTAGTAGTAGTAGTAGTAGTAGTAGTAGTAGTAGTAGTAGTAGAAGAAGTAGTAGTAGTGGTAGTGGTTGTTGCAGTAGTAATAGTAGTAGTGGTAGTGGTAGTAGCAATAGTAGTAGTAGTAGCAGTAGTAGTGTTTGAAGTAGTGGTAGTAGTAGGTATAGTTGTCGTAGCAATAGGAGATGTAGTAGTAGTTTTAAAAGTAGTGGTAGTATCAGTAGTAGCTATAGTAGTAGAAGTAGGAGTTGTAGTAGTAGTAGTAGTAGTAGTATTAGTAGTAGTAGTTACAGTTGGTGTGGTAGTAGTAGTATTAGAAGCAGTGAAAGCAGTAGGAGTAGTATACGCAGCAATAGGAATTCTAGTAGTAGTATTAGAAGTAGTGGTAGAAGTAGGAGTAGTATACGTAGATATAGGAATTGTGGTAGTAGTTTTAGAAGTAGTGGTAGTAGCAATAGTAGTAGTAGCAGCAGCTGTAGGAGTACTCGTTGTAGCAATAGGAGCTGTAGTAGTAGTTGTCATTGTCGTTGTTGTAGTTGTAGTAATAGTAGTAGTAGAAATAGTAGTAGCAGTAGTAGTAGTAGTAGTAGTAGTAGTAGTAGTAGTAGTAGTAGTAGTAGTAGTAGTAGTAGTAGTAGTAGCAATAGTATTTGCAGTAGTCATAGCAGTAGTTGTGGCAGTAGTTGTACTTGTAGTAGTAATAGTAGTAGTTGTAGTTTGAGTAGCAGCAGCAGCAGTAGTAGTGGCTATAGTAGTAGGAGTAGTAGAAGTGCTAATAATAATAGTAGTAGTTATTCATATTCAAGTAGTAGTTGTCACAGGAGTAGCAGAAGTAGGAGTAGCAGTAATAGCAGCAGCAGTAGTAGTAGTAGTACAAGTAATAGTAGTAGTAGTAGTAGTAGTAGTAGATGTGGTAGTAGTAGTAGAAGTAACAGCAGTAGTAGTAGAAGTTGTTCTACTAGTTATAGTTGTTGTATTGGTTGTTATTGTAGTACCAGTAGTAGTAGGAGTTGTAGTATTAGCAGTTGTAGCAGAAGTAGTAGTAGCAATAGCAGCAGTTGTAGAGGCAGTAGGTGCAGTAGCAGTAGTAGAAGTTGCAGTAGTAGTGGTAGAAGTAGCAGCAGTAGTAGTTGTTGAGGTAGTAGTAGTTGTCATAGTTGTAGTAGTACAAGTGTAGCAGTAGTAGTAGCAGTAGTAGTAGCAGCAGGAGTAGTAGTAGTAGTCGTAGTTGTAGTAGTTGTAGTAGTAGTTGAAGTAGTAGTAGTAGCAGTAGGAGTAGTTGTAACAGCAGAAGTAGTAGCAACAGTTGTAGTAGTATTAGAAGTAGAAGTAGTAGAAGTAGTAGCAGCAGCAGCAGTAGTAGTAGGAGCGGTAGTCATAGCACTTGGATTTGTGTTAGTAGTAGCAATAGTAGTAGCAGCAGTAGTAGTAGTAGTCACCGTGGTAGTAGTAGTGGTAGTAGTTATAGTAGCAATAGGAGTTGTGGTAGTAGGAGTAGTTGTAGTTGTAGGTGTAGTATAAGTAGTAGTCGAAATAGTAGTAGTAGTTGTAGTTATAGTAGTAGTAATAGAAATAGTAGTAGAAATAGTAGTCGTAGTAGCAGTAGTAGTAGTCGTGGTCACCGTAGTAGTAGTAGTAGTAGTAGTAGTAGTAGTAGTAGTAGTAGTAGTAGTAGTAGTAGTTGTCATAGTAGTAGTAGTTGTTGTTGTAGTAGTAGTTGTTGTTGTAAAAGACGTAGTGGCTGCAATAGTAGTAGTAGTAGTCATAGAAGTAGTAGTAGTGGTGGTATTTATTGTTGTTGATTTTGTTGTAGCAGAAGTAGTAGTACTAGTATTAGTAGTAGTAATAGTAGTAGTTGTAGTAGTATTTGTGATAGTAGTAGTATGAGTAGTAGTGGTAGTTGTAGGAGGAGTAGTTGTGGTAGTAGTGGTGGTAGTAGTAGTAGAAGCAGAAGTAGCAATAGTAATAGTTGTAGTAGTAATAGTAGGAGTAGTAGTAGTAATAGTAGCTGTAGTAGCAGTAGTTGTAATAGATGTAACAATAGTAGAATTAGTAGTAGTATTAGTGGTAGTAGAAGTAGTAGTAGTCGTAGTAGCAATGGAAGTAGTAGGAGTAGTAGTAGTTGTTGTAGTAATAGCAGCAGTTGTAGTAGGAGTATTACGAGTTGTTGTAGTGGTAGTAATAGTAATAGGAGTAGAAGTAGTTGTAGCAGAACTAGCAGTAGTAGCAATAGCAGTAGTAGAAGGAGTAGTAGTGGTAGTAGTAATAGTAGCAATAGTAGTAGTTACAGTAGTAGCAAGAGTCGTAGTAGTAGGAAAGTAGTTGTACTTGTTATTATTGGAAAAGTAGTGGTCGTAGTGGTTATTGTAGTAGTTGTCGTTGTAGTTGTTGTAGTAGTCGTAGTCGTAATAGTAATAGTAGTTGTTGTAGTGGTAGTTGTAGCAAAAGTAGCAGAAGTAGTAGTAATAGTAGTTGTAGAAGCTGTAGCAGTATAGTACAGTAGTACTAGTAGCAATAGTCGACGCAATAGGAGATGTAGCAGTAGTAGCAGTAGTAGAAATAGCAGCTATAGCAACGACAACTGTAGCAGTAGTAGTAGTAGTTGTTGTAGTAGTAGAACTAGTAGTAGTTGTTGTAGTAGAAGTTGTAGTAGCAGTAGTAGAAGTAGTAGCATTTATAGCCACAATAGTAGTAAGCAGTAGTAGCATTATTAGTAACAAAAGTAGTACCAACTGTAGTAGTAGTAATAGTAGTAGTAGAAGTGGTAGAAGTAGTAGTGGTAGCAGTAGTAGTAGCAGAAGAAGTTGTAGCTGAACTAGTAGCAGCAATAATAGTAGTGGTTGTAGCAGTAGTCGTAGTAGTAGTAGCAGCAATCACAGTAGTAGTAGTAGGAGGAGTTCGAGAAGTAGTAGCATTGGTAGTAGTAGAAGTAGAAGTATTTGAAGTTGTAGCAGCAATAATAGTAGTAGTAGCAGCAGTGGTAGTAATATTAGTTGTTACTGTCACAGTTGTGGTAGTAGTAGTTGCAGCAACAGCTGCACGGCATTAGTGGTTGTAGTAGTAAGAGAATTTGTTGTTGTAGTGGCTGTAGTAGTAGCAGAAGTAATAGCAATAATAATGGCTGTAGTAGTGGTCGTAGTAGTAGTAGTAGTAGTAGTAGCAGAAGCAGTGGTAGTTGCAATAAAAGTTGTGATAGTAGCAGTAGTAGTAGCAGCAGCAACAGTAGTATTAGTAGTAGTAGAAGTAGTGTTCGTAGTATTAGCATTAGTAGTAGTCATAGTAGTAGTAGTAGTTGTAGAAATAGTAGTATTTGTAGTAGCAGTAGTAGTATCAGTGGTAGTAGTAGTAGCAATAGTAATAGCAGTAGTAGCAGTAGTTGTAGCAATAATTACATCATTAGAAGCAGCAGTAGTTGTAGCTTTTGTAGTAGTTGTAGTTGTAGAAGCTGTAGTAGCAGTAGTTGAAGCAATAGTTGTAGGAGTAGGAGTAGCAGTAGTATTAGTTCTAGTAGTGGTAGTAGTAGAAGTAGTAGCATTAGTCGTAGTAGTTGTTGTTGTTGTCGTAGTAGTAGTAGTACTAGTAGTAGAATTAGTAGCAAGAGTTGTTGTAGTAGTAACAGTAGGAGTTGTATTAGTCATAGTTGTAGTAGTAGTGGAATTAGTAATAGTAATTGTTGTAGTAGCTGTAGCAGTAATAGTAGTAGTAGTGGTAATAGTAGTAGTAGTAGTACTAGCAGTAGTAGTAGCAGTACTCGTAGTAGTAGAAGTTGTAGCCTCAATAATAGTAGTAGTAGTAGTAGTAGTAGTAGTAGTAGTATGAGTAATAGTGGTTGTCGTGTAAACAGTAGTGGTAGAAGTGGTAGCAATAGCAGTGGTAGCAGCAGTAGTGGCAGCAGTAGTAGTAGCAGTAGCAGCTGCATCTGCATCAATAGTAGTAGTGCTACTAGTAGAAGTAGTAATAGTTGTTGTTGTTGTTGTAGTAGTTGTAATTGAAGTTGTCGTAGTCGTAGTAGTAGCAATACCAATGATATTAGTACTAGTTGTGGTAGCAGTAGTAGTAGTAGTAGTAGTAGTTCTAGTAGTAATAATAGACAAAGCTGTAATAAAAGTAGCAATTGTTGTTGCAGGGCTAGAAGTAGCAGTCATAGCAGAAGTAGCAGTTGTAGAAGTCGTAGTAGTAGTAGTAGCAATAGCAGCAATAGCAGTAGAATTGGTACTTGTAGTATTAGTAGGAGTAGGGAAAGAGGTCGGAGTAGTAGTAGTAGTAGTAGCAGTTGCAGTAGTAGTAATAGCAACAATAGTTCTAGTGGGAGTAGCAACTGTAGTAATAACATTTGAAGTAGTAGCAATAGCAACAGTTAGTGTCATAATAGAAGCATTAGTAGCATTAGGCATAAGGGCAGCAGTAGTTGTAGCAATAGTTGAAGTAGAAGCAACAGTAGAAAAAGTAGCAGTAGCAATAGTAGTAGTAGAAGAAGTAGTGGATGCACTAGCAGTAGTAATAGTAGTAGTGGCAGTAGGAGAAGTTGTAGTAGTAATAGTACCAATACAAGTTGTTTTAGGGGAAGTAGTAGTGAAAGTAGTAGTACTAGTAGGAGTAGTAGTAGTAGTAGTTGAATAGTATTAATCGCAGTAGTAGTTGTAGTAGTAGTAGGAATAGCAGCAGTAGCAGTGGTAGTTATAGCAGTAGCAGCATTAGTAGTTGTAGTAGTAGCAGTAGAAGCAGTTGTCGTGGTATTAGTCATAATAATAGTTGCAGTAGCAGAAGCAGCAGTAGTAGTAGTACTTGTAGTAGTAGTAGTAGTAGTAAGTAGTAGTTGTTGTTGTTGTAGTAGCAGTTGTAGTACAAGTAGCTACAATAGTAGTAGCAGTAGCAGTAGTATTGGTAGTAGTAATCATAATATTAGTAGTAGCAGGAGTAGTAGTAGTAGCAATAGCTGTAGTAGTAGTAGTAGTTGTTGTTGTTGTTGTAGTTGTAGTAGCAGCAGTAGTAGTATTGGCAGTGGTAGTTGTAGTAGGAGGAGGTGGCGGATGAGTTGTAGTAGTAGTAGTAGTACTTGCGTAGGAGTAGTACTAGTTGCCATAGAGGTAGTAGTAGCGGTAGTTGTTGTTGTAATAGTGATTGGAGTAGAAGTAGCGGTAGTGGTGGTGGTGGTGGTGGTAGTAGTAGTAGTAGCGGTAGTAGTTGTAGTAGTAGCGGTAGTAGTAGTAGCAAACAATTTAGTAGTAGTGGTAGTAACAAAACTAGTTGTAGCAAAAGTAGCAGCAGCAGTAGTCGTAGAAGTAGTAGTAGTAGCAGTAGTAGTGGTAGCAGTAGTAGTAGAAGTAGTAGTAGTTGTTGTAATTGTTGTAGTAGTAGTAGTTGTAGTAGTAGTAGTAGTAGTTGTAGTAGTAGTCATTGTAGTAGTAGTAGTGGCAGTAGTAGTTGTAGTTATAGTAGTAGTTGCATTAGTCATCATAGTTGTAGTAGCAGAAGCTGTAGTAGCAGTAGTCATCGTAGTTCTAGTAGCAGAAGCAGTAGTAGCAGTAGTTGTTGTAGTAGCTGTAGAAGAAGTTGTAGTAGTAGTAATAGTAGTAGTAGTAGTAGCAGTAGTAGTAGTTGTTGTTGTACTACTACTACTAGTACTAGTACTAGTTGTTGGAATAGCAGCAACAGCTGTAGCAGGAGTACTAGTGGTATTACTAGTTGTTGTTGTTGTCGTAGAAGAATAAGTAGTCGTAGTAGTAGTAGTAGTAGGAGGAGGAGGAGGAGGAGAGGCAGGAGCATCATCATCAGCAGCAGCTGTACAATTAGTAGTAGGAGGTGTAGTAGTAGTTGTAGTTGTAGGAGTTGCAACTGTAGTAAGAGTAGGAGTCGGAGTAGGAGTAGTAGACAGTGTAATAGTTGTAGTGGTAGTAGTAGTTGCAATAGTAGTATTAATAGTTGTAGTAGTAGTTGTTGTAGTAGTAATAGTAGTAATAGGAGGAGGAGGAGGAGGAGGAGTAGCGACAGTACTAGGAATACTGGTGGTTGTAATAATAGTTGTAGTAACAGCAGTAGTAGTACCTGTAGTAGTAGTATTAGAAGTTATAGTAGTGGTGGAAGGAGTAGCAAAAGAAGTGGTAGTGGTAGTAGTCGCAGTAGCGGTAGTAGGAGTAGTAGTGTTAGGAGTAGTAGTAGTAGTACTAGTAATAGTAAAAGCAGCAGCAGTAGCATTAGAAGTAGTAGTCGGAGTTGTAGTAGTAGTAGTCATAGTAGTAGTTGTTGTGATTGTGGAAGAAGTGGTGGTAGTAGTAGTACTAGCAGCAGTAGTAGTAGGAGTAGCAGTAGTAGCAGTAGCAAGAGTACAAGTATTAGTAGTTGTTGTTGCTATTGTTGCCGTAGTAGTGGTAGGAGTAGCTGTAATAGTTGGAGTAGGAGTAGTAGTCGTCGCAATAGTAGTAGCAATACCTGTAGTCATAGTAGCAGCAGTAGTAGTAGAAGTAGCAATAATAGTTGTAGGAGTAGAAGTAGTAATCGCAGTAGTAGTAGTAGTAGAAGTAGTAATAATTGTTGTAGGAGTAGAAGTAGTAATTGAAGTAGTACTAGTAATAATAGTTGTAGTACCGTTAGTAGCAGCAGTGGTAGTAGTAGTAGCAGTAGTTTTAGTAGCTGTAGTAGTATGCGTATTAGTTGTAGTTGGTAGTAGTAGTTATAGTATTAGAAGTAGCAACATTAGAGGGAGTAGTCTTAGTTGTAATAGTAGTTGTAGTAGGAGTAGTCGCCGCCACAACTGGAGTTCTAATTATAGTAGTTATTGTTGTTGTTGTTGTGGAAAAAGTATTAGTAGTCATAGTAGTAGTATTTGAAGTATTATGAGCAGCAGCAATAGCAGCATCCGGAGTACGAGTAGTAGTAGTAGTAGCAGTAGTAGTAGTCGTGGTGGTGGTAGGAGCAGCAGAAGGAGTTGGCATAGCAGTAGGGGTAGTAGTCATGGTGGTGGTAGGAGAAGCAGAAGGAGTTGGCATAGCAGTAGGGGTAGTAGTCGTTGTAGTAGTAGTAAGAGTAGTAGTAGTAGTGGTTGTAGTATCAGTATCAGTAGTACCAGTAGTGGTAGGTGTAGTGGTTGTAGAAGTAGTAGTAGTTTTTGTAGTAGCAGAAGTCGCAATAGTAGGAATAATAGTGGTAGTAGTAATAGTAGTAGTAACAATAGTAGTAGTACTATTCATTGTTGTAACAGTAGTCGAAGCAGTGGTAAAAGTAGTAGTAGTAGTAGTCGTAGTAGGATTGTTAGGAGGAGTAGTAGTAGTAGTAATAGTAGTAGTAATAGGAGTAGCAGTAGCAGTAGCATCAGCAGCACCAGTAGTAGTAGTACGAGTAATAGTAGTAGAATTAATAGTAGTAGCCATGGTAGTAGCATTAATAGGAGTAGCGGTAGCAGTAGTAGAATTAATACTTGTAGCTGTGGTAGTATTAGTAGGAGGAGTAGTTGTAGTAGTAGTAGGAGGAGGAGGAGTAGTAGTAGTAGAAGCAATGTTAATAGTAGTATTTGTAATAGTATTAGTAGTAGTAGTAGTAACAGTAGTTGTAGCAGTAGTAGTTGTTGTTGTTATTGTAGTAATTCTAGCGATAGTGGTTGTAGTTGTAGCAGTAATTGTAGTAGTAGTCATAGTAGTAGTAGTAGTAGTGGTAGTAGCAGTAGTAGTAGTATTAGTAACATTAGTAGTTATTGTTGTTATTGTCGTTATTTCAGTAGTCGCAGTAAAAGGGGCAATAGTAGTAGTAGTAGTAGAGGTAGTACTAGTAATAGTAGTAGTTGTTGTTGTACTTGTAGTTGTAGTAGGAGTAGTAATAGCAGCAACAACAACGGTTGCAGTAGTAATAATAGTAGTAGTAGTAATAACTGTAGTATTTGTAGTAGTAGCAGAAGTAGCAGCAGCAGCAGCAGTAGTAGTGCTAGTAGTATTAGTAGTCACAGTAGTAGTAATAGTAGTAGTAATAATAGTAGCAGCAGTACTACTACTACTACTAGTAGTAATAGTAGCTATAGGAGTAATAGTTGCAATAGTAGTAGTAGTATATTAGAAGTAGTTGTGGCAGCAGCAGTAGTAGTAGTAGTAATCATAGTAGTTGTTGTTGTAGTAGTCGTAATAGGAGTAGGAGTAGTAGTAGTTGTTGTAGTAGTAGCAACCGTGGTAGTAGTAATAGTAGCAGTAGTAGAAGTAGTAGCAATAGTCGTAGTACAAGCAGCAGTAGTAGTAGTAGTAGAAGTTGTGGTAGCATTAGTAGTAGTAGCGGTAGCAAAAGTAGTAGCAGCCAAAGTAGAAGTAGCAATAGCGGAAGTCATAGCAGGCATAGTAGTAGAAGAAGTTGTACACGTTGTATTAGTAGTAGTCGCAGCAGTAGCAGCAGTAGAAATACTAGCAATAGTACTAGTATTAGCAGCCGCAGTAGTAGTTATAGTAGTTGTTGTAATAATCGTAGTTGTAGTAGTAGTCGTAGTAGCAGTAGTTGTGGAGTAGTAGTAGTAGTAGTAGTAACAGTTGTAGCAGCAGTAGTAGCGGTAGTAGCAGCAATAGTAATAGTCGTAATAGTTGTGGTAGTAGTAGCAGTAGTAGTAATAGTAGCGATAGCTGCAGTAGTCGTAACAGCAGAAGTAGTTGCAGTGGTTGTAGTAGTAGCGTTAGTGGCGGTAGTAGCAGTACTTGTAGTAGTAGTAGCAGTTGAAGTAGTAGTAGTAGTAGTGGTAGCAGTAGTAGCAGTAGTTGTTGTCGAGGTAGTAGTAATAGGAGGAGGAGTAGTAGTAGTGTTAGCAATAGTAGTAGCAACCGCAATAGTAGAAGTAGCAGTAATAGTAGTAGTAGTAGTAGTTGTTGTAGCAGTAGGAGAAGAAGTAATTGTATTAGTAGCAATAGTACCAATAGTAGTAATAGCAATAGTTGTAGCAGATGTTGCAGTAGTAGTAGAAGCAGTAGTTGGAGTAATTGTACCATTTGTAGCAGCAATAGTTGTTGTTGTTGTTGAAGTTCCAATAACATTAGTAGTAGTAGTAGCAGCTGTAGTAGTAGGTGAAGTAGTAGTGGTAGTAGTAGAAGCACCTCTAGTAGTTGTTGTAGTAGCATTAGTAGCAGTATTTGCATTAATAGTAGTAGTAGTCTTAGTGGTAGTAGTCGTAGTAGTAGTAGTAGTAGTATTAGTAGTAGCGCAGCAGCACTACTGTTACCACTACTACCGCTACAAATATGACTACAATTGCTACTACTACTACTAATACTCCTGCGACTGCTACTACTATGATTACTAATACCACTACTTCTACAACTACTACAAAAACTAAAATTACTACTACTACTGCTTCTGCTACTACCTCTACTACTACTACTACTACTACTACTACTGCTGCTGCTGCTATAACAACAACAACTAAAACTAATGCTACTACTACTGTTTCTTCTGCTTCTACTACTACCTCTACTATTACTACTACTACTACAACTACTCCTATTGCTACTACTACAGCCCCTACTACTATTATTACTACTACTGTTACTACTACTACATCTACTACTGCTCCTACTACTACTACTACTACACTACTACTACAACTTCTACTACTAGCACTGCTACTACAACAACTACTACAATTACTACTACCAATACTACTACTTCTATTAGTACTAATACGACAACAACTCCTATTGGTACTACTACTACTACTACTAATACAACTGCTACTACTACTACTTATACAACTACTACTACCACTTGTACTGCTAATACTACTACTACTACACTACTACTATGACAACTACTCTAGCATTGTTACTACTCCAATAACTACTGCAATTACGACCACTAATCCTACTACTACTACTACAACTACTTTTGCTACTACTACTACTCCTGCAACTACTGCTACTCCTGCTTCTAATGCTACAACCCCTGTCGCTAATGCTACTCCTACTAATACTACTAGAACAGGTACAAGCACTGCTGCTACTACTAATAATACTACTACTCCTACTACTTCTTCTAGTACTACTTCTGCAACTACTACTACTGCTACTACTACTGCGACTACTTCTGCTATACTACTACTAGTACTACAGCTAATACTTTTGCTACTACTATTAGTGATACTACAATTGCCACTGCTGCTATTACTATAACAAATACTACTAGTACAACAATAATAACTACTACCACTACCACTACTTCAACTGCTACAGCTGCTAATCTTCGTACTGCTTCTGCTATTATAACTACTACTATTGCTTCAACTGCTACAGCTACTACTGCAACTACTACAGCTGATGCTGCTACTATTAGTGCTGCCACTACTACTCTTGCAACTCCTACAACTACTTCTACTTGTACTACTACTGCTTCTACTACCACGAATACTACTACTACAATAACTACTACTTCTACTACTATTGCTACCACAACTACAACTCTTATTATTGCTACAACTGTAACTACTTCTATTACTACAACTACTGCTACTCCTACTAATACTACTACTGCTACTACTAGAATTACTATTAATACTACTAATAATAATAACAATAGTAATATTTCTACAACCACAACTACGACTACTACCACTACTACTTCTGGAACTACTCCTACTTTTACTACTACTACTAACACCACTACTACTACTAATATTGTCGCTGTTGTGCCAACTACTACAACTACCACTACTGCTACTATTACTACAACTACTACTAGTACCACTACTGCTGCTGCTACTACTACTACTACTCCTACTACTTCTACTACTATAGCTACTACTACTACATCTCCAACTACTACTACTGCTACTACTACTGGTACTATTGCTTCTGCTCCATCTTCTAAATGACAACTACAACTACAACTGTTGCTGCTACTACTACTGCTGCTGCTACTACTACTGTTACAACTACTACTATGACTACTGCAACTACCACTTCTATTACTAGCACTACTACTACTGCTGCTGCTGCTACTATCGCCGTACTACTGCTCTACTGCTGCTACTGCTACTATTACTATTGCTACTAATGCTGCTACTACAACTACTATTACTACTACTACTTCTTTTGCTGCTAATACTACTTCTATTACTACTATTACTACTGCTGCTGCTGTAGCTGCTACTGCTGCCGCTGCTACTATAACTACTACTACTACTACTACTATTACCGCTACTACTAATACTATTGTTGCTACTGTTGCTGCTTTCCCACCTACTAGTACTATACCTACTTCTCTTGCTACTATACGTACTTCTTTTCCGACCGCGACTACTGCTACTACTTCTGCTGGTACTACTACCACTTCTCCTACCATTACTACTGCTACTACCACCACTGCCACTACCGTAATTATTACTATTACTACTGTTGCTACTACTACTACTACCACCACCACCACCAGTACAACTATAGCTACAACTGCTACTATTGCTATTTCAACTACTACTCATATTACTACTACTAATACTACTACTACTACCACTACTGCTACTATTAGTACAACTACTACTATTGCAAATACAACGACATTTACCACTACTACTACTGCAACAACTTCTATAACAACTGCTACTGCTACTAGTACTACTACTACTTCTAATACTACTACAGCTTCTACGATTACTACTACTACCATTCCTACTTCTATTGCTAAACCTACTATGATTCCTACTGCTACAACTACAACTCCTATTGCTAGTACCATTACAACCACCACCACTACTACTACTGCTCCTAAACTACTACTGCTACTACTACTGCTGCTGCTGCTACTAGTACTACTACTACCACAATAATGACAACAACTACTGCTGCTACTACTACTACAACTACTACTGCCAGCACTAATGCTACTGCTGCTGCTCCTACTACAACTGCTACTACTACTACTACAACTACTACTATTGCTGCTACTGCTCCTAGTCCTACTACTATGACTATTACTACTACTACTATTATTACTTCTACCACTACAACTATAACTACTACTATTACTACTACTACCACTACTACTACTACTACTATTACAACAACTACTACTACTTCTGTTACTACTACTACAATACAATTACTGTGATTACTACTACAGCTACAGGTACTACTGTTACTACTACTAATCCTCCTGATATTAGCACTGCTATTTCTACTCCTACTACTACTCTTACAACCACTACTACTCCTACTATTACTTCAACTACTACTACTACTACTCCTACAATTACTTCCACTACTGATACTATTAGTAGTACTACTACAACAACTACTACTATTACTACTGCTACTACAACTACTCTACTGCTACTCCAACTACTACTCCGACTTCTGCTACCACTACAACAACAACAACAACAACTATTACTACTACTACAACTGCTACTATAACTACTGCTGCTGCTACAACTACTTCTACAGCTTCTACTGCTTCTATTGCTACATTTATGACAACAACTACTGCTGCTGCTATAACCACTACCACTACCACCTCCTCCACTACCACAACTGCTACTACTGCAACACCAATACTACAACTGCTACTACTACAACGACTGTTACATCTACCACTAATACACTACTATTACCTTACTTCTACAAATACTACTGTTGCTACTACAACTACTACTACTCCTATTATTGCTACCACAGCTACTACTACTACTAATACTACTACTAGAACAATAATAACTACTACTACCGCTACTAATACTACTACTACGCCAACTACTACAACAACAACTAGTACTAATACTACTACTACGCCAACTACTACAACAACAACTACTACTAATACTACTACTACTGCTACTATTACAACTACTACTATTATAACTTCTACCACCACAACTACAACTACTACTACCACTACTACTACCACTACTACTACTGCTATTACAACTACTACTCCTACTACTTCAGTTACGACTACTACTCTACTATTACTGTTATTACTACTACTGCTACTGGTACTACTATTACTACTACTACTACAACGACTCCTACTACTACTCCTAATATTACCACTACTGGTAATACTACTACTACTACTCCTAATATTACCACTACTACTACTAGTATTACTACTACTAATATTACCACTACTACTACTCCTAATATTACCACTACTATTACTGTTATTACTACTACTGCTACTGGTACTACTACGACTCTTACTACAACTCCTACCACTACTACTCCTACTACTTTCATCAGCTCTGCAAAGAGGGGTTCCCTGAAGGAGAAGGAGAGATGGAATACCCAATCAGAGCTCCACAGTGGGATGTATATCCCAACTAGGACGAAGATCTTTCTGAAGGTAGAAGGGATGTCCTTTCACAACAACCAGATGAAGTCTGGGACACACTAGATAATTATGACTTAATATCTGTGCAGGAAGTAGAGGACGAGAGTGATGCAATATACAGCATCTCAGAAGGGGAGGATCCTCAGAACCTCCACAACTCCCTCCGCCCACTCGTACAAAATGAAGTCATATATGTTCTGCAGGAACTCGAAGAAGGATGTCAACCGCAAAAGGACGGGTGCACTACGCACAACTGGTTCATGAACAAGAGAACACGAGTCAAGCAGGAGCAGGCAATACCTACCACTGTCCTGTAGCAGGCGGAGCATGGTGGGAAGTATAGCTACCACTGTCCCGTAGCAGGCGGAGCGTGGTGGGAAGTATAGTAGCTAATACAAGAAAGTAGAATCCTGTTGTATAGTACAGTAGCAGCTAGAGCTACGGAATAAGAAGTCAAAGCCTAGCAAGAGGACGAGCCTAGCCAAAGGACGAGCTACCAGCCTATGACAGCGACATCTTTTGGAGTCTTCTGTAAAGGCTATGCCTTAGGATATAAAGGCTACGCCTTAGGATAAGATCTCTTTTGGAGTCTTTTGTAAAGGCTACGCCTTAGGATATAAAGGCTATGCCTAGGACAAGACTTCCCTTGGAGTCTTATGTAAAGGCTCTAGGCCTACTCTAGTATAGGTAACTATTATGCTGATGTAAGCGCTTAGCTCATACCACCAGCTGATGTGAGCGCTTACATCACCGTGCCCTCTATATAAGGGGCACGCCTCTATTGTAAATGATCATCGCAAGTATCACAGAAATAGCAACAAGAATCTGAGAGTTTCTCCATATCTTCTCCTTATTTCTTGTTGCTACTTTCTTTCTTAAGAAACACTTCAATCGGCCTCGATCACTTCAGCGAGCATCGCCGGCGTTAGGAAGGTCGATTTCAAATCGACCTTCCTAACGCCGACGATGCTCGCCGAACTGTTCAAGGTTTCAGAAGCGTTTCTTAAGAACGAAAGTAGCAACAAGAAATAAGGAGAAGATATGGAGAAACTCTCAGATTCTTATTGCTATTTCTCAAGTTCCTGCGATTTCTAAGATTTCTACGATACTCATTTACAATGGAGGCGTGCCCCTTATATAGAGGGCACGGTGATGTAAGCGCTCACATCAGCTGGTGGTATGAGCTAAGCGCTTACATCAGCATAATAGTAGCCTATGCTAGGGTAGGCCTATAGCCTTTACATAAGACTCCAAGGGAAGTCTTGTCCTAGGCATAGCCTTTATATCCTAAGGCATAGCCTTTACAAAAGACTCCAAAAGAGATCTTATCCTAAGGCGTAGCCTTTATATCCTAAGGCATAGCCTTTACAGAAGACTCCAAAAGACGTCGCTTTCATAGGCTGGTAGCTCGTCCTTTGGCTAGGCTCATCCTCTTGCTAGGCTTTGACTTCTTATTTTGTAGCTCTAGCTACTACTGTACTGTACCGTAGGGTTCTACTTTTCTGTATTAGCTACGATACTTCCCACCATGCTCCGCCTGCTACGGGACAGTGGTAGGGATTGCCTGCTTCTGCTTGACTCGCGCTCTCTTGTTTATGAACCATTTGTGTAAGTTAGCTTCAGAGATTGGTCCATGTAGGCGTAGCGCCCATGTCAGGTCCTGTGTTTGCTTCTTTCTTGGGGGCCTGTCACTTTGACGGAAAAGACTATTGAGCATTCGCAGCTGCGTTGGTGTCGGTGCCCACCGTCTTCCAGCTGTGGGTTCTGTGTTGCATGCCTTTGGCCATCTGAATTGTATGGAGCCTGTCAGGTGCTCCCTTGTTTTCTTGATAAGCGGCTTAATTTCAGATTGCTGCCCTTTGTCATCGTCTGCACATGCTATGTCCTTGAGAATTCTGTTGGTGTGGTCGTAGAGTTCTTGTATGATGCATCCCGGGTACTCTGTACGCCTTGGTACTTGCTCACCCTGCGGGATGTAGTGAACCACATAGTTGTGCATGATGCTTTCTGCAGGGACTACCTTAGTATGGAAACTATAGAAAAGTTTCCTTGTATCCCTGGATTCTCTTGGACTCCCATCTTATGTGAGTGCCTCTTTTGGGCGGTACAGCCATTGTCCTATGAGGGACATCTGTCCTCCTTTGTCTTGGAAAATCCCCTTGATAATAATTACATAGGGATTTTCATATATCGATTTAGGCGCCAGTAGTACTTTGTTTCCTTCCCACCGGTTGTCGCGGAAGATGACCAGAGCCATTGTACCAACCTCCTGTCGGTGTAGGATCTGGAGTCGAAGTTGCAGCACACCGAGGTATATGTACTGCATCCCGCTTTGCCGTAGTTGATGGTAGCTTTCCTCCTGTATGAATGGGAGGTTTACCTGGTCACTGTCGACGCAGAGGATTGCCTCCTCTGATCTGTATGTGTACACCCGATGGTGCACGTCCTCCTTCCGGGAGTGGTACAGAACCTCCGCTGGGACTATGGCAGCTCTCTCCTGCATTGATAGTTTTAATTATACCTGAGGCTCGATCAGCTGTTCAAGTGTGTCTTGTGGGGTGTTTCTTCCCATCAGGAGTCTACCCATTCTCCTGGTTGTTTGTTGATCTGGGTCGACGGTTGTTCCTGACCTTACGATGAAGGCTGTTGTTCTGTGCCGACTTTTACTTGGCCGGATGACTCCCATGGTTAGTAGGGCTTCTACGTGCCTTTTGAAGGTGTCCTACAGTTGTGGGGTGACATGTTTCATAGGACGATCTTCTATAAAGTCTAGATTTTTGATATCCAGAAGGCACACTATTTTGTTCTTTGCCCAGTGCTTTAACGGGTTTTCGCCAATAAACCCTGCTTCCTTCAGCCTTGTTATTACTGGTTGAAATTTCTGGAGGAAGGACTCCCTACTGAGCCCTGTATTGTAGTATACTGATTGCTGGATATCAATATACTCTTTTTCCTCCAGCTTTAACTCTTCTACGGCGGCGGCCACCGATGCTGTAGAAGTCGTACTGATAATAGTTAAATTTTTATAGAAGGTTACAAGGTTACCTTCTATCCGAACTCCTCCTTGCATGGCTTCAATAAAGTTGCGTCCAATTTTTATTTGGATGCCATCACCTAGCTCCTTTTGAAAGCTGTAAGTGTAGGGGATCTTGGAGCTGTTATCCCCAATGTGCATCCTTCCACCCTTTAGCTTTTAGTCCGCCGATTGCTTTGAGTTTATTTCGCTGAATTGTACCACGAAGCTATTCATCTCTAGTGCTTCCGGTGGTACTGAGGCTTCATCAATACAGCAGGTTGTTGTTCTGGATATTGCTGGAGTCGTGCTGGCCGCTGGTGGGTAACCTGGGGGTCCTGGTTCCATTGAAGCATCTGTGGGGGGCATGTACGGCCAGCTCGGAGATGTTGCCGAGGTTAGTGTACTTGTGTTCAACCTCTCAGATAGCCTTTCGGCTAGTTTTTGCAGGGCAGGGTACTCCATCTCTGGTACTTCCTCTTCAGGTTCTTTCTCATCATCATCGTCTCCCCATCCAGTTGGTTCAGGCTTTGGTTGAGCCTCTCCTTCAGCTATTGTCTTGTAGACACTTTCCTGTAGTGGGATACTGGTGTATTCCAGTTCCTCTCTTGCTTCTGCTTCCTTTTCTTTAAGCTTCTCCGAGTCTTTTTGCAGGCTTGCGCCTAGCTCTAATTCCTTGACTCTTTCTTTGTAGTAGCCCACCTCCTTCTCCAGCCATTCAATTTCCCCTTCACACCTTTCTTGCATCAGCCTCTGGTTAGGGAATGGTTCGGGTGGAGCTGGTGTAACTGGGACCGCTGTTTTAAAGTAATAGGGTCCACATAGGTTACAGGTAGTAACCTTGCATTTGGCGTAATGAATCCTTGCCCGCTGCATTGTTTGGATCTTGCAGCACACGCACTTTTCTTCTTGTGGCTGCACGAAGTCGTTATGCTGCCAAGAATGAGAACATTTTCCTTGGAAGTTAGGCAGCGTTACCTGAGGGCGATACCCTCCTTCTAGTTCTCCCAGAACATAAACTGCTTCCTCCTGCTCAGATGGGTCGAGGGATCTGTGTAGACTTTGGGTTTCTTTTTGAAGTTCTTGTAGATACTGCGCATTAAAAGGGGTCTCTTTGAATTGCGCATAGTTGGTGTTGTAAGAAGGCCTGTAATAAAAAGATGTTAGAGGGTAATTGTCTCCTCTGGTGAAGTACTCCTCCTCCGGAGCCTCGTACTCATAATAGTTGCTGTAAGATTATCGGTAGCTTTGCTGGGCCTGATAACACCAATTGTAGTAGTCTTCCCATGGGGTAGGCAGGTAGTAAGCCATCAGCCTTCAAGCTTTTGTACTCCCTCAGCAAGTAGCTGATAAGGACCTCGAAAGACCCTTAGTTTTCCTCGTGCCTCCTGAGGCCTTTGCGTGCGCCTCTCGTGCTGTTGGAGAAGCTTGTCCAGCCATTCAAGGCTGCTGCCTAGTTCTCTTTGCTGCGGTTGTTGCCTGAACGCCTCAAGTACTAGTTCTCGGGCCTCCTATTTTCAAAGGGGGCCTGTTGTCTAGGACTGCAGTTGTCAGAGAAATCTCGAGCCTCGAGATCTCCTGTGTGCAAGCTTGATACAGTTCAAAGAGTTGTTTTAAGTTTTTAAAGTTAACTCTTGATGCAATACAGGTTTTGTCGTAAAGAACAGACAGGTTGTGAGCTAGTTGGTTGGTGGAAACTTTTGTTACTAAAGCAAGGTCAAGATACTCAAGGCTAGAGGATCGGGAACGTTCATACCCCTCCTGAATGGATTTTTCCCATGCTTCAGACCTATGTGCTAAAAGTTCACAGTTACCACAATTTCCCAAGGATAAATTCCAGTATTAGGTTAAATATGGCAATTCCTTACTAGATTAAAGCAATGCTCAGGATCATACAGGTGTGCCCTTGGGCTTACTCACGGCCACCCGCCTTCACTGCCAAGTTAGGACCTGTCCTTTTTCCTTATGCAAACCTCTTCACCCAGTTCGTATAAAACCATGCTTAATTCTAACCCGCAAAATATCACAAAGGAAAAAAGATAGCACTTATGAATTCTTAACACAAAATCAGAACACAATAGTGAAAATCAGGATTTAGGTAATTACGACCCTTACCTCGCACTCTCGGCACCTTGACCTCTTGGGGGTTCTACTCCGCCATATCTTTAGCTTGCTCTGATACCATGAAATCGACCTTCCTAACGCCGGCGATGCTCGCCGAAGTGTTCGAGGCCGATTGAAGCGTTTCTTAAGAAAGAAAGTAGCAACAAGAAATAAGGAGAAGATATGGAGAAACTCTCGGATTCTTATTGCTATTTCTGCGATACTTGCGATGATCATTTACAATGGTGGGGTGCCCCTTATATAGAGGGCACGGTGATGTAAGCGCTCACATCAGCTGGTGGTATGAGCCAAGCGCTTACATCAGCATAATAGCAGTCTATACTAGAGTAGGCCTA
Source organism: Trichopus zeylanicus subsp. travancoricus (assembly GCA_005019695.1). Taxonomy (NCBI): domain Eukaryota; kingdom Viridiplantae; phylum Streptophyta; class Magnoliopsida; order Dioscoreales; family Dioscoreaceae; genus Trichopus; species Trichopus zeylanicus. The sequence goes on from RXID01010985.1 coordinate 319,642, forward strand.
TAGTCTTTACATAAGACTCCAAGGGATGTCTTGTCCTAGGCGTAGCCCTTATATCCTAAGGCATAGCCTTTACAGAAGACTCCAAAAGAGATCTTATCCTAAGGCGTAGCCTTTATATCCTAAGGCGTAGCCTTTATAGAAGACTCCAAAAGACGTCACTGTGCAGACTTTGGGTTTCTTCTTGAAGTTCTCGTAGATACTGCGCATTAAAAGGAGTCTCTTTGAATTGCGCATAGTTGGTATTGTAAGAAGGCCTGTAATAAAAAGATGTTAGAGGGTAATTGTCTCCTCTGGTGAAGTACTCCTCCTCCGGAGCCTCGTACACATAATAGTTGCTGTAAGATTGTCGGTAGCTTTGCTGGGCCTAATAACACCAATTGTAGTAGTCTTCCCGTGGGGTAGGCAGGTAGTACGCCATCAGCCTTCAAGCTTTTGCACTTCCTCAGCAAGTATCTGATAAGGATCTCGAAAGACCCTTAGTTTGCCTCGTGCCTCCTGAGGCCTTTGCGTGCGCCTCTCGTGCTGTTGGAGAAGCTTGTCCAGCAGTTCAAGGCTGTCGCCTGGTTCTCTTTGCTGGGGTTGTTTCCTGAACGCCTCAAGTATTAGTTCTCGGGCCTTCTGTTTTGAAAGGGGGGCCTGCTATCTAGGACTGCAGTTGTTAAAGTTCTCAGAGAAATCTCGAGCCTTGAGATCTCTTGTGTGCAAGCTTGGTGTAGTTCGAAGAGTTGTTTTAAGTTCTTTAAGTTAACTCTTGATGCAATACAGGTTTTGTCGTAAATGAAAGACAAGTTGTGAGCTATTTGGTTGGTGGAAACTTTTGTTACTAAGGCAAGGTCAAGATACTCAAGGCTAGAGGTTCGGGAACGTTCATACCCCTCCTGAATGGATTTTTCCCATGCTTCAGATATATGGGCTAAAAGTTCACAGTTACCACAATTTCCCAAGGATAAATTCCAGTATTAGGTTAAACATGGCAATTCCACACTAGATTAAAGCAATGCTCAGGATCATACAGGTGTGCCCTTGGGCTTACTCACGGCCACTCGCCTTCACTGCCAAGTTAGGACCTGTCCTTTTTCCTTATGTAAGGCTCTTCACCCAGCCCGTATAAAACCATGCTTAATTCTAAACCTTATAATACCACAAAGGAAAAAAGATAGCACTTATGAATTCTTAACACAAAATCTGAACACAGTAGTGAAAATCAGGATTTGGGTAATTACGACCCTTACCTCGCACTCTTGGCACCTTGACCTCTTGGGGGTTCTACTCCGCCATATCTTTAACTAGCTCTGATACCATGAAATCGACCTTGCTAACGTCGGCGATGCTCGCCGAACTATTCAAGGCCGATGGAAGCGTTTCTTAAGAACGAAAGTAGCAACAAGAAATAAGGAGAAGATATGGAGAAACTCTCAGATTCTTATTGCTCTTTTCTGCAATACTTCGATGATCATTTACAATGGAGGCGTGCCCCTTATATAGAGGGCACGGTGATGTTAGCGCTCACATCAGCTGGCGGTATGAGCTAAGCACTTACATCAGCATAATAGTAGCCTATACTAGAGTAGGTCTATAGCCTTTACATAAGACTCCAAGGGAAGTCGTGTCCTAGGCATAGCCCTCTTATCCTAAGGCGTAGCGTATACAAAAGATTCCAAAAGAGATCTTATCCTAAGGCGTAGCCTTTATATCCTAAGGCATAGCCTTTAAAGAAGACTCCAAAAGACTAGGCTTTCATAGGCTGGTAGCTCATCCAAGGAAGTATAGTAGCTAATACAGGAAAGTAGAACCCTGTTGTACAGTACAGTAGCAGCTAGAGCTACGGAATAAGAAGTCAAAGCCTAGCAATAGGACGAGCCTAGCCAAAGAACGAGCTACCGGCCTATGACAGCGACGTCTTTTGGAGTCTTCTGTAAAGGCTATGCCTTAGGATATAAAGGCTACGCCTTAGGATAAGATCTCTTTTGGAGTCTTTTGTAAAGGCTACGCCTAGGACAAGACTTCCCTTGGAGTCTTATGTAAAGGCTATAGGCCTACTCTAGTATAGGCTACTATTATGCTGATGTAAGCGCTTAGCTCATACCACCAGCTGATGTGAGCGCTTACATCACCGTGCCCTCTATATAAGGGCACGCCTCCATTGTAAATGATCATCGCAAGTATCGCAGAAATAGCAATAAGAATTCGAGAGTTGCTCCATATCTTCTCCTTATTTCTTGTTGCTACTTTCTTTCTTAAGAAACGCTTCAATCGGCCTCGAACACTTCGGCGAGCATCACCGGTGTTAGGAAGGTCGATTTCATGGTATCAGAGCTAGCTAATGATCTGGCGGAGTAGAACCCCCGAGAGGTCACGGTGCCAAGAGTGCGAGGTAAGGGTCGTAATTACCCAAATCCTGATTTTCACTACTGTGTTCAGATTTTGTGTTACGAATTCATAAGTGCTATCTTTTTCCTTTGTGGTATTTTGCGGATTAGAATTAAGCATGGTTTTATACAAACTGGGTGAAGAGCTTTGCATAAGGAAAAAGGACTGGTCGTAACTTGGCAGTGAAGGCGAGTGGCCGTGAGTAAGCCCAAGGGCACACCTGTATGATCTTGAATCATTGCTTTAATCTAGTGAGGAATTGCCATGTTTAACCTAATACTGGAATTTACCCTTGGGAAATTGTGGTAACTGTGAACTTTTAGCCCATATGTCTGAAGCATGGGAAAAATCCATTCAGGAGGGGTATGAACATTCCCGAACCTCTAGCCTTGAGTATCTTGACCTTGCTTTAGTAACAAAAGTTTCCACCAACCAACTAGCTCAGAACTTGTCTGTTATTTACGACAAAACCTGTATTGCATCAAGAGTTAACTTAAGGAACTTAAAACAACTCTTCGAACTGCATCAAGCTTGCGCACAGGAGATCTCGAGGCTTGAGATTTCTCTGAGAACTTTAACAACTGCAGTCCTAGACAGCAGGCCCCCCTTTCAAAACAGGTGGCCCGAGAACTAGTACTCGGGGCAATGGCCCCAGGAACCAACACCCAGTTGGTTTACAAAGAGCTACCGATCCCAGTACCATCTCTGATGTACGAAGATCAGATTCAGGGATACCGGAGGAGACACAAGTACCTTCATACAGCTCAACAAACAACCAGGAGAATGGGTAGACTCCTGATGGGGAGAAACACCCCGCAAGACACACTAGAGCAGCAGATAGATCCTCAGGTACAATTAAAACTATCAATGCAGGAGAGAGCTGCCATAGTCCCAGCGGAGGTTCTGTACCACTCCCGGAAGGACAACGTGCATCATCGGGTGTACACACACAGATCAGAGGAGGCAATCCTCTATGTTGACAGTGACCAAGTAGACCTCCCATTCATACAGAAGGAAAGCTACCATCAACTACGGCAAAGCGGGATGCAGTACATACACCTCGGTGTGCTGCAACTTCGACTCCAGATCCTACACCGATAGGAGGTTGGTACAATGGCTCTGGTCGTCTTCCGCGACAACCGGTGGGAAGGAAACAAAGCACTACTGGCCACGATGGAGGTGGACCTAGCAAAAGGCAGTCAACTGGTATATGTTATACCAAACGTCATGATGACTGTCAAGGACTTCTACAAGCACGTACAAGTCTCTATCCTAACTAAGGGATACGAGAACTGGCAAAGTGGTGAGTCCAATTTATTAATCAGTAGAGGCATGGTAGGAAGGCTCTCGAATACCCCAAACGTATGCTTTGCCTATGAAATTCAAGGAGTCATCGACTACCTAGCAAGCCACGGTGTACACGCCCTCCCAGGATGTAGGTACTCAGCAGAGGCACTGCAAGGGCGCAGCTGGATTGTCCAGCCAATGAAGCTCTACGCACCAACTCAACCTGAGGAGGTCATGAGCAGGTGCCTCCTTGATGGGAGCATCTCTCTGCGGTTCGGAAGCTACAAGCCGACAGTAACGCCAAGAAGATCCTGCTACCTCCCAAGTGATGAGGAGGCATTCAATGACGAAGAGGAGCTCAGAACTCCTCATATACTGTCCATCTTGCTGAAGGAAGATGAAGAAGATGAAGAGGAAAGTGACGACGAAAGTTACTTTCATCAGCTCTGCAAAGAGGGGTTCCCTGAAGGAGAAGGAGAGATGGAATACCCAATCAGAGCTCCAAAGTGGGATGTATATCCCGACGAGGACGAAGATCTTTCTGAAGGCAGAAGGGATGTCCTTTCACAACAACCAGATGAAGTCTGGGACACACTAGGAGAGCCTAGTGGGAAGTACGACTACTATGTCAAATACACTCCCTCGGAGTCATTCTACTATGGCCCCCCCGAACCAACTGGATGGGGAGACGAAGATGACGAGAAAGAGCCTGATGAGGTGGAACCAGCTAGCATACCTTCTAAAAAGCATGAGGAAGAAGGTAACACTTGTCCCCCTCATAGTGCTAATGTTATTGCAGCAGGCAACGAAGAGGAAGTACCTGAGATGGAGTACCCTGCCCTGCGAAAACTAGCCGAAAGGCTATCTGAGAAGTTGTACACAAGTACACTAACCTCGGCAACATCTCCGAGCGGGCCGTACATGCCCCCCACAGATGCTTCAATGGAACCAGGACCCCCAGGTTACCCACAAGCGGCCAACACGACTCCAGCAATATCCAGAACAACAACGGAGTCTGGGCAGCAGAACCAAGGAAGTTTCCGAAGAGGCTTCAGCAATGAAATGTGGACCCTACCATCCGCACAGCAGAACGAAGGAGCCCTCTTGATAATACCCGAACAGCTCGAGCTATTTGAGGAAACATTTGCAAGATGGGAAACCATCACGAGGAACCATGTTGCCGCGCAAGGATTCACTGATGCGCGAGACAAGATTGAATACATGGAAAACCTCCTAGGGGAAACAGCCAGGCTTGCATGGGTGCAATGGCGTATGCTATATGGCGCAGAATACCAAGCCATTATTGCAGACGGAGGAGGAAGGGATGGCACTCAAAACATTCTTTCCCAGATGAGAAGGGTCTTCTCATTGGAGGATCCAGCCCAAGGTTCAACCTTGGCTCAAGACACGGCATACAGGGACTTGGAAAGACTTTCATGTACAAACATGAAAGATATCCTTCTATACATGAATGACTACCTCAGGTTAGCTACCAAGACCGGAAGGTTGTTTATAGGCACGGAGCTATCTGAGAAGTTTTGGTTAAAAATGCCAGGAGACATTGGCCGAAGAATGAAGGCGGCCTTCGATCAGAGGTATCCTGGAGTAAACATCGGGGTGATACCAAGGATACTATTCACCTACAAATACCTGGTGGAGGAATGTAAAGATGCCGCATTCAAAAGATCCCCCAAGAATCTTTCCTTCTGCAGCAAGATCCCAATCCTAGGCTACTACACCACAGAAAAGAAGTACGGGGTCTGAAAGGCAAAGACATACAAAGGAAAGCCGCACGACCCCACGTGCGCATTGAGAGAAGGAAGCACCTTGTGCGCAACAGGCGCTGCGAGTGCTACCTCTGCGGAGACAAGGGGCATTTCGCCAGAGAATGCCCCAATGACAGAAAGAACGTAAAAAGGGTTGCCATCTTCGAGCAACTAGATGTTCCAGATAATTATGACTTAATATCTGTGCAGGAAGGAGAGGACCAGAGTGATGCAATATACAGCATCTCAGAAGGGGAGGATCCTCAAAACCTCCACAACTCCATCCGCCCACTCGTACAAAATGAAGTCATATATATTCTGCAGGAACTCGAAGAAGGATGCCAACCGCAAAAGGACGGGTGCACTACGCACAACTGGTTCATGAACAAGAGAACACGAGTCAAACAGGAGCAGGCAATACCTACCACTGTCCCGTAGCAGGCGGAGCATGATGGGAAGTATAGCTACCACTGTCCCGTAGCAGGCGGAGCGTGGTGGGAAGTATAGCAGCTAATACAGGAAAGTAGAACCCTGTTGTACAGTACAGTAGCAGCTAGAGCTACGGAATAAGAAGTCAAAGCCTAGCAAGAGGACGAGCCTAGCCAAAGGACGAGCTACCAGCCTATGACAGCGACGTCTTTTGGACTCTTCTGTAAAGGCTATGCCTTAGGATATAAAGGCTACGCCTTAGGATAAGATCTCTTTTGGAGTCTTTTGCAATGGCTACGCCTTAGGATATAAAGGCTACGCCTAGGACAAGACTTCCCTTGGAGTCTTATATAAAGGCTATAGGCCTACTCTAGTATAGGCTACTATTATGCTGATGTAAGCGCTTAGCTCATACTACCAGCTGATGTGAGCGCTTACATCACCGTGCCCTCTATATATGGGGCACGCCTCCATTGTAAATGATCATCGCAAGTATCGCAGAAATAGCAATAAGAATCCGAGAGTTTCTCCATATCTTCTCCTTATTTCTTGTTGCTACTTTCTTTCTTAAGAAACGCTTCAATCGGCCTCGAACACTTCGGCAAGCATCGCCGGCGTTAGGAAGGTCGATGTCATGGTATCAGAGCTAGCTAAAGATATGGCGGAGTAGAACCCCCAAGAGGTCAAGGTGCCAAGAGTGCGAGGTAAGGGTCATAATTACCCAAATCCTGATTTTCACTACTGTGTTCTGATTTTGTGTTAAGAATTCATAAGTGCTATCTTTTCCTTTGTGGTATTATTCGGATTAGAATTAAGCATGCTTTTATACTGACCGGGTGAAGAGCTTTGCATAAGGAAAAAGGACAGGTCCTAACTTGGCAGTGAAGGCGAGTGGTCGTGTGTAAGCCCAAGGGCACACCTGTATGATCCTGAGCATTGCTTTAATCTAGTAAGGAATTGCCATGTTTAACCTAATACTAGAATTTATGCTTGGGAAATTGTGGTAACTGTGAACTTTTAGCCCATAAGTCTGAAGCATGGGAAGAATCCATTCAGGAGGGGTATGAACGTTCCCGAACCTCTAGCCTTGAGTATCTTGACCTTGCTTTAGTAACAAAAATTTCCACCAACCAACTAGCTCACAACTTGTCTGTTATTTACGACAAAACCTGTATTGGATCAAGAGTTAACTTAAAGAACTTGAAACAACTCTTCGAACTGCATCAAGCAAGCACCGGAGTCCTTGAACAAGCCCTCAGACGACTAAAGGTTGCCAGAAGTCTAAGAAGCATCATGGAAATCCGAAGGGAATCCATGCAGAGGATACACGCCCAGGGGCCTCTGTGCCTCGGTCCATGGACTTCTTATCGGACGAAAGTGATGACTGGCATGAGAAGGTGGAGGACCCAAAAGGAACGGTTACTGCAGCATGAGATGATACTTCAGGATGAAGAAGCACAAAACAGCACCACCTGTCCTATCCAGAAAAGAGATAACTATCTCACAGAGGAGACAAATCTGCTCCTTCAGCAACTAGGCCTCCATCCCTCATGGGATGATAAAGAAGAGTCAGCAGTGAACAAGGAATCTGTACCTTCTACAAAAGACAGTGAAGAGCATAACCTGCCAAATGAAGAGACGGAACCTCTAGGTGAAAAGGAGCCACCACAAGCGAAGCTAAGAAGGGAAGCACCAAGCATGACCAACTCTGAAGAGGTAACAAACCCCCATGGTATGCTAAATCAAATGACTACGCTCTTTATGCTAGAAATCGAAGAGAAGCACCAAAGCTGCCCTCGCCACGAAAGGGAATCACTACGGCAACTCCACTGCGGGCAGTGCAAACAGATGATTAAAGAGCAGCATGGCTACATCTCTTGGTGCGAAGAAGAGATCGCCCGGCTACAAGAAACGCCGCAAGATCCGGACACTGCAAATCTGAAAAAAGCCAGGGAAAAGAAGAGAGATACTCTTACACCTGCTATGACGAATCAAGAACCAGGAGGACTGAGAAAGGTCACAGAATCCGACATTCCAGAAGGGGTTATGTTTAACCCCCTTCCAGATAAAGGAGGCATCCATGCCTTTGGCAAGGGGGAGGAATGGGATACCCTCGGGGAACCCAGTGGTAAGTTTGATTATTATGTCCGATACTCACCACCCCCATCATTCTACTTGCCTTTTCCCAAGGCCAGCGAAGCTACTGGCTGGAACGATGATGAAGGATCGGCTGAAGGGAAAAAACCTACCAACTCCTCTACAAACAATGAAGCAAATACCCTGCAGGACGATACAGCAACAGAAGTTGAAATACTCCGTCTGGAGGAAGTCAGCCATGGAGAGGTCAAAGAGGGGTATCAACCTCAGGTACCGTTGCCTGCCAAAAGCACCAATCCCCCCAGCAAACCTTCACAAACTAAAGTTCTTCAAGACAAGAAGGCATATGACCTTCGACCACAAGAAGAGAGGGATAAATGCCAGGGGAAGAAGTAGAGGAAAAAGAAAGTACTGCACAGCTTCAACTTAAATGAAGAAACCGACAATCTGGCTGATGAGGTAATGCTTTTCCCTAACGCAAAGAATGAAAAGCCTTATGTCATGATTATTAAGAATAGTTTCCAAGACAAGGATAGAAATATATGCTTTACTGGGCAATGGTTATATTGCCCGGAAGAAGCACGCCTGATTGATGGGAGTACAAGGAGATTCAGGGATACTAGGAAACTCTTTTATAGTTTCCAAACTGATATAATCCCTATAGAATCTATCATGCACAAATGTGTAGTTCATTACATCCCACGAAACAAGAGGATGTCACTCCGCACAAAGGATCCTGGATTCATTGTGCAGGAAATTTATGACCACACTCAGAAGATTCTAAAGGACCTAGTGTCCAATGACTATGACATGAAAAAGCAATGTGAAATTGGGCTCCTGATCGAAAGGACAACAACACTTCTGGGCAACCACCCAGAAGCCTTCACCAACCCGGCTAGTAGCTTGAAGAACACTCACAACACCAAGGCAAATCATCTACACTCCAACGCAACAGCAAGCGGAAAGATCAGCAGCACAGGAGAAGAAAACCGCCCACAAAGGAGTACATATTGCATGCACCAAATAATGCAAAAGGTGAAAATCCATTGCCCCAAATGCAAGCTTATACAGGAGCAACAACATTATATTGCATGGTGCGAGGGAGAAATTGAGCGACTGATGAAAGAAGTCGAAGGGAGAGCACAAAAGTTAGAAGCAGACCTGCACAAAAACTATAATGAAAAGGAAGAAAAATCGGCAGCAGGACCAGCGGAAGAACAAGAGCATACCAATGTTCTATTCCAAGCAAGTGCAACAGACAGAGCAACCCAGCTCAACTCAGAACCAAGAATGGTAAACAACATGCTCTACAATATGCTTATTGTACTTGAAATACCAAATATTCCCAGGTTCCAAGTCCAAGCAATGCTAGACACAGGAGCTACCACGTGCTGTATTGATGAAGCATCAGTACCACCTGAAGCACTGGAGCCAAGTAATTGCATCGTACAGGTCAACGGAGTCAACTCTCAATAAATGACGAACAAGAGACTAAAGCAGGGAAAGATGTACATCGGAGATAGCAGCTTCCAAATCCCCTGCACGTACAGTTTTCACATGAAGATAGGGAATGGAATCCAATGCATTATTGGATGCAACTTCATGCGAACTATGCATGGGGGAGTACGTATACAAGGTAATATGGTTACCTTTCATACTACCCCTGTACTAGCCATGGCCACAGCTGTGGAAAATCTGGAAGCCACCAGCAGACGGAAGCACGGTGGGGGAGCGGCCCTAGTACCAACAACAAGTAGCACTCACCCGTAGCAGGCGGAGCGTGGTGGGAAGTATCATAGCTAATACAGGAAAGTAGAACCCTGTTGTACAGTACAGTAGTAGCTACCGCTACGAAATAAGAAGTCAAAGCTTTGCAAGAGGACGAGCCTAGCCAAAGGACGAGCTACCAGCCTATGAAAGCGACGTCTTTTGGAGTCTTCTGTAAAGGCTATGCCTTAGGATATAAAGGCTACGCCTTAGGATAAGATCTCTTTTGAAGTCTTTTGCAAAGGCTACGCCTTAGGATAAGAGGGCTATGCCTAGGACAAGACTTCCCTTGGAGTCTTATGTAAAGGCTATAGGCCTACTCTAGTATGGACTACTATTATGCTAATGTAAGCGCTTAGCTCATACCACCAGCTGATGTGAGCGCTTACATCACCGTGCCCTCTATATAAGGGGCACGCCTCCATTGTAAACAAGCATCATCGAAGTAGCATGTGAAATAGCAATAAGAATCTGAGAGTTTGTCCATATCTTCTCCTTATTTCTTGTTGCTACTTTCGTTCTTAAGAAACGCTTCCACCGGCCTTGAACGGTTCGGCGAGCATCGCCAGCATTAGGAAGAACACTTTCAAGGTGTTAGCAAGGTCGCCTTGAACACTTGTCCCCCTCATAGTGCTAATGTTATTACAGCAGGCATCGAAGAGGAAGTACCGGAGATGGAGTACCCTGCCTTGCGAAAACTAGCCGAAAGGCTATCTGAGAAGTTGTACACAAGTACACTAACCTCCGCAACATCTCCGAGCGGGCCGTACATGCCCCCCACAAATGCTTCAATGGAACCAGGACCCCCAGGTTACCCACCAGCGGCCAACACGACTCCAGCAATATCCAGAACAACAACGGAGTCTGGGCAGCGGAACCAAGGAAGTTTCCGAAGAGGCTTCAGCAATGAAATGTGGACCCTACCGTCCGCACAGCAGAACGAAGGAGCCCTCTTGATAATACCCGAACAGCTCGGGCTATTTGAGGAAACATTTGCAAGATGGGAAACCATCACGAGGAACCATGTTTCCGCGCAAGGATTCACTGATGCGCGAGACAATATTGAATACATGGAAAACCTCCTAGGGGAAATAGCTAGGCTTGCATGGGTGCAATGGCGTATGCTATATGGCACAGAATACCAAGCCATTCTTACAGCCAGAGGAGGAAGGGATGGCACTCAAAACATCCTTTCCCAGATGAGAAGGGTCTTCTCATTGGAGGATCCAGCCCAAGGTTCAACCTTGGCTCAAGACACGGCATACCGGGACTTGGAAGACTTTCATGTACAGACATGAAAGATATCCTTTTATACATGAATGACTACCTCAGGTTAGCTACCAAAACTGGAAGGTTGTTTATAGGCACGGAGCTATCTGAGAAGTTCTGGTTAAAAATGCCGGGAGACATTGGCCGAAGAATGAAGGCGGCCTTCGATCAGAGGTATCCTGGAGTAAACAGCGGGGTGATACCCACGATACTATTCACCTACAAATACCTGGAGGAGGAATGTAAAGACGACGCATTCAAAAGATCCCTCAAGGATCTTTCCTTCTGCAGCAAGATCCCAATCCCAGGCTACTACACCACAGAAAAGAAGTACGTGGTCAGAAAGGCAAAGACATACAAAGGAAAGCCGCACGACACCCACGTGCGCATTAAGAGAAGGAAGCACCTTGTGCGCAACAGGCGCTGCGAGTGCTACCTCTGCGGAGACATGGGGCATTTCGCCAGAGAATGCCCCAATGACAGAAAGAACGTAAAAAGGGTTGCCATCTTCGAGCAACTAGATGTTCAAGATAATTATGACTTAATATCTGTGTAGGAAGGAGAGGACCAGAGTGATGCAATATACAGCATCTCAGAAGGGGAGGATCCTCAGAACCTCCACAACTCCCTCCGCCCACTCGTACAAAATAAAGTCATATATGTTTTGCAGGAACTCGAAGAAGGATCCCAACCACAAAAGGACGGGTGTACTACGCACAACTGGTTCATGAACAAGATAACACGAGTCAAGCAGGAGCAGGCAATACCTACCACTATCCCGTAGTAGGCGGAGCTTGGTGGGAAGTATAGCTACCACTGTCCCGTAGCAGGCGGAGCGTGGTGGGAAGTATAGTAGCTAATACAGGAGAGTAGAACCCTGTTGTACAGTACAGTAGCAGCTAGAGCTACGGAATAAGAAGTCAGAGCCTAGCAAGAGGACGAGCCTAGCCAAAGGACGAGCTACCAGCCTATGACAGCGACGTCTTTTGGAGTCTTCTGTAAAGGCTACGCCTTAGGATATAAAGGCTACGCCTTAGCATAAGATCTCTTTTGGAGTCTTTTGTAAAGGCTACGCCTTAGGATATAAAGGCTACGCCTAGGACAAGACATCCCTTGGAGTCTTATGTAAAGGCTATAAGCCTACTCTAGTATAGGCTACTATTATGCTGATGTAAGCGCTTAGCTCATACCACCAGCTGATGTGAGCGCTTACATCACCATGCCCTCTATATAAGGGGCACGCCTCCATTGTAAATGATCATCGCAAGTATCGCAGAAATAGCAATAAGAATCCGAGAGTTTCTCCATATCTTCTCCTTATTTCTTGTTGCTACTTTCTTTCTTAAGAAACGCTTCAATCGGCCTCGAACACTTCGGCGAGCATCGCCGGCGTTAGGAAGGTCGAACACCGGTGGAAGTATAGTAGCTAATACAGGAAAGTAGAACCCTGTTGTATAGTCCAATAGTAGCTAGAGCTATGAAAAATGAAATCAAAGCCTAGCAATAGGATGAGCCTAGCCTAAGGACGAGCTACCAGCCTATGAAAGCGACGTCTTTTGGAGTCTTCTATAAAGGCTATGCCTTAGGATATAAAGGCTACGCCTTAGGATAAGATCTCTTTTGGAGTCTTTTGTAAAGGCTACGCCTTAGGATAAGAGGTCTATGCCTAGGACACGACTTCCCTTGGAGTCTTATGTAAAGGCTATAGGCCTACTCTAGTATAGGCTAATATTATGCTGATGTAAGCGCTTAGCTCATACCGCCAGCTGATGTGAGCGCTTACATCACCGTGCCCTCTATATAAGGGGCACGCCTCCATTGTAAATGATCATCGAAGTATTGCAGAAAAGTGCAATAAGAATCTGAGAGTTTCTCCATATCTTCTCCTTATTTCTTGTTGCTACTTTCATTCTTAAGAAACGCTTCCATCGGCCTTGAACAGTTTGGCGAGCATCGCCGGCGTTAGCAAGGTCGATTTCATGGTCGATTTCAAGGTCGATTTCATGAAAATCCCTATGAAATTATTATCAAGGGGATTTTCCATGACAAAGGAGGATAGGTGTCCCTCATTGGACAATGGCTGTACCGCCCAAAAGAAGCACTCACAGAAGATGGGAGTCTAAGAGAATCCAGGGATACAAGGAAGCTTTTCTATAGTTTCCATACTGAGGTAGTCCCTGCAGAAAGCATCATGCACAACTGTGTGGTTCACTACATCCCGCAGGGTGAGCAAGTACCAAGGCGTACAGAGTACCCGGGATTCATCATACAAGAGCTCTACGACCACACCAACAGAATTCTCAAGGACATAGCATGTGCGAACTATGACAAAGAGCAGCAATCTGAAATTAAGCTGCTTATCAAAAAAACAAGGGAGCACCAGACAGGCTCCATACAATTCAGATGGCCAAAGGCATGCAAAACAGAACCCACAGCCAGACGACGGTGGGCACCGACACCAACGCAGCTGCGGATGCTCAACAGCCTCTTCCGTCAAAGTGACAGGCCCCCTAGAAAGAAACAAACACAGGACCTGACTTGGGCGCTAAGACTACGTGGACCAATCTCTGAAGCCAACATTCACAAATGGTTCATAAACAAGAGAGCGCGAGTCAAGCAGAAGGAGGCAATCGCTACCACTGTCCCGTAGCAGGCGGCGCGTGGTGGGAAGTATAACGCCACTGTCCCGTAGCAGGCGGAGCGTGGGGGGAAGTATAGTAGCTAATACAGGAAAGTAGAACCCTGTTGTACAGTCCAATAGTAGCTAGAGCTACGAAATAAGAAGTCAAAGCCTAGCAAGAGGACGAGCCTAGCCAAAGGACGAGCTACCAGCCTATGAAAGCGACGTCTTTTGGAGTCTTCTGTAAAGGCTATGCCTTAGGATATAAAGGCTACGCCTTAGGATAAGATCTCTTTTGGAGTCTTTTGTAAAGGCTACGCCTTAGGATAAGAGGGCTATGCCTAGGACACGACTTCCCTTGGAGTCTTATGTAAAGCCTATAGGCCTTCTCTAGTATAGGCTACTATTATGCTGATGTAAGCGCTTAGCTCTTACCGCCAGCTGATGTGAGCGCTTACATCACCGTGCCCTCTATATAAGGGGCACGCCTCCATTGTAAATGATCATCGAAGTATTGGAGAAAAGAGCAATAACAATCTGAGAGTTTCTCCATATCTTCTCCTTATTTCTTGTTGCTACTTTCATTCTTAAGAAACGCTTCCATCGGCCTTGAACAGTTCGGCGAGCATCGCCGGCGTTAGCAAGGTCAATTTCAGCAGTATCCTGAACAACAACGGAGTGCTAATGTTATTGCAATAACATTACAACTACTACTATAACTACTTCTACGATGACTACTAATACTACTACGTCTGCTACTGCTCCTACTGCTACCAATACCACAACTACTACTTCTACTTCTACTACTTCTACTATGACTACTACTACAACTACTACAACTGCAATAGCTACTACTATTACTACTACTACTACACCTACTAGTACTACTTATAATGCAACAAATATAGCCACCACGGCTGATACTGCAACTACAACTGCTACTATTATTAGGACAGATACTACTATTGCTACTATTACTGCTCCTACTACTACTATTATCACTGCTGCTACTGCTGCTACTAATATGGCTACTACTACTACTACTACTACTGAGACTGCTACTACTACTACTGTTGCTACTACTAATACTACTACTGCTATAGCTATCGCAACTGCTACTTCTACTGCTACTTCTACTGTGACTACTATTACTATTGCTGCTGCTGTTGCTACTACTGCTGCTGCTACTACTGTCTCTACTGCTTCTACTATTGCCTCAACTACTATTACTACTGCTGCTACTTCTAATACTAGCACTACTACTACTGCTACTACTACAAATACTACTATTACTGCTATTGCTACTACCCTTACTACTCCTACTGATACTACTACTTTAACTCCTACTACTACTACTTCTACAACTTCTAATACTACAATAACAACAACAACTACTGCTACTTCTACTACTACTAGTTCTGCTCCTCCTCCTCATCCTCCCCCTGCTATTAATAATACCACTACTACTAGTACTACTACAACTACTACTACCACGACTACTACTACTACTTCAACTCCTGCTATTGCTACTACTACTGCTACTACAACTTGTACTACTACTTCTACTTGTTGCGTTACTGCACTACTTCTGCTACTGCTACCACTACTACTACTACTATTATAACTACTACAACTACTATTGCTACTACTACTGTAACTACTATGTTTGCAACAAGAACAACTACTATTACGACTACTACTACCTCTACTGCTAGATCTATAACTACTACTATTGCTCCAACTACTACTACTACAACCTGTACTACTACTACTGCTGCTCCGCTACAACACTACTACTACTATATTGCCCCAACTACTACAACTACAACCTATACTACTACTACTGTTGCTGCCACTACTACACTACTACTACACTACTACCACAATTACTACAATTGCTACTACTACTACTACTACTCCTATTACCACTATTATTGCTACTAATACTACTACTACTACTGCTGCTGCTGCTGCTGCTACTGCTCCTACTACTACACCACTACTACTATTGTTACTACTACTGCTTCTACTTCTACTAATACTACTTCAACAACAACAACTACTACTACTACCACAACTACTAAAGCTACTTTAACAACAACTACTACTACTACTACCACAACTACTAAAGCTACTATTGCTACAATTGCTACTACTACAACTACTACTACAACTGCGTCTGCTACTACTACTACTATTCTTACTACAACTGCTACTACGCCAACTATGGCTACAATTACTATTGCTACTTCTATTGCTACTACTACTTCTACTCCTAATACCACCCGTACTCCTATTCCAACTGCCACTACTACTATTACTACTACTACTACTCTAGCTCCTACCACTGCTACTATGAATACTACTACTAGAACTACAACTACCACTCCAAGTCTGACTCCTACTACTACTTCGACCACTACAAACACTAGTACTACTACAACTACTTTTACCCCTACTACTACTACTACTACTGCGACTACTAATACTACTAGTAATATTGTTACTATTACCATTATAACTACTACAAATCCGATTACTAATATAAATTTTACAACTACTGTGAGTACTACTACTACAACACTACTACTGCTGCTGTAGCTGCAACTACTACTACTACAACCTCTATTGCTGGTACAACTACAACAACTCCAACTCCTAAAACAACTACGTCCACTGCTACTACTAATACTACTAGTACTAGTACCACTACTACTGCTGCTACTTTTGCTATTGCTACTACTACTACTACTACTACTACTACTACTACTACTACTACTACTACTACTACTACTACTTCTAGTACTCCTACTACTACTACATCTACTCTATGATTACTACTATTACTATTACTACTGCTACTGCTACTACAACAACTACAACTACTACAACTACTACTACTCTTGGTATTATTACTACTACTACTACTACTACTACTACTACTACTACTACTACTACTATTACTACTATGACTACTACTACTACTACAAAAAATGCTCCTACAGCTACTACTACTAATACTACTATTACCACTGCTACTACAACTAACCCAACTACTACTATTAGTACAACAACAACTACTTCTGCGACTTCTCCTACTACTACTGCCACAATTTCTTTTAATTATACTGCTGCAACTGCTACACCTACTACAACAACTACTACTCCTACACCTATTCAAACTACTCCTCCTCCTACTACTACGATAACTACCACCATGACCACTACTACTATTGTAACTACTACTACTACTACTACTACTACTACTATTACTACTACAACGACTACGACTACTACTACTACTACTACTACTTACGACGACTACGACGATACCTACGAGACAGACCACGACGCGGACGACTACGACAACCAACAACAACAACGCTACTACTACTACTATTTACTTACGACTACTACTACTTTCTACTACTACTACTACTACTTCTACTACTACCACTACTACTACTACTACTACTACTACTACTACTACTACTACTACTACTACTACTACTTCTACTACTACTACTACTACTACTACTACTACTACTACTACTACTACTTCTACAACTACTACTACTACTACTACTATTACTTCTACTATTACTACTCTATGTACTCCGTCTGTTGCTGCTGTTGCAGCTGCTGCTACTATAACTACTATTACTACTGTTACTACTGCTACTATTGTCGTGTCTTATAAAACTACTACAACCACTGCTACTAATACTAATTTTGCTACAACTTCTACTACTACTTCTATGAGTACTACAACTACAACTCCCACTACTGCTTCTACTACTATAACTACAACCACTGCTACTACTACTACTACTGCTACTACAACTCCTAAGACTCCTACTACTACTACAACTACTTCTCCTAATAATAATATTACTACTTCTGCTGCAACTACTTCTTCTACTACTACCACTTCTCATACTACTATCACAACTGTTGCTACTTCTGCTACTATCACTACTGCTACTACTGCTACTTTTACTCCTACTACAACTAGAACAATAATAACAACTACTACTACCACTACTATTACTGGTACTATTACATCAACTACAGCCACAATTGCTATGACAGTTACTACTGCTACTGCTACTACTACGTCTACCATAGCTATCATGACTAAGAAAGTTACTTCTACTAGTATTGCTACTGCTGCTACTATGGTTACTACTACTACTTTTACCACTACTACAACTACAGCTGCTGCTGCTGCTGTTGCTACTTCTGCAATAACTACTGCTACGCTGCAACTACTACTACTATTGCTACTACTACAAGTACTACTACAGCTACTACTACTGATATTACTGCTCTACGACCACTACTTCTGCTTATACTGCACTTCTACTACTGCTACAGCTATTACTACTACTACTATTACTACTGTTACTGCTGCTACTACAATTTCTACTGCTACTGCTACTACTACCATTTCTACTTCTACTATTGCTACTACTATTACTACTACTATTACTACTACTACTTCTACTAGTGCTACTACTACTACTGCAACTACTACTACTCCTGCTGCAACAGTGATTGCTACAATAACTATAAGTGCTACTACTACTTATGCTACTGCTACAACTGCTACTGCTATTACTGCTATTACTACGTCTACTGCTACTACTACTGCTAACACTACTAATACTATTACTAGTACTTTTGAAGCTTCTACTACGGCTACTACTTCTACTACTACTACTACTACTACTACTACTACAACTACTACTACTACTACCACCACTACTACTACTACTACTACTACTACTACTACTACTACTACTACTGACAACTACTACTAGTACAACTACTACTATTATTGCTGTAGTTATCATTGTAGTACCAGTAGAAGTAGTACTAGTAGTAGTAGTAGTAATAGGAGTAATAGTAGTAGCAGTGTTAGTAGTAGTAGTTATGTCAGTAGTTATTGTTGTTGTTCTACCAGCTATAGTAGTAGTCGTAGTGGTTGTAGTTATTATAGTTTTAGGAGTTGTCATTGTAGTAGTCGTCGTAGTAGTAGTAGATGTAGTAGTAGGAGTAGTAGTAGTAGGAGCAGGAGTTGGAGTAGGAGTAATCATAGTTGTTTTGGTTGTAGTAGTAGTAGTAGCAGTAGTAGTTGTTGCAGCAGTTGCCATAGTGGTAGTACTATTAGTAGTAGTAGTCATTGTTATTGCAGTAGCAGCAGTAGCAGTACTAGTAGAAGTAGTAGTTGAAGTAGTAGCAGCTGTGATTCTATTAGTAGTCGTAGCAGTAATAATAGTAGTAGTAGTAGCAATAGTACTATTTGTAGCAGTATTAGTAGTACTAGCTGAAGTAGATACAGTAATAGTAGTTGTTGTTGTTGTTGTTGTGTTAGTAGTAATAGTAGTAGCAGTACTAGTAGTAGAATTAGAAGCAACAATAGCAGTAGCAGCAGCTATAGCAGTAGTAGTAGTAGTGGTACTAGCAGCATTAGTAATAGCAACAGTAGTAGCAACATTAGTAGTTGTGGAAATAGCAGCAGCAACAGCAGTTGTAGTACAATTAGCCGTAGCAGTAGTAGTAGTAGTACTAGTAACAGTAGTTGTAGTAGCAATACCAATACAAGAAGCAATAGTTATAGTAGTAGTTGTTGTAGTAACAGCAGAAGTAATGGGAGTGGTAGTTGTAGTACTAGTAGCAGTAGAAAATTTTGAGTTACAGCAGAAGTAGTTGTTGCAGTAGTAGTGGTAGTAGTTGTTGTTGTTATAGTAGTAGCAGTAGGATTAGCAGTAGGAGTAGGAGTAGTGGTAGGAGTGGGAGTTGGATTTGGAGTAGTTGTAGCAGTTGTAGTAGTAGTGGTAGTTGTTGTTGTTGTAGTAGTAGTAGTAGTAGTGGTACTTGTTGTTGTTGTTGTTGTTGTTGTAGTAGTAGTAGTTGTTGTTGTTGTTCTTGTTGTAGTAGTAGTAATAGTTGTTGTTGTTGTTGTTGTTGTTGTTGTAGCACTAGTAGTAGTAGAAGTAGTAGTTGTAGTAGTAGTGGTAGTAGGAGTAGTAGTTGTTATTGTTCTTGTTTTTGCAATTGTAGTTGTAGTACTTGTAGTAGTAGTGGTAGTAGTGAAAGTAGCAGCAGCAACAGTAGTAGTAGTAGGAGTAGTAGGAGTAGTAGTAGTAGCAGAAGGAGTTGTAGTAGTAGATGTAGTAGTAGTATTAGAAGTATTAATAGAAGTAGTAGTAGCAGTAGGAGAGGCAGTAGTAGTAGTAGAAGTCGTTGTTGTTGTAGTAGTAGTACTACTAGTAGAAGTCGTCGTTGTTGTAGTAGTACTAGTACTACTACTACTACTACTACTAGTACTACACTACAATGACTACAACTACTACCACTACCACTACTACTACTACTACTACTACGACAAGTACTACTACTACTATTATTACTAATGCTGTTACTACTGCTAATACTACAACTACTAATACTACTGTTACAACAACTACTACTCCTACTGCTGCTGCTAATACCACTACTACTGCTACTACTTCTATTACTACTTATGTGGCGTCTACTGCTACTACTACTACTAGTACTACTCCTACACCAACTACTACTACTACTACTACTACTACAACAACTACAACTACCACTACTACTACTACTACTACAACAACAACAACAACAACTACTACTACTACTACTACTACTATTACTTCTATTACTGCTGCTGCTACTACTACTATTACTATAGCTACTACAACAACAACTACTACTACAACTTCTACTACTACTACTACAACTACTGCTACAAGTGCCACTATTGCTACTCCAGCTACTACTACAACTACAACTACTACTACTAAAAGTACATCTACTACTGCTACAACTATCACAACTTCTGTAGCTGCTACTACTACTGCTAAAACAACTACTACTAATAATGCTACTACTATTACAGCTACTTCTTCAACTACTGCTTCTACAGCTGCTCTACTACTACCACTATTACTTTTACTACAGTCACTGCCACTGCCACAACTTCTACTACTCCTGCTTCTACCACTACAACTACTACTTTTACTACTAATACTAGTAGTACTAAAACTAATACCACTCCTACGGTTGCATTTGCTATTGTTAATACTACTGCTACTACTATTACTTCTACATCTACCGCCATTGCTACTACTTCTGCTATTACAACTGCTACTATTACTACTACTAATGCTACTACAACTACTGCTACTACTATTGCTACTACTATTACTACTACTGCTACTACTACTATTATTACTCCAAATACGACTACTACTGCTACCATTGCTATGGCTCCTGCTACAACTTCTACTTGTACCACTGCTACTACTTCTACTACTAGTACTAATATTGCTACTACTACTACTCCCTCTACAACTACTACTTCTGCTGCTGCTACTACTGCTACTACTACTACTACTATGACTGCTGCTGCTGCTGCTACTACTACTAGTCCTACTATTAGTCCTACTACTACTACTACTACTAGTAATACTACTTTCGCCACTATTGCTCTGGCTGCTGCAGCTGCAAGTACTACTACTACAATTGCTACAGCTACTACCACTATTACTACAACTACTACTACCACTGCTACTACTACTCCGGCTACTACTACTGCTACTACAACTAGAACTAATACTACTACTATAGCTGCTGCCTTAACTACTACTAGTTCTACTCATACTGCTGCTACTGCTACTACTGCTACAACAACTACTACTGCTACTACTTATACTGCTGCAACTACTGCAACTACAACAACTACTACTGCTACTACTGAAACTACTGCTACTACTGCTGCTGCTACTGTTGCTACTGTTGCTAATACTACTAGTACTACCACGACTTTTGCTACTATTACTACTGTTGCTACTACTACTATAACGATTACTAGTACTGCTACTACTACTGCTACAACTACTACTCCTGCTACTATGACTGCTACATTTGTTGCTGCTACAATGACAACTTCCACTACCACGACTACTACTGCCTCAACTGCTGCTGCGGATACCACAACTACTACTACTACTACTACTACTACAACTGCTGCTGCTATTACTACTGCTATCGCCACTTTTACTACTAATACTGCTGCTCCTACTTTTGCTACTTCTGTAACTACTACTACTACTACTTCTACGACTACTACTACAACCACTTCTCCTCCTCCTCCTCCTCCTCCTACTACTACTACTTCTACAAGTATTACCATTACTTCTACTACTACTACCCCTACCAATATTGCTACTACCACAACAGCTGCTACTGCTAATGCTACTACAACAACAACTGCTACAACCACTGCTTCTACCACTGCTAGTACGACTACTATTTCTACTACTCCTACTGCTAATACTATTACAACAACAACTACTGCTGCTATTGCTAATACTGTTGCTGCTACTGCTATTGATACTACAATGACTATTGCTACTACTAATACCCTTGTTGTTTCTACAACTACTATTACTACTACTCCTCCTCCTACTAATTCTACAACAAATGCTACTGCAACTACTACTGTTACTACGACTCCAACTATTTCTACTAATACTCCTACCGCCGCTACTACTGCTTTTGCTACTACTATTACTACTGTT
Organism: Trichopus zeylanicus subsp. travancoricus; assembly: GCA_005019695.1. Classification (NCBI taxonomy): domain Eukaryota; kingdom Viridiplantae; phylum Streptophyta; class Magnoliopsida; order Dioscoreales; family Dioscoreaceae; genus Trichopus; species Trichopus zeylanicus. The sequence continues at coordinate 341,859 of RXID01010985.1, forward strand.
GCAACTACTGCTATGACTACTACTACTGCTGGTACAACATCTAGTACACTTTCTACTAGCACTACTGCTACTACTAATGCTACTACTATTACAATAACTTCTACTACTACTACTACTACTAATGCAAAAACTACTTCCTACAACAGCTGCTACTACTAGTACTACTACTACTACTGCTAGTAATACTACTACCACCACTAATGCTGCTACAACAACTACTACTATATCAACTGCTATGGCTACTACTACTATTACTACAACTACTAGTACTTCTGCTACAGCTATTAGTATTGTTGTTGCTACAACTTCTACTACTTCTATTTCTACTACTACAACAACAACAACTACTACTACTGCAACTATTGCTACTACTACAACAATGACTATTGCTACTGCTACTACTACTATTGCTGCTACTACTACTGCAACTGCTACTACTAATGATACTTTTGCTACTACTAATGTAGCTGTTAAGACTACTACTGCAACTACTACTACACCTACTGCTACGACTACTATTACTACTACAATAATAATAACAATAACAACAATAACAACAACAACAATAACTACTACTACTACTACTACAATAATAACCACAACTACTACAAATACATCTTCCACTACTTCTACTACTGCTACTACTTCTACTGCAACTATACGACTACTACTTCTAAAACTACTATTACAACAACTTCTGCTATTTCTGCTACAACTACCACCGCTAGTACTACTATTACTACCACAACCATGACTATGACTACTATGACAACTACAATTACTATAGCAACAACTACGACTACTACTTTTTCGACAACTACAACAACTACTACAACTGTTATTATTCCTACTACTACGACTGCTATTACTACTACTTCTATTAATGCTACAACTACTTCTACTACTATTACTGCTGCTACTACTACTACTGCAACAAGTACAACTACTACTATTGCTACAGCTATAGTTACTACTACTACTTCCCCAACAACTACTACTCTTACTACTGTGACTGCTAATACTACTACTGCAACTACTATTATGGTGACTGCTAATACTACTACTCCTACTCCTACTAAAAATAGAACTTCTCCCACTACTGCTACTACTACTCCTGCTAGAACTACCACTATTGCTGCTGCTACTACTATTACTACTCCTACTACTACTGTTAGTAGTAGTTCTACTCATACTACTGCTGCTACAATTACTACTACTACTACTACTTTGACTACTACTACAACAACTACAATGACTACTACTTCTTTTACTATTACAGCTACTACTACAGATACTACAACAACAACAACTACTACTACTACAACAACAACTACAGCAACAACAACAACAACTACTACTTCTACTACTACTACTAGTTCTTAAATACTGCTGCAGCTGCTGCTGCTACCACAAGTTCTGCTACAACTACAATTGCTGTGACTATTCCTACTACCACTGTGACTAAAACTGCTGCTGATCTTATTACTACTACTACTGCTATTGCTACTACTATTGCTACTACAATAACAACTACTACTGCTACTACAACTACTACTGCCACAACTATTACTACTACTACTACTGCTGCTGCTGCTAATAATATGGCTACTTCTACAACCCTTTGCTGCTACATCAGCTACTGCCGCGGCCGCTACTACAACTAGTACAACTACTAGTTCCACTACCATTGTTACTACTACTACTTATACTCAGCCTGTTACTACTACTACAACTACTACTACCACAACTACTATTACTACTACTACAACTACTACTACTACTACTACTACTACTACTACTTTTACTACTACTACTGCTACTTCTACTACTATTACTACTACTAGTACTATTTCTACTACTACTACTGATACTCCAAATACACCTACTAGAAATACTACTATTACTAATAGTACTGCCACTATTATTACTATAACTACTATTGTTATTACTACTACTGCAACTAGCACAATTACTACTACTACAACTACTACAATTACAACAACCACACCTACTGCTACTATACTACTATTTTGACTACCACTACTGCTCTTACTACTATTGCTACTGCTACTATAGCAACTACTACTGCTACTACGACTACTACAACATCTACTACTACTACAACAACTATTACAGCTACTACTGCTACTACTTCTACTACTACACCTATTGCTAGTACTCATAGTATAACAATAACAACTGCTACTACAATTACTACTACTACTACGACAAATACTACAACAACAACAACAATAACAACTACTACTAGTAGTATTACTGCTACTGCTGCTACATGCCACAATTGCTACTACTACTAATACAACTATTACTACTAATACAACAACTACTATTACTACTATTACCGTTGCTATTGCTGCTGCTACTAATATTACTCGTAACATGCCTATCACAACTACTACTATTACTACTACAACTACTACTATTACCACTACTACTACTACTACTACTACGACTACTACTAATAGTACTACTACTCTTACTAATAATACAACTACTGCCACTGCTACTACTAGTACTACAATTACTGCTGCTGCTGCTGCTAATTTTGCTATTGCTAGTGCAACTACTACTACTACCGCTACTACAGCTACTGCTACTGCTACTACGACTACTACTACTATTACTGTTATTGCAACAACTGCAATTGCTGCTGCTACCACTGCTACTATTGCTACTATCGCTACTACAACTGCTGCGGCTACAATGAAATCTACTACTACTATTTTTGCAGCTACTACTGCTACTACCACTGCTTTTTCAATAACAACTACTACTACAACTATTGCTACTGCGACAACAACTACTATAGCAACTACTACTACTACAACAACAACTACTACTACGAGTATTACTACTACTACTACTACATTAACAACAACAACATCGTCCCTACGACAACTCGTACTACTGGACTGCTATTGCTACTACTACAACAACTACTACTATAACCACTACTATAACTAAAACTACTACTACTATTACTACTACTTGTACTATTGCTACTACTACTATTACTACTACTACCACCACCACCACCACTACTACTACTACTACAACTACTACTAATATGGAAACTACTGCTACTATTACTAGTATAACTACTGCTACTACTACTACTACTGCTACAACAACAACAACAACAACTACTACTACTAGTACCACTACTACTACTACTACTACGACTACTATTAAAACTACTACAGCTGCTATTACAACAAGTACTACTACAATTGCAACTACTACTACTACCACGAATATTACTACTACTACTACTTCGATAACAACAACTTCTTCTGCTACTACTACTAGTACTACAGCTGCCACTGTTGCTACTGTTACAAGAGCTACTACTACAACTAATATTGTTATAACTACTACTACTTGTATTGCTACTGCTACTACTTCTACTGTTACTATGACTACTGCTACTACTAAAACTACTACCACTACTCCTCCTATTACTACTACTACTACTACTACTACTACTACTACTACTACAACTACTACTACTACTACTACTATTACTACTACTACTACTACTACTACTAATAATACAACTACTATTGCAACTACCACTTGTAGTACTACTGCTACTACTGCTGCTGCTCCTCCTCCTCCTACTGCTACTGCTACTGCTACTAGTACTATTACTTCTACTCCTTCAATTACAACTACTACTGTGACTCCTAAAACAACAGCAACTACTACTGCTGCTGCTACTTCTACTACTACTACCACTCCTGCTACTGCTGCTGCTATTACAACAACTACTACTACTGCGACTACTACTGCGACGACTACTACTACTACTACTACTAGTTCTACTACTGCTACTACTGCTACCTTGCTACTAGTGCTATTACAGCAACAACAACAACAACTACAACTACTACTCCTACTACTGCTCCTACTACAACTACTACTTCTACTAGTGCTCCTACCACTATTACTACTACTACTACTATTACAACAACTACTACAAGTACTAGTATTACTACTACTATTACCACTACTTCTACTACTACTACTATTACGACTACTATTACTACTACTCGAACAACAACTATTATTACTACTATTATTACTACTATTACTGCTACTACTCCTCCTATTACTTGTACTACTTCTACTTCTACTGCTACTTCTCCTACTACTCCTACTACTACTACTACTATGACTATTACAACTGTTGTAGTCGCTGTTACTACTACAACCACTATTGCTTGCAATTTCTGTTATTGCTTCTACTACTAGTACTTCTACGGCTACTACTACTACTACCACAACAACAACAACAACAACTACTACTACTACTAATACTGCTACTATAACTACTACTACTATTACAACAACTGCTACTACTACTACTACTACTACTACTACTAATACTACTGCTACTACTACTACTACTACTATAGTTGCTAGTGCTACAACTTCTAGTACAACAACAACTATTACGACCACTACTACTTCTACTACTACTATTGCCACTGCTAGTAGTACTATAACAACAACTACAACAACTAAAACAACAGCTACTGCTAATATGACTACTAATACTACTACTACTTCAACTAGTACAACCACTGCTACTACTATTGCTGCTACAACTACTATGACAAATACTACTGCTATTATTGCTGCCACTACTACTACTATTGCTGCTGCTACCACAAGGACAAAGACTACTACAACAACCATTACTACTCCTACAACCACCATAACCACTTCTACTACTACTACTACAATTTCTGCTGCTACTAATACTACTGCTAATAGTAATATGACTACTACTGCTTCTACTACTGCTTCTACAACCACTACTACAACAACTACTACTGCTACTATAACAACTACTACTACTCCTACTACTTTTGATACTAATTGTATTTTCAACTACTACTACTACTGCTGCTACATCTACCATGACTACTACTACTACTACTACTACCAAAACTACTGCTGCTCCTTGTACTACTACTACTACAACAACTACAACTACTACTCCTACTACTATTGCTACTACAACTACTTCTACTACCACAACTACTACTACTGCTACTACCTCTGCTGTTGCTGCTGCTATTACAACTACTATTATTACTACTACTACTACTACTACTACTACTATTATTACTCCAAGTACTACAACTTCTACTTCTGCTTCTGCTACTACTACTACTAGTGTTTCTACTACTACTACTACTGCTGCTAATATTGTCTCTATTGCTAATACTGTCTCTACTGCTAATACTGCCCCCACTGATACTACTGCTACTATTGCTGCTACTACATCTATTGCAACTACAACTACTATTGCTGCTGCTGCTGCTACAGCAACCACTACTAGTACAATAACTGCTACAACTACTACTACTGCTTCTGCAACAACAACAACAACAATAACTACTTCTACTAGTACTACTATAATTCCTACTATAGCCACTGCTACTACTAATACTACTACTACTATTACAACGATTATTACAGATACTCCTACTACTGCTTCTACTACTACTAATACTACTTCTCTCAATACTACTACTACTAGTTCTACTACTACTTCTCCTGCTACTACTACTAGTTGTCCTACTTCTACTACTTTGACTACTACTAGTACTACTGCCACAACTACAATGGCTACAACTACTTCTACAGTAAGTACTACAACTAGTACTACTACTATTATTGCTACTACTGCTACTATAGCTACTACTGCTACTACAGCAACTGCTGCTACAACTACTACTACCACTACTTCTACAACTCCTTCTGCCGCTAAAACTACTACAACTACTTCTCCTACTACTACCACTACCGCTACTACTACTTGTACTGCTACTACTACTACTACTACTACGGCTACTGCTACAACACAACTTCTACTACTACTACTACTTTTGCTGCAACAAATACTACTACCATTACTACAACTACTACAACTACCGTTACTAGTACCACTACTTCTACTACTACTACTACTGTGGCTACTGCTGCTACTAGTACTGCTGCTACTACTACTACTTCTACTGCTACTGTTTTTACTACTACTATTACTAGTACTGCTACTACTACAGCTACTATTACTAACACTACTAGTACAAGAACTTCTACCATTACCACTACTATTACTACTACTACGACTACTACTACTACTATTACTACTACTGCTTCTACTAATACTAGTACTACTACTAATAGTGCTACTGCTATAACTACTATAACAACAACAATAACTACAACTACTACAGCAACTACAACAACTACAACAACTACTACTACAACAACTTCTAGCCCTCCTACAACTACTACCACTACTACTACTACTACTACTACTATTGCTAGATCTACTACTACATCAACGACTAATACTTATACTATTACTACAACAACAACTACTGTTGCTACTACTATTACTACTACTACTACTACTACTACTACTACTATGCTACTACTACTACTACTACTACTATGCTACTACTACTACTACTACTATTGGGCTAATGCTGCTAGTACTACCTCTACAACTACTACAACTACTACTACTTCTAATGCTGCTACCACTACTACTGGTACTACAACTAATGCTACTGCTGCAACAACAACTGCAACCACTACAACAACTACAACTACTGCGGCCGCTACAACAACAACAACAACAACTACCACTGCTACAACGGATACCACATCTAGTACAGCTACTACTGCTACTTCGACTACCACTACTACAACAAATAGTGTAGCTACTTCTGCTGCAGTTACTGATGCCGCTACTACTACTGTGGCTAATGCTGCTGCTACTTCTAATACTACTACAGCTATTGCTGCTAGTACTAATACTACTAGTGCTACTCCTAATACTACTACTGCTATTGCTGATGCTGCTACTACTACTATTGCTACTACTACTACTACTACTACTACTGCTGTTGCTACTATTACTACTACCACAACTACAACCACTACTACTACAACTACTGCTTCTACTACTACTACTACCACAACTACAACCACTACTACTACAACTACTACTTCTACTACTACTACTACAACAACAACTACTACTACCACCACCACCACCACTAACACTACTAATACTACCACCACCACCACCACCACCACTACTATTACTACTACTCATGCTACTACTACTACTACTACAACAACAACAACTACTACTACTAGTAGTAGTAGTACTGTTATTACTACTACTTCTCCTCCTCCTCCTCCTCCTCCCCCTCCTCCTCCTGCTACTACTACTACTACTACTAGCATTATTGCCACTAATACTGCTACTGCTACTCTTGCTTCTACAACTACTAATACTACTTCTCCTACTACTACTACTACAAATACTACTACTACTCATCCTCCTATTGCTACTAGTACTACTACTTCTACTACTTCGCCTACAGATGATACTACTATGATAACTACAATTGCTACAACTAGTTCTACGACTACTACTACAACTAGTACTACTACTATTATTGCTACTACTACAATGACTATTACTAGTATGATTGCTAAAACAGCTGCTACTATTACTACTACTATTACTACTACTTCTACCACTGTTGCTGCTACAGCTACTACTAGTATTTCTCCTACTAGTACCACAATAGCTACTACTACTTCTATTCCTATTACTACTGCTACTACAGCAACCTACTTCAACTCAACTTCTCCTACTACTACTACTACTTCTACCACCACTTGTACTACAAATATAGCTACTACAGCTATTGTTACTACAACTACTACTTCTACTACAACCACAGCTACTACTACTACTACTACTACTGCTTTTACTATAACTATTACTACTCCTACTCTTACTACTACTACTGCTACTACTAACACTACTAGTACAACAAGTTCTACTGTTGCTACTATTGCTAGTGCTGCTACCACTATTACTACTACTACTACTACTACTACTACTACTACTACTGCTACTATTGCTACAACTGCTACTACTACTACTACTGTTACTACTACCTATACTACTACTAATGCTACTACTGATAGCGCTACTGTTATAACTACTGTAACACCTACCACTACTACTACTACAACTACTACTATGAATACTACTACTACAACAACTTCTACTCCTACTACTCCTACTACTACTGCAACAACAACTACTGATAGCATGACTACTACTACAACAACAACAACTACTACTACTACTACTAAGCTAATGCTACTAGTACTACCACTACTCCTATAACTACAACTACTTCTATTACTGTTACCACTACTACTGCAACTACAATAAATGCTACTTCTGCAATAAAAACTAATACCACTATAATAACTGTTGCCATTACGACTACAGCTTCTACTACTACTAGTAATACTATTACTACAACTGGTACAATGGATACTACTTCTAGTATAGGTGCTACTGCAACTTTGGCTTCTACTACTACAACAAATAGTGCTGCTACTTTTGCTACAATTACCGCTGCTGCAACTACGACTATTGCTACTGCTGCTGCTACTTCTAATACTACTACTGCTGCCCTTGCTACTATTGTTACTACTAATGCTACTCCTCATACTAGTACTACTACCACAACTACTGCTATTACTACTACTACTACTATTGTTACTGCTGTTGTTACTACTAATGCTACCACCACCACTACTACTACTACTACCACTACTACTACTACTACCACTACTACCACTACTACTACTACCACTACTACTTCTAGTACTGGTACTACTATTATTGGTACTGCTACTACTACTATTATGTCGCATACTACAACTACCACTTCCACTACTATTGCTAGTACTATTGCTACTGCTACTACTACAACAACTACTATTGTTATCGCTGCTACAACAACAACTACTACTGCAGCTACTACTATTGTTGCTGCTACTAATGTTACTACAAGTACTAGAACTCCTAATACTACTACTATTGCTACTGCTATTGCTACTACTACTACTAGTAATACTACTACGACTACTACTGCTACTAGTACTACCAGTACTACTACTACTATACTACTGCTACTACTATTGCAACTGCTGCAACTACTAATGCTACTACTACTACTACAACAACAACGACTACTAATACTACTACTACTAGTACTACTATTATTACTACTACTTCTCATACGACTACTACTGCTACTACTACTACTACTATTACTAGTAGGACTACTACTACTACTGCTATTGCTTCTAGTGCAACTAATACTACTTCTCCAACTACTACTACTACTACTACTACTACTAGTACCACTACATTGCCTAAAGTTGCTAATACTGTGATAACTAAAATTGCTACAACTACTTCTATGGCTACTACTACTATTACTGCCACTACTGCTACTACTGCTACTGCTACTACAACTATTACTAGTACGACTACTACCATAGCTGCTACTACTAAAACTATTATTACTACTACTTCTACCACTATCGTTGCTACTACAACCACTACTAGTACTTCTCCTACTAGTACCACAATTGATACTATTAATTCTACTCCTACTACTACTACTACAGCTACTGCAACAACTCAACTTCTCCTACTACAACTACTACTTCAAGCACCACTAATACTACTACTACAGCTACTGCAGCTACTCCTACTAGTGCTACTAATTCTACTACTACCACAACAACTACTACTACTACTGCTACTGCTTTTACTACTACTATTACTACTCCTACATCAACTACTACTACTGCTACTGCCACTACTAGTACAACAACTTCTACTATTACTACTACTGCTAGCGCTACTACTACTACTACTACTATTGCTACTGCTACTACTATTGCTTCAACTGCTACTACCACTACTACTACTACTGCTACTTTTACTTCTACAGCTACTACTCCTACTACTAATAGTGCTACTGCTACTACTACTATAACAACAAATACAACTGAAACTACTACGACAACTACTACTATGAATACTACTGCTACAAATACTTCTACTGCTGCTACTACTACTATTACTACTAGTACAACTAGTTGTGCTACTACTACCATTGTTACTGCTGCTGTTGCTACTGCTACTACTGTTACTACTAGTACTACTACTACAACCGCTACAACAACAACAAAAACAACAACTACTAGTACTACTAATACTACTACATCTTCTACTATTACTACTACAATTGATACTACTGCTACTACTATTGCTACTACAACAACTACTATTATTACTATTACTACTACTACAACTACTACTAGTCAAGTACCACTACTGTTACTACTACAACTAATACTACTACTTTTACTATCGCTACAACTACTACTAGTAGTAGTACTACTATTGCTTTTACTACTACAACTGCTACTACTTGTTCTACTACAGCTACTACTGCTGCTTGATCCACAACCACAATTATCGCTACTACTGCTGCTGCTGCTACTATCGAAACATATACATTGATGACTACTAATGCTGCTGCTACAACTACTACTGCTGCTGCTACTACTACAGCTGCTGCTATTGCTACTACTACTACTACTACTATTACTGCTACAGCTACTACTACTACGACTATTGTTGCAGTTGCTCCTGCTGTTGTTGTTATTGTTACTACTATCACTACTAATAGTACTACTACATCTCTTCCAACTACTAGAACTGCTACTACTGCTGCTTCTACTTCTACAAATACCAGTACTGCTGCTACTACTTTTGCTATGACTACTAATACTAGTACTACTACACCTCCTACTGTTACTATGATAGCTACTACTACTACTACTACTGCAACTACTACTACTACTGCCATTGCTGCTGCTACTACTACTACTGCTGCTACTAAAGCCACTACTGCTACTACAACTACTACTACGGCTACTACTACTACTACTACTGCTGCTACTAAAGCCACTACTGCTACTACAACTGCTACTACGGCTACTACTACTACTGCTGCTGCTGCTGCTGCTGCTGCTACTGTTACTACAGCTACTACCCCTACTGATGCCATAGTTGCTATTGCTACTACTGGAACTACTGCTACTACATCTACAACTACTTCTCCTACTCCAAATACAACTGCGAATACAATGGTTGCTACTATTATCGCTACTACTACTAGTGCTACTCCCACTATAACTAGTACTGCTACTTCTACTACTTCTACTACTACTACGGCCACTACTACAACTACAACTACTACAAGTAGTAGTAGTACTACTACTGCTACTACTACAAATGCTACTACTTCTTCTACCACGGCTGTTGTTGCTATGACCACTACTACTACGACTACTGCTACTACTACTACTACTACTACTACCACAACTACTACTGCTGCTTCTGCTGTGACTACTATTACTACTACTAGGACTCCTGTTGTTGCTGCTGCTGTCATTTACCACTACCACTTCTACTACTACTACTGTTGCTACCTTCACTACAACTGCTAATTCTAGTACATGTTCTGCGGCTATCACTACTAACAGTAGCGCTATACTGTTGCAGCTTCGAGTACTATGACTATTGCTGCCACTACTACTACTACTATAACAACAACAACTACTACTACTACTACTTATACTGCTACTGCTACTAATGTTAGTACTACTACTTCTACTACTACTACTACTACTAGTACTACTACTACTACTACAACTTGTACTAGTACTACTACTGCTACCACAACTCGTACTACCACCCCTACTCCATCTCCTACTCCTACCGCTCCTCTGACAAGCAAAACTACTGCAGCTGCTAATATTACTACTACTCCTACTACTACTACAACTGTTTCTACTACTACTGCTGCTACTACTACTAGTAGTACAACTACAACAACTACTACTACTACGGTTGTTGCAGCTGCCACTATTGCTACTCCTATTACTAGTACAACTTCTCATACTCCTACTCCACCTGCTACTACTACTAATCCTACTACCTACTACCACTACTCCAATTACTATCACTCCCACTCCTACCCTTACTACTACAACTAATACTACAACTACTACAACTACTACTACGAATACAACTTCTACTTCAACAAGAACAACTGCTACTAATACTACTCCACCTACCCCAGCCACTACTACAACTATTCCTACTCCTACAACTACTACTACTAATCCTAATCCTACTCCTACTCGTACTGCTACTTGTGCTACTGATATTAGAACTACCAATACCACTACAGCAACTCCTAGTCCAAATCCTACAACTACTTCAACACATAGGGCTACTACAACAACTACTACTACTATTACTACAACTTCTAGAACTACAACACCTACTACAACTACTACTGCTGCAATTATATCTACTATAACTACTACTACTACTACTAGTACTAGCACTACTACTACTACTAGTAATACTATTACTACTACAAACACTACCAATACTACTACTACTACTACAACTCCTACTACTACTATTACCATGACTACTAGTATAATTACTACTACTACTACTACTGCAACTACTATTAATACTACTACTATTACTATACTACTACTACTACTACTATTACTAGTACTACTACTACTACTACTATTACTACTATTTCTAGAACAACTACTCTGACTACAACTACTACTGCTACAATTATAACTACTACTACTACTGCTACTGCTACTACTACCACTACAACAACAACAACTACAATTGCTACGACCACCACTACTCTGTTAGTATTACTACTGCTATGACTACTGCACTACTACTGTAACTACTTCTTCTTCTTCTACTACTACTACTACTACTACTACTGTTTCTACTACTACTACTACTACTACAACACCTACTACAACTACAACTACAACTACAACTACCACTACTATTCCTTCCAGTACTTCTACTACTCCTACTACTACTACTTCTACTCTTACTACTACTGCTACTACTTCCACTGCTAGTACTTCTTCTACAACTACTACAACAACTACTACTACTATGACTACTACAGCTAGTAATACTACTACTAATACAATGACTGCCACTACTAGTATAACTACTACCACTGCTACTATAACTACTAACACTACTTCTACTCCTACTCCAAAAACTACCCCAAGAACTACTTACGCTACTAGTATTACAATAACAACTACTACTAATACTAATACTACTACTTCTCCTGCTACTACTAATATAACTTCAACTACTACCACTACTCCAGCTACTACTATTGCTATGACTAAAAGTGTTGTTGCTGCTACTACAACAACAACTACTACTGCTACTACTGCCATAGCTACTACCTCTACTACTACGAATACTGCTACTGCTACTACAATACTCCAACAACTTTGACTACTAGAACTGCTACTACTCCAACAACTACTACTCTTACTACTTGTAATACTACTACTACTACTCCCCTTATTGCTACTACAACTATTCCCACAACTACTTCTAGTACTACATTTGCCACTACTACGACTACTACTACTACTACTACTACTACTTCTTCTTCTTCTACTACTCCTACTGCTACTGCTACTATTACTCCTACTACTACTACTGCAACTCCAAGTGATGCGACTACTGCTACTACTATCACTTCTACTACTACTACTACTGTTATGACTTTTTCTGCTACTACTACCAATATTACTACTAATATTACTTCTAAGACAACTACGATCATAACTAATATGACTCCTCCTACTACTTCAACAGCGACCTCTATTGCGACCACTACTACGACGACAACTAGAATTATTACTACTACTACTATTACTACTACAAATAATACTGCAACTACTACTATTACTGCTACTACTACTACTTCTATTGCTACAAATACTACTACTACTACTACTATATATATTGGTAGTAATACTACAATTACTACTAATATTACTACTACTAGTGCTACAACTACTTCTACTACTATTACTACAACTACTACTACTACCACCACCACTACTGCTATTATTACTACTCCTACTGTTGTAATTACAAATACCACTACTGCTACTACCACTATTGCAACTATTACTACTGCTACTACTACTACTACTACTCCCACTACTACTACTCCTACTACTCCTACTACTCGTACTACAACAACTACTACTCCTACTGCTCCTACTACTATTACAACTGCTACTACCCTTGCTCCTACTACTACCCTAACCCCTACACCAACTCCTATTACAACAACTACTCCTTCTACTAATACTACTACTACTACTACTTGGACTACCACTACTACAACTATGACTACAACTACTTTTGCTACTGCTACAACTACTACTGCTGTTGCTACTACGCCTGCTGCTATTACTACTGCTACTACTTCTTGTACTAGTATGACTACTACTGCAACAATAACAACTACTGCTGTTGATGTTGTGGCTCTAACTCTAACTACTACAACTACTACTTCTATGGCTCCTCCTCCTACTACTTTGACAACTACCACTGCTATTACTGCTATTGCTGCTGCTACTACTACAATTACAACAACAACTACTGCTACTATTACTACTACTACTACTACTACTCCTGCTGTTGCTACAACTACTACTACTACTACTATTGCTTCTATAACTAGGACAACTTCTACTCCTACTACTACTCCTGCTACTACTAGATCTATTATTACTGCTGCTATAGCCACTACTTTTATTTCTACTCCTACTACTCCTCCTCCTACTGCTACTACTACAACTTTGACTGGCACTCCTACTCTGGCAACCACTCCTACCACTACTCTGACAATTACAACTACTGCAACTACTACCACTCCTATTACTACTGCTACTACTTGTACTACTACTACCACTACTACTGCAACTTCTACTACTATTATTTCTGTTACTAATATTACCACTACTACTCCTATTGCTACTACTACTACTACTACTACTAGTACTATTACTACTATTCTACTACTACTACTACTTCTTCTTCTATTACTAGTACAACTGATACTACTCTTACTCCAACTCCTAATGCTACAACTACCCCTACTACTACTACAACTACCACTGCCCGAATTTCTATTACTCCAACTCCTACTCTTACTACTACTACTAATACTACTATAACTAATACTACTACTACAAATACTACTGCTAATGCGACTAATACTACTTCTAATTTTACTGCTCATACTACCACTAATACTACAAATACTACCACTACTAATACTACAACAACTAATACTACTACTACTACCAACACTAATACTATTTCTAAAACAACAACACCTACTCCTACTGCTACTCCCACTCCTACTCCAGCCACTATGACAACTACTCATACTCCTACTCCTACTACTGCTACTATGACCCCTACTCCCACACCTACTCCTACTCGTACTACTGCTAGTACAACAACAACTACTACTACTACTGCTGCTACCACTACGACTATTACTACTCATACTACTATTACTAGTACTACTATTACTACTACTACTACAACTACTACTACTACTACTACTACTACTACTACTACTACTACTACTACTAATACTACTAATACTACTACCACTATTACTACTACTATTACCACTATTACTAGTATTACAGCTACTACTACTATTAGTACAATTTCAACAACCACAACCCCTACTTCTACAACTACTACTGCTGCATTAGTACTACTACTACTACAACTACTACTACTACTTCTACTACTACTACAACAACAACTAATACTACAAATACTACTACTACTACTAATGCTACTATTACTACTACCACTACACTATGGTCACTATTGCTACTACTACTACTTCTGTTGCTAATACTACAACTACTACTATGATACCTATTACCACTAATGCAACTACTACTACTACTATACCTATTACTACTAACACTACTACTACAACTACTACTACAACTACTACAAATATTACTACTTCTATTGCTACCAGTACTTCTACTCCAATTACTACTACAACTACTACTCCTATTACTAGTATAACTACTATTACTACTACAACAACTACTACTTCTAGTGTCACTTCTACTACCCCAACTTCTACTACTACTACAGATATTGCTGCTACTACTGTTACTACTAGTGCTACTCATAATACTACTAATGCTATTGTTGATGCTGCTAATGCTACTACTGCTACTAATGCTACTACTAGTACTACTACTACTACTACTACTACTAATACTACTACGACCACCGCAACTACAACCAGTACTACTACAACTACTGCTTCTACTACAACTACTACCACCACCACCACCACCACTACCACTGTTGCTACTACTACCACCACTACTACTACTCCTGCTACTACAACTAGTACTATGACTACTCTTGCTACTACTACTACTACTACTACTACTACTACTACAACAACAACAACTACTGCTAGTAGTACTACTATTATTACTACAACTTCTCCTACTACTACTGCTACTACTACTGCTACTACTACTAGCATTACTACCACAAATACTGCTACTGCTACTCTTGCTTCTACAACTACTAATACTACTTCTCCTACTATAACTACTACAAATACTACTACTACATCTCCTCCTCCTACTACTAGTACTACTACTTCTACTACTTCGCTTGCAGCTAATACTACTATGATAACTACAATTGCAACAACTAGTTATATAGCTACTACTACAATGACTATTACTAGTACGACTGCTACCACAACTACTACTACAACTACTATTATTACTACTACTTCTACTCCTATTTTTACTACTACGGCAACTGCTACAACTCAACTTCTCCTACTACTACTATTACTTCTACCACCATTTGTGCTACAACTACAGCTAAGACAGCTACTGTTACTACTACTACTACTTCTACTACAACCACAGCTACTACTACTACTGCTGCTACTCATTTTACTATGACTATTAATACTCCTACTCTTACCACTACTACTACTACTAACACTACAAGTACAACAAGCTCTACTGTTACTACTACTGCTAGTGCTACTACTACTATTACTACTACTACTACTACTACTACTACTACTACTACTACTACTACTACTACCACCACTATTGCTATAACTGCTACAACTACAACTGTTACTACTGCTTATACTACTACTGCTGCTACTACTAATAGCGCTACTATTATAATTACTGTCAGAACTACTACTACTAAAACAACTACAACTACTACTACCACGAATACTGCTACTACAGCAACTTCTACTCCTACTACTACAACAACAACTACTACTGATAGCACAACAACAACAACAACGACAACAACAACTACTAATCTACTGCTACTAGTACTACCACTACTACTACTACAACTACAACTACTTCTATTGTTGCTACCACTACTACTGCTACTACAACCAATGTTACTGCTGCAACCAAAACTGCTACCACTGCAACAACTATTGCTATTACGACTACTGCTACTGCTACTACTATGAATGCTACTACTACAACTGATACAACGAATACTACTTCAAGTATAGCTGCTATTGCTACTTTGACTTCTACTACTACAGTAAATAGTGTTGCTACTTCTGCTACTGTTAACGCTGCTGCTACTATGACTATTGCTACTGTTGCTGCTACTTCTAATAATACTACTGTAGCCCTTGCTACTATTCTTACGACAAGTGCTAGTCCTCATACTACTACTACTACCAAAACTACTGCTAGTCCGACTACTGTTGCTGCAGCTGCTACTACTACCAATGCTGCTACTGCTGCTGCTGCTGCTGCTACTACTACTACTACAACAACTACCAATGCTCCTCCTCCTCCTCCTCCTACTACTACTACTACTACTACTACTACTACTACTACTACTACTACTACTACTACTACTACTACTACTACTACTACTACTACTACCACTGACTACTACTACTACTGACTACTACTACTACTGACTACTACTACTACGACTACTACTACGACTACTACTACGACTACTACTACTACTACTACTACGACTACTACGACTACTACTACTACTACTACTACTACTACTACTACTACTACTACTACTACTACTACTACTACCACTACTACTACTACTACCAATACTACTACTACTACTACTACTACTACCACTACTACTACTACCACTACCACTACTCCTACGACTGCTACTGGTACTACTACTATTATGTCACATACTACAACTACCACTTCTACTACTACTACTACTCTACAACTACTACTACTATGGCTACTACTGCTACTATTAATGTTACTACTACTACTACTACTACAACAACAACAACAACTACTACTACTACTACAACAATAATAACTACTACTACTACTAGTACTACTATTATTACTACTATTTCTCCTAGTACTACAATTGTTACTACCAGTACTACTGCTACTGCGGCTATTGCTTCAACTGCAACTAATACTACTTCTCCTCCTCCTCCTACTACTACTACTAGTACCACTACATCTTAGTACTTCGCCTACAGTTACTACTACTATGACAACTAAAATTCCTACAACTACTTCTATGGCTACAACTACTATTATTGCCACTGCTGCTACTGCTGCTACTACTACTACTAGGACTATTACTAGTACGACTACTACCACAGCTGCTACTACTACTTCTACCACTATTGTTGCTGCTACAGCGACTACTAGTACTTCTCCTACTAGCACCACAACTGCTACTGCTAATTCTTCTCCAACTACTACTACTACTACGGCTACTACAACAACTCAACTTCTCCTACTACTTCAACCACCACTAATACTACTACTACAGCTACTGCAGCTACTCCTACTAGTGCTACTACTTCTACTACTACCACAACTACAACTACTACTACTGCTACTGCTTTTAATACTACTATTACTACTCCTACAATAACTACTACTATTGCTACTACCACTACTAGTACAACAACTTCTACTGTTACTACTACTACTAGCGCTACTACTATTATTACTACTGCTGCTTCTGCTCCTACTACTTCTATAGCTACTACTCCTACTACTAATAGTGCTACTACTACTACTACAATAATAATAAATAATACTAAAACTTTTACGACAACTACTACTATGAATACGACTGCTACAACAACTTCTACTGCTGCTACTACTACTATTACTACTAGTACAACTACCCCTCCTCTTCCTCCTCCTCCTACTACTTCTTCTACTATTTCTTCATCGACAACTACTACTACTACTACTATTGCATCTACTACTGCTTCTACTACTACTACTTCTACTATTACTACTATAATTGCAGCTTCTGCTAGAACTACTACTACTACTCCACTACTACTACTACTACTACTACTACTACTACTACTACTATTGCTACTACTACTACTGCGCTAATGTTGCTAGTACTACCTCTACTTCTACTACAACTACTACTACTTGTAATATCGCTACCACTACTATTGCTACTACAACTACTGCTATTGCTACTAAAACTACTTCTACTACTACTACTCCAACTACTGCTACTATTAATACTACTACAACAACGGCTACTATTGCTGCTACTTCTGCTACAACAACTACTTCTATGTCGGCTACACTGCAACAACAACTAGTACTGTTGTTGTTGTTGCTACTACTACACTATCGCTACCACAACTTCTACTACAAATAATACTACTGCAGCTTCAACTATTATTGTTACTACTAGTGCTACTCTTGCCATTTCAGCTACTACTATAACTACTAGTACTACTACTCCAACTATTACTACCACAACAATAAGAACTACTACTACAACTACTACTAGTACTACTACTACGACTACAACGACTACAATAACTACTACTACTAGTGTTGTTACTACTGCTACTGCTACTGCTACTACTATTTTTACTACTGCTACTACTATTTCTACTAATATTATAGCTCCAACTACTACTACTACAACAACAACAACAACAACAACTACTACTAGTACCATTACTAGTACTACTACTACTACTACTACAACTGTTGTTATTACTGTTGTGACTACTACTACTATTGTTATCGCAACTCCTACTACCGCTACTACTGCTATTGCTGCTAGTACGGCAACTACTGTTACTACTAGTACTACTACTCCAACTACTACTATACAACAACTGCTACTTCTACTAGTACTACCGCTACTACTACTTCTACTATTACTACTACAATTGATACTGCTGCTACTAGTATTGCTACTACAACAACTACTACTATTACTATTACTACTACCACAACTACAACTACAACTATTACCACTACTTCTACTACTACTACAACTAATACTACTACTACTACTATTGCTACAACTATTACTAGTAGAAGTACTACTATTACTGCTACTACTATAACTGCTACTACTTGTTCTACTATAGCTGCTACTGTTGCTTTATCCATAACTACTACTACCGCTACTACTACTACTATTGCTACTATCAAAACAAATACATCGGCTATTGAAAATGCTGCTGCTACTACTACTACTACTACCGCTGCTGCTGCTACTGCTGCTATTGCTACTACTACTACTACTACCGCTGTTGTTGTCACTATCACTGCTGCTGCTGCTGCTGCTATCACCACTACTACTACTACTACTACTCCTACTGCTGCAACAACTGCTAGTGACTACTACTACTGCATCTTTGAGTACTTCTACAACTACTACTACTACTACTATTGCTGCAGTTGCTCCTGCTGTTGTTGCTGTTGCTGCTACTACCACTACTAATACTACTATTGCATCTCTTCTAACTACTAGAACTGCTACTACTACGACTACTACTACTGCTGCTGCTTCCACTTCTACAAATGCTTGTACTACTGCTACTACTATGACTACTTCTACTACTATTGCTGCTTCTACTCTAAAAACACTTGTACTACTGCTACTACTTTTGCTATGACTACTATTACTAGTACTACTACAACTCCTACTATTACTATGATAGTTATTACAGCTACTACTATTGTTGCCATTGCTACTACTACTACTACTACTGCTGTTGTTGCTGCTACTATTACTGCAACTACTACTGCTGCTGTCATTACTACTACTACTACTACTACTACTACTACTACTACTAAAGCCACTACTACTACTACTATTGCTACTATGGCTACTACTACTCCTACTCCTACTACTACTACTACTACTATTAGTACTGCTTTTGCTACTATAACTACTACTGCTACTGATGTTGTGGTTGCTGTTGTTGCTGCTACAACTACTACTACTACGTCTACGACTACTTCTTCTCCTCCAATTACAACTGCTACTACAATGGTTGCTACTACTAACGCTACTACTACTAGTGCTACTCCCACTTCTACTACTATAATGATTACAAATACTACTACTTCTATATTTTCTATGACTACTACTGCTACAACTACAACAACAACTCCCGCTAGTACTACTACTACTACTACAACTTGTACTACCACGCCTACTCCAACTCCTACTCCTACCACTTCTCCGACAAGTACAACTACTGCAACTACTACAACAACTACTACTCCTACTACTACTACAACTATTTCAACTACAGCTACTGTTACTACTGCAACTGTTGCTATTGCTACTACTACTACTACTAGTACAACTGCAACAACTACTACTACTACTACTATTGCTACTGCTACTTCTGCTACTCCTACTCCATCTACTACTACAACTACTCCTACTATTACTACTACCACTACTCCAATTACTATCACTCCCACTCCTACCCTTACTAATACATCGAATACTATAACTACAACAACTGCTACTACAAATACAACTCCTACTTCAACAATAACAACTGCTACTACTACTACTCCAACTCCTACTCCTGCCACTACTACAGCTACTCCTACACCTACAACTGCTACGACTACTCCTACTACTACAACAACAACTACTACTATTACTAGTACTACTACTACTACTACTATTACTACTCCTACTAGAACTACTACTGCTGCAATTATAACAATCATAACTAATACTACTACTACTACCACTACGACCACCACCACCACCACCACCACCAATACTACTACTACTGCTAGTACTACTACAACTACTACAAACACTGCTAATACTACTACTACTACTGCTGCTACTACTACTACTACTACTACAACTTCGGCTACTACTACTACCATGACTACTACTACTATTACTGCTACTACTACTACTAATACTACTGCTATTACTACTACTACTACTACTACTACTACTACTACTACTACTACTACTACTACTACTATTACCACTACTTTTAGAAATACTACTCCCACTACAACAACTACAACTGCTAAGACCACTACTACTAATACCTCTATTACTACCACTACTGCTATGACTATTACACTATTACGGCAACTACTTCTACTACTACTACTAGTAGTACAACTCCAACTACTACTACTACTACTACTACTATTTCTACTACTACTACTACTACACCTACTACGACTACAACTGCCACTACTATTCCTTCCAGTACTTCGACTACTGCTACTGCTACTATTCTACTCTTACTACTACTACTACTCCTACTCCTATGACCACTCCCACAATAATGACTAATACCACTGCTAGTACTTCTTCTTCTTCTTCTACTACTACTACAACAACTACGACTATTACTACTAGTAATACTACTGGTAATACTATGACTACCACTACTACTATAACTACTACCACTGCTACTACAACTATAGCTACTACTTTTACTCCTACTCCAAAAATTACTCTAATAACTGCCTATGCTACTACTATTACAACAACAACTACTACTAATACTAATACTACAGCTACTCCAGCTACTACTAATATAACTACAACTTCTACCACTACGCCTACTACTACTACTGTTATGACTAGAACTGTTGCTGCTACTACTACAACTACTACTACAACTGCTATTACTGTCACTGCTAGTACCTCTACTACTACAACTATCGCTACTACTACTACACTACTCGAACAACCTCGACTACTAGAACTGCTGCTACTACAATAACAACTACTATTACTACTTTTAATACTACTACTACTGCTACTATTACTACTCCTACTCCTACTCCTACTACTACTACTACTCCTCCTAATGCTACTTCTAGTACTATATTTGCCACTACTACAACTACTACTACAACTACTAGTACTATTATTACTACTTGTACTACTCCTACTGCTACCACTACTATTACTCCTACTGCTACTACTGCAACTCCAAGTGATACTACTACTATTACTATCACTTCTATTACTCCTACTACTACTATTGCTACGACTTTCTCTACAACTACTACCAATATTACTACTAATAATACTTCTAAGACAACTACGATGATAACTAATATGACTCCTCCTCCTATAACTTCTATAGCACCCACTACTGCTACCACTACTGTTGCTACCAATACTACTATAACAACAACTACTGCTACTATTACTACTACTACTACTGTTACTACTACAAATAATACTGCAACTACTGCTATTGCTACAACTACTACTACTTCTGTTGCTACAAATACTACTAGTACTACTGCTATATATATTAGTAGTAATACAATAATTACTACTAATGTTACTACTACTATTGCTATAACTACTTCTATTACTGCTGCTACTACTACTACTACAGCTGCTGCTGTTGCTACTGCTATTATTACTACTCCTACTATTATAATTAAAATACCACAACTGCAACTACTACTGCTACTGTTACTACTACTACTGCTCCCGCTACTACTACTCCTACTACTCCTACTACTCGTACTACAACTACTACTACTCCTACTGCTCCTACTACTACTGCAACTACTACTACACCAGCTCCTACTACTACCCCTACCCATACAACAACTCCTATTACAACAGCTACTACTTCTTTTAATACTACTACTACTACTACTACTACCACTTGTACTACCACTACTACAACTACGACTACAACTACTGCATCTACTGCTACAAGTACTACTACTAATGCTATTACTGCTGCTACTACTTTTTGTACTTGTATGACTACTACTGCAACAACAACAAGTATTGCTGCTGATGTTGCGGCTCTAGCTCCAACTACTACAACTACTACTGCTAATAAGTTTACTACTACTACTATTTCTATGGCTCCTCCTCTTACTACTTTGACAACTACCATTACTACTACTGCTATTGCTGCGACTACTACTACAATTACTACTACTACTACTACTACTACTACTACTACTACTACTACTACTTCTGCTACTACTGCTACTACTGCAAATACTACTACTACTACTATTGCTTCTACAACTAGTACAACTAATATTCCTACTACTCCTCCTGCTACTACTACTTGTTCTTTAATTACTACTACTATAGCCACTACTTTTATTTCTACTCCTACTACTCCTCCTCCTACTGCTACTACTACAACTTGGACTGCCACTCCTACTCTGACAGCCACTCCTACCATTGCTTCAACAAATACAACTACTACAACTACAACCACTCCTATTACTACTGCAACTACTTCTACTACTGCAACTTCTACTACTATTATTACTGTTACTACTATTACCACTACTACTACTATTGCTACTACTACTACTACTAGTACTATTACTACTACTACTATACCTATTACTACTAACACCACTACTACTACAACTACCACTAATATTACTACTACTATTGCTACCACTACTTCTACTCCAATTGGTACTACAACTACGACTCCTACTACTCCTATTACTACTACTACTACTATTACTACTACTACAACTACTACTTCTATTGCCACTTCTACTACCCCAACTTCTACTACTACTACTACTCCTACACCAACTCCTATTACAACAACAACAACTACTACTACTAACACTACGTCTACTACTACTTGTACTACCACTACTAAAACAAGCACTACAACTATTTCCACTTCTGCCACAAGTACTATTACTACTGCTACTACTGCTAGTAATCGTGATACTACTACAACTACAACAGCTACTATAGCAGCTAATGCTGCGGGTGCAACTTCAACTACTACTACTACTACTACTACTAACAGTACTACTACAACAACTACTACTGCGACTCCTCCTCCTCCTACTCCTACAACTACCATTACCACTATTAATACTACTACTACTACAACAACAATAACTACAACTACAACTACTACAATTACTAACACTACTACTGCTACTACTACTACTACCACTACTACTATTGTAACAACAACAACTACTACTAATAATACTACTACTACTACTACTACTACTAATATTATTACTACTATTACTACTACTACTACAAGTACTTATACTACTATTACTAAGACTACTACTACTACTACTACAACTGCTACTACTACTACTACTACTACCTCTACTACTACTATTGCTGTTGCTGCTACTACACTACTATTGCAACTACTTCTACTACTATGACCACTACTACTACTCCTATTACTACTATGGCCACTATTACTTCTACTACTACTACTACTACTACGACAACTAGAACAGCTATGACTACTCCTTCTACTACTAGGACTACTCCTACTATGACTACTACTCTTACAGTGACTATTACTATAATAACTACGACTACTACTATTACTATTACCAGTACTGCTACTACTACACCTAATGCTACAAATACTACTGCTACTACTGCTACCACAACTACTACTATTACTACTACTATCGGTACTACTGCTTCTACTACTATTACTACTACTACTACAGCAACTACTGCTACTATTGTGATTACTATTGTGACCACTACTACTACTACTGCCACACTATTACTGAAACTATTGGTACTACTTCTATTGTTATTACTACTACTATAGCTACTACTTCTATTGCTACTCCTACAACTCCTCCTCTACTACTACTACTACTACAGCTCGTACTACTCCCCCTACTCCTACACCTACTCCTATTACTACTACAACAACTACTACTATTTGTATTTCTACTATTATAACTACTATTACAACTATTACGACTACTACAACTGCTACTACTTCTGATACTACTACTACTACTCCTCGAACTACTACTTCTGCTACTACTATTTTTACTAGTACTACTACTATTACTTCAGCTACTAGAATTATTATTACTACTACTACTACTCCTCCTAATACTAATACTACAACTGCTGCTCCTAATACTATTACTACTACTACTACTTTTGCTGCTGCTATTACTACAACTGCTACTTCTACTAAAATTGCTACTGCTATTACTACTATTGTTGCTATTGCTACTGCTGCTGCTACTGCTACTACTACTATTACTCCTGCTGCTACTACTTTTGCTGCTTCAACTACTACTACTTATACTTGTATTACTTCTCCTACTAATACTACTCATGCTACTACTTTTTCTGCTGTAGCTACTACTAATAATACTATCATTACTTTTCCTACTACTACTGTAACTTGTACCACTGCTACTCCTACTCATTCTACTACTACTAATATAGCTGCTTCTACTACTATTTCTTCTGCTACTTCTACTACTATTATTGCTACTACTTCGACTACTTCTACGGCTACTACTCCTGCTACTACTATTAATGCTACTATTGCTACTACTGCTACTACTACTGCTACTGCTGCCACTACTGCTACTTTTACTGCTACTAATGCTACTACTTCTAGCACTACTACTACTACAACAATAACTACTTCTATTACGACTATTACTATGACTACTATAATAAATATGACTACTACTGCTACTACTACTACTGCTGCTACTACTACTGCTACTGCTATTACCATTGTTGCAGCTACTATAACCACTTCTACCAATTTTACTACTACCTCTACTTCCACAACTACTATAATTGTTACTTCTGCAACTACAACTACTTCTGTTGCTACTGCTGCTAATACTGCTCCTGCTACTACAACTTCTACTACTACTTTTGCTACTACTACTAAAGCTACTATTACTACTATTGCTGCTACTACCCCTACTCTTCCTACTATTACTGCTACTACCCCTACTCTTCCTACTATTCAGGCTTCTGCTACTATAGCAAATGGCACTACTACAATTACTTATACTAGTACTACTACTAGTACTACCGTTACCACTTCTACTAATACTACCATTACTATTGCTACTTTTGCTTCTACTACTACTACTAGTACAACTACCACTACATTTGCTTCTGCTACTACTATCATTATTTATACTAGTACAACTTCTACTACTAGTGCTGTTGCTGCTGCTACTGCAATGACAACAATAATAACAATAACAACAATAACTACTACTACTACCAGTACAACTACCTCGGCTACTGCTGCTACTACTTTGTCTACTACTACTACTATTTTTACTACAACTACTTCTGCAACTACTTTTGCTACTACTACTGCCACTCCTGCTACAATTGCTGCTACCACTACTACTACTAATTTGGCTACCACTTGGGCAACTAACATTGCTACTTCTGTTTCTACTACAACTACTACTACCACTACTTGAACTACGACTAGTCCAAATGCTACTCCTACTCCAACTCCTCCTCCTACTACAACTATAATTACTACAACAACAACAACAACTACTACTACTACTAGTACTACAGCTACTACAACTATTGTTACTACTACAACAACAACTACTCCAACTATATAAGTGCTACTACTAGTTTTGCTACAACTACTATTGCTATTACAACTATGACTACTACTACTATTGCTACTACAACTACTACTACTTTTGTGATTCCTTATGGTACTAATTCTACTACTACTGCGACTACTACTACTACTACTACTACTACTACTACTACTACTACTACTACTACTACTACTACTACTACTATTACTACTACTACTACTACTACTACTACTACTACAACAACAACTGTTGTTGCTGCTACTATAGCTATTGGTACTACTACTACAACAACTACTACTACTACTATAGCTAATAATACAACTACTAGTACAATAACTACTATTACCACTACTGCTACTGCTACCTGCACTACTACCACTACTACTCCTACTACTCTAGTATTACTACAACTATTGCTATCATAACTCCAACTACAACTACCACTACTACTACTATTGCTAGTGCTACTACTACTACTACTACCATGACTACTGCTACTAGTACTACTATAGCTACTGCTACTACTTCTATGACTACTATGACTACTACTGCTGTAGCTGCTGCTACTACTACTATTGCAACTAATGCTATTGCAGCTACTAATACTATTATTGGTATAATAGATATTACTTCTACAACTGCTACAACAACTATTGTTTATATTCATAGTTATTGTTATTGTTGTATTTGGAGTATTAACATTAAAAGTACTAGTAGTAGTTGAAGTAGCAGTAACAATAGTAGTAGTAAAAGCAGCAGTAGTAGTAGTAGTACTAGTAGTACTAGTAGTAGTAGTAGCAGTAGATGTAGTAGCCATAGCAATCATTGAAGTAATAAAACTAGTAGTTGTAGTAGTTGTAGTTATAGTAGCAATAATATCAGCACTAGTAGTCATAGTAGTAGTAGTGGTGGTGGTGGTGGTGGTGGTGGTAGTTGGAGTAGTCGCAACAGTAGTAGTAGTAATAGTAGTTGCAATAGTTACAATAGTACTAGTAGTAGCAGTAGCAGTAGTAGCAGTAGTCATAGAAGATGTAGTAGTAGTAGTTGCTGTAGTAGTAGTTCTGGCAAAAGTTGTAGTAGCATTGGTAGAAATAGTAGTAGTAGTAGTTAGAGCTGTAGCAGAGGTAGTAGTTGGAGCAGTATTTCTAGCAGAAGTAGTTGGAGTACCAGCTACAATGGCAATTGAAGAACTGGTAGTGGTAGCAGTAGTAGCAGGAGTATCATTAGTAAAAATAATAGTAGTAACAGTTGTGGCTGGAGTTGTAGTAGTACTGGTAGCAGTAGCTAAAGTAGTTATAGGAGCTATTATAGTAGTTGTAGTAGAAGCAGTAGTTATCATAGCAATGGCAGTAGTATTAGTAGAGGAAGTAGTAATTGTCGCAGCATTGGCAGTAGTAGCAATAGTAGTAGCTATAGTAATAGTTGCTATAGTGGTGGTAGTAGTAGTACCAGTAGCAGTACTTGGAGCAGCAGTAGTAGTAGCAGTAGTCATAGTAGTAGGAGACATAGGAGTAGTAGTAGCAGTAGCGGCAGTATTGCTGGGAGTAGTAATGGTAGAAATATTAGTTGTAGTAGTAATAGAAATAGTAAGAGTAGTAGGAGTAGTAGTAGTAATAGTAGTAATTATTGTTGTTGTTGTAGTAGTAGTAGTAGTTGTTGTTGTTATTATAGTCATAGTAGTAGTAGTAGTAGTAGTAATTGCAGTAGCCACAGTAGCAATTGTAGTAGTACTTGTAGTGGTAGTAGTAGCAATAGTAGTAATAGTAAGAGTAGTAGCAATAGTAGTAGTAGTAGTAGTAGTTATAGTATTAGTAGTAGTTTTAGTAATTGGGGTAGTATAAGTAGTAGTTGTAGCAGTCATAGTAGTAGCTATAGTCGCAGTAGTGGTAGTAGCGGTGGTAGTAGCAGTAGTTGTAGTAGTAGAAGATGTAGCAGTGTCAGTAGTAGTTGTTGCAGTAGCAGCATCGGTAGTAGTAGCGGCAGTAGTTATAGTAGTAGTAGCGGCAGTAGTTGTAGTAGTAGTAGCAATAGTAGTAGTTACAATAGTAGTAGTTGTAGTAGTAGTAGTAGTAGTCGTAGCAGTAGTTCCAGGCCTAGTATAGGTAGCTGTAGTAAGCATAGTCGCAGTAGTACTAGTGGTAGTTGTCATGGCAGAAGTAGCAATAGTAGTATTAGTAGTAGTAGTGGTGGTGGTGGTGGTGGTGGTGGTGGTGGTAGCAATAGTAGTAGTAGGTGTCATAGTAGTAGCCATTCTAACAGTAGCAAAAGTTATTTTAGTAGGAGTAGCAATAGTACTAGTTACAATAGTAGTAGTAGTAATAGTTGTGGGAGATGTATTAGTAGTACCAGAAGTAGTATGAGTAGCAGTAGTAGTATTAGTAGAAGTAGCCATAATAGTAGTAGTAGTAGTAGTAGTAGCTGTAGTAGTAGCTATAGTGATAGTAGTATTTTTAGTGATAGTAGTAGTAGTAGTTGTTGTTGTAGCAGTTATACTAGTAGTAGTAGGTTATTAGAAGTAGCAGCAACAACAATAGTAATAGTAGTAATAGTAGTAGTACTAGCAACAGTCGTAGTAGTAGTAGTAGTAGTAGGAGTAGTAGTGTACATCTAATAGTAGGACCAATAGTAGTACTAGTAGTAGAGGTAGCAACAGAAGCTTTAGTAATAGAATTTATAGTAGTAGCAGCAGTAGCAGTTGTGTTTGGAGTAGCAACAATGGTTGCTATAGTTAAAGAATTAGGAGGAGGAGTAATAGTAGGAGAAGTTGCAGTAGGTGTAGTGGAAGTATTATAAATAGTAGCAGCAGTAGCAAAAGTTGCAGTGGTTGTAGTGATAGCAAAAGTAGCTATAGTTAAAGCAGCAGCAGCAAAAGTAGTAGTAGTAGGAAAACTAGTAGTAGTAGTAGAAATTGTAGTAGTAGTAGTAGTAGTAGTAGTAGTAGTAGTACTAGTAGTAGTACTAGTAGTAGTAGTAGTAGTAGTAGTAGTATGAGTTGTAGTAGTGTTAGCAATAGTAGTTGTAGTTGGGGTAGTAGTTGTAGTAGTATTAGTCGTAGTAGTAGCCGTTGTCGTAGCAGCTGTAGTAGTTGTAGAAGTAGTAGCAGTACAAGTGGTAGTAGTCGTAGCAGCAATAGTAGTTGCCGCAATACAAGTAGTAGTGGTGGTCGTGGTAGTAGCATTAGTAGTAGTAGTAGCAATAGTAGGAGCAGTAGGATCGTTTCTAGCACATGTAGTAGTAGGAGCTATACTAGTAGTAGTAATTGTAAAAGCTTTTGTAGTTGTTGTAGTTGTAGCGATAGTAGCAATATTAGTAGGAGTATCAGTAGTGGTTCTTGCAGTACTAGTTCTAGGATAGTAGTAGTAGTTGTTGTAGTAGGAGTAGCAGTAGGAGTAGTAGTTGTAGTAGTAGTAGTTGTTGTTGTAGCAATAGTAGGGGTGGTAGTAGTAGCAGAATTAGTAGTTGTAGTACTAGTAGTAGTAGCAGTAGTGGTAGGAGTAGTGGTAGCAATAGTGGTAGCAGGTGTGGTAGTATTAGTGGTAGTAGCAGCAGCAGCAGCAGTAGTAGTGGTTGTGGTAGTGGTAGGAGTAGCAGTCGTAATAGTAACAGTAGCAACAGTAGCAGTAGTAGTAGGGAAAGTAGTAGTAGTAGTAGTAGCAGCAACAGCAGCAGCAGCAGCAGTAATAGTAGTTGTAGTAGTAGCAGCAGCAATAGTAGTAGTAGTAGTAGTAGTAGTAATACTAGTAGTTGTGATAGTAGTAGTTGTCAGAGTAGTAGTGGTACTA
This sequence comes from Trichopus zeylanicus subsp. travancoricus, assembly GCA_005019695.1. Taxonomy (NCBI): domain Eukaryota; kingdom Viridiplantae; phylum Streptophyta; class Magnoliopsida; order Dioscoreales; family Dioscoreaceae; genus Trichopus; species Trichopus zeylanicus. Next base: position 373,238 of record RXID01010985.1, read on the forward strand.
GTAGTAGTTTTACTAGTCATAGTAGTAGTAGTAGTAATATTAGTAGTGGTAGTAGTAGCCATTATAGTAGTAGCAATAATTATAGTCGTAGCAATAGTAGTAGTTGTAGAAGTAGTAGTTGTAGTAGTATTAGTAGTAGTAGCAATAGTGATAATGATAGTGGTAGTAGAAGTAGCAGCAATAGTAGTCGTAGCAATCCTTATAGTAGTTGTAGTAGCAGTCGTAGCAGTTGTAGTAGCAGTAAGAGCCATTGAAATAGTTGTAGCAGTAGCGGTATAAGTAGTAGTTGTAGTAGGCGTAGTAGTATTATAAGTAGGGGTAGTGGTAGTAGAACTAGTAGTAGTAGTAGTAGTAGTAGTAGCAGAAGTAGTAGTAGGAGTAGCAGAAGTAGTACTTCCAGAAGTAAGAGAAGTAGTAGTAGTTGTAGCCGTAATAGTTATAGCAGTGGTAGTAGTGGTACATGTAGTAATACTAGTAGTGACAGTAGAAATAAAAGTAGTTGTAGTATCATTAGTAGTATTAGTAGCAGTAGTAGTAGATGCATTAGTGGCAATAGTTATAGTAATAGTAGTAGCAGCAACAATAGTTGTAGTTGTAGCTATAGTAGTACGAGTAATAGTGGAAGTAGTAGTAGTTGTGGGAGTAAAAGTAGTAATAGTAGTAGTAGCAGGAGCAGTAGTAGAAGTAGTATTAGTAGTAGTAGTGGTAGTTGCAGTAGTAGTAGTCGAAACAGTATCAATAGTTGTAGGTGTAGTTGTAGTTGTAGCAGAACTAGTAGTTGTAGTAGTTGAAGCAGTTGCAGCAATAACAGCAGCAGCAGTAGTAGTTATAGTAATAGTTGTAGTAACAGTAGTAGTAGCTGCAACAGCAGCGATAGTCATATCTGCAGTAGTAGTGGTAGCAGTAGCAAGAGTAGTAATAGCAATTATAGTAGTAGTAGTAGTACAAGTAGTAGCAGTCATAGCAGTAGTAGCAGCAGTAATGGTGGTAGTAGTAGAAGTAGCAGTAGCTATATTAGTGGTAGCAATTATAGTAGTAGTAGTAGCAGCAGCAGTAGTAGTACTAGAAGTAACAGTCGTAGTAGTAGCAGCAGTAGTAGCGGAAGTAGTAGTAGAAGTAGCAATAGTTGTAGTGGTAGTAGTAGTATTTATTGTTGTAGTAGTAGAACTAGTTGTATCAGTAGTGGTAATAGTAGTAGTAGTTGTTGTAGTAGCAGCAGTGTTTGTTGTAGCAACACTAGCAGTGTTAGTAGTAGTTGAAGTAGCAGTAGTAGTAGTGGTGACTGTATTAGTAGTAGCAACAGTAGTGGCAGTCGAAGTAGTGGCAGCAATAGTAGCAGTAGTAGCCGTAGTAGCGGTAGCTATAGTAGTAGCACCAGCAGCAGTAGCAGTAGTAGTAGTAGTAGTTATACTATTAGTAGTTGTAGTAGGAGGAGTAGTGGTCATTGCAACAAGAGTTATAGTAGTAGTTTTAGAAGTATTGGTAGTAGCAGCAGTAGCCGTTGTAGTAGTAATAGTTGTAGTAGTAGCTACTATAGCGGTAGTAGTAGTAGTAGTAGTAGTAGTAGTAGTAGTAGGAGTATTAGATGTAGTGGTGGTACTAGGAGTAGTAGTCATAGCAATAGGAGTTGTAGTAGTTTCAAAGTAGTTGTAGTAGCCATAGTAGCTACGGTAGTAGTGGAAGAAGTAGTAGTCATAGCAATTGGATTTAAAGTAGTAGTAGTAGTTGTTGTTGTAGTAGCAGTAGTAATAGGAGTAAGTAGCAGTAGTAGTTGTTGTAGTAGCCACCGTGGTAGTATTAGTAGTAGTAGTAGTAGTGGTAGTAGTAGTCATAACAGTAGTAGTATAGTAGTAGTAGTAGTAGTAATAGTAGTAGTAGTAATAGGAGTAGTAGAAATAGTAGCAGTAGTAGCTACACTAGTAGAAATAGTAGTAGCATAGTAGCAGTTGTAGTAGCAGTAGTTATAATAGTAGTAGTTATTCTTGTGTATGTAGTAGTTGTTGCAGCAGTAGTACTATTAATAGTAGTAGTAGTAGTAGTATTAGTAGTAGTAGCAGCAGCTGTAGCAGTAATACAAGTAGCATAGTTGTAGAAGCAGCTGTAGCGCTAGTAGTATTAGAAGCGGTAGCTGTACTGGTTGTAGTAGAAGTAGAAGCAGTAGTAGTGCAAGTTGTAGTAGAATAAGTAGTACTAGTTGTTGTTGTTGTTGTAGTAGTAGTAGTAGTAGTACAAGTAGTAGTAGTAGTAGTAGTAGTAGTAGTAGTAGTAATAGCAGCAATATTAGTAGAAATAGTAGCAGTTGTTGTGGTAGTAGGAGGAGGAGTAGTAGCAGTAGGTATAGAAGCAATAGTTTAAGTAGCGGCAGTAGTAGTAGTAGTAGTGGTAGTAGTATTTGGAGTAGTTGTAGGAGGACTTGTTCTAGTAATAGTAGTAGTAGTAGTAGTAGTAGTAGTAGTAATAGTACTTGTAGTGGTCGTAGTTGTAGTAGTTATAATAGTAGGAATAGCAGCAGTAGTAGTTGCTATAATAGTAGTAGTGGTAGTAGCATGGCAGCAACAATAGTAGTAATAGTAGTATAGTAGTAGTAGTACAAGTAAGAATAGCAGTAGTAGTAGCAACAACAGTAGTACTAGTAGTAGTAGACGTTGTAGCTGCAGTAGTAGTAGTAGAAGTATTAGTAGAAGAAGAAGTAGTAGTAGTAGTAATAGTTGTAGTAGTAGTAGTAGTAGTAGTAGTAGTAGTAGTAGTAGTAGTAGTAGTAGTAGTAGTAGTAGTGGCAGTAGCAGTGGCAGTAGAAGTAGTAGCAATAGTAATAGCAGCAGCAGTAGTAGTAGTAGATGCAGTAGCTGTAGTAGTAGTTGTAGAAGTAGCAGTAATAGTAGAAGAAGTAGCAATAGTAGTTGTTGTGGTAGTAATAGTTATAGTAGTTGTAGTTGTAATAATAGTAGTAGTAGTAGTAGTACTAGTAGTAGTAGTAGTAGAAATAGTAGTTGTAGTAGTTATTGTTGGCGTAGTGATTGTAGTAGTAGTTCTAGCAGTCAGAGTTGAAGTAGTAGTAGTAGGAGTACTAGTGGTAACAGTAGGAGTCATAGTAGTAGAAGTAGGAGTAGTAGTAGAAGCAGAAGTAGTAGTAGCAGTAATAGTAGTATTAGAAGTAGAAGTAGCAGTCGTAGTTGTGGTTGTAGCAGTGGTAGCCATAGCAAAAGGAGTTGTAGTGGTAGTAGCAATAGTAGTTGCAGTAGTAGTATTAGTACTAGTCAATGTAGTAGTAGTAGTAGTAGTAGTAGCAATAGTAGTAGTAGGAGTTGTAGTAGTAGTAGTAGTAGGAGTTGTAGTAGTAGTAGTAGTAGTAGAGTAGTCGTAGTAGTAGTTGTAGTGTAGTAGTAGTAGCTGCAGTAGTAGTAGTTGTAGTCATAGAGCTAGTAGTTGTATAGTATTTGTTGTTGTTGATGTTGTGGTTGTAGAAGTAGTAGTACTAGTATGAGTAGTAGTAGTAGAAGTAGTTTTAGTCGTAGTAGTGGTTGTAGTATTAGGAGTAGTAATGGTTGCTGTAGTAGGTGGTATAGTAATGGTAGTAGTAGTAGAAGGTGAAGAAGAAGCAATAGTAATATTTGTAGTAGTAGTAGGAGGAGGAGTAGTAGTATAATGGAAGTAGTTGGAGCAGTAGTTGTAATTGCAGTAGCAGTAGTAGAAGTAGTAATAGTAGTAGTGGTAGTAGTAGTAGAAGTAGTAGTAGTCATAGTTGCAATAGAAGTAGTAATTGAAGTTTTAGTAGTGGTTGTAGTAATAGTAGCAGTTGTAGTAGGAGTATTATGAGTAGTTGTAGTAGTAATAGTAGTAGGAGTAGAAGTAGTTGTAGTAGTTGACGCAGTAACACCAGTAATAGCAGCAGCGGTAGTAGAAGTTGTTGTAGCAGTAGTAGCAGCAGTAGTAGTAGTGTAAATAGTTGTCGGAGGAGGAGTAGTAATAGTAGTAATAGTTGTAATAGTAGTAGTAGTAGCAGAAGGAGTAGCAGGAGTAGTAGTTATAGTAGTAGTGTAGTTGCAAAAGCAGTAGTTGTAGTAGTTGAGGAAGTAGTAGCAGTAGCTCTCGTAGTAGTAGTAGTAGTCGTAGGAGTAGCAGCAACATTATTTTTTATAGTACTTGTTGTAGTAGGATAAGTAGTAGTAGTAGCAGTCATAGGAGCAGTAATAGCTAGAGTAATAGTAGTAAAATTATTAGTAGTAGTCGTTGTAGTAGTAGGAGTAGTAGTAGTAGCAGTTGTAGTAGTAGTAGTAGTAGCCATAGTAGTAGTAGTAGTATTCATAGCTAGAATAGGAGTAGTAGTAGTAGATTTTTTTGCAATAGTAGTAGTAGCGATAGTAGTAGCAGTACTAGTTGTAGAAGTCGGGTAGTAGTAGTAGATGTAGTAGTAGTTGTTGTTGTTGTTGTAGTAGTATTAGCAGAAGTTGTAGTGGGAATAGTAGTTGTAGTAGCCGAAGTAGTAGTAGTAGAAGTAGTAGTAGCCGTAGTAATTATAGCAGTCATAGTACTAGTAGTAGAAGTAGTAGTAGTAGTAATAGTTGTAGTAGTAATATTAGTAGAGGGAATAGGAGTAGTAGTTGTAGAAGAAGTTGCAACAATAGTTGTAGCTGCAGCAGGAGTAGCAGTAGTTGTAGTAGTAGTATTAGCAGAAGTTGTAGTAGGAATAGTAGTAGGAGCAGGACATGGAGTAGGGGTGTAGTAATAGTAGTAGGAGTAGTGGCAATAGTAGAAGTAGCAGTAATAGCAAAACTAGTACTTGGGGGAGTCGTTGTAGTAGTAGTAGTAGTAGTACCAGTTGTTGTAGCTATACTAGTGGTAGTGGTGGTAGTAGTAGTAGTAGTGGAAGTAGTAGTAGTAGTCGTAGTTGTAGTAGCTGTAGTAGTAGTAGAAGTCGATGAAGTAGCCGTAGTAGTAGTAGTAGTAGATGTAGTAACCATAATATCAATAGAAGTAGTAGTAGGAGTAGCTGTAGAAGTTGTATGAGTTGCAGCAGTAGTAGTAGTTGTAGCAGTAGTAGTAGTAGTAGTTATAGTAGTAGTTGTAGTAGTAGTAGCAGAAGTAGTAGTAGTAGTCATAGTAGTAGAAGTAGGAGGAGGAGGAGGAGGAGGAGGAGGAGGAGGGGTAGCAGGAGTAGTAGTAGTAAAATTAGTAGTAGTAGTCATAGTAGAAGTAGAAGGAGGAGGAGGAGGAGTAGTAGTAGTAGTACTAGTAAAAGTAGAGGTAGCAGCAGTAGTAGTAATAGTACTAGTACTAGTAGTAGGAGGAGAAGGAGGAGTTGTAGTAGTATTAGTTGTAGCGGTAGTAGTAGTTGTAGGAATACTAATAGGAGTAGGAGTAGGAGTAGGAGTAGGAGTAGTAGTAGGAGTAGTAGGAGTAGTAGTAGTAGCAGTAGTTGTAGCAGAAGTAGTAGTAGTAATAATAATAATAGTATTCTTATTAGTAGTAATAGTAGTAGTAGCATTAGTAATAGTAGTCAGAGTATTAGTAGTAGTTGTAGTAGTAGTTGGAGCAATAGTAGGAGTAGTAGCAGAAGTAGTAGTAGTAGCAATAGTAATAGAAATTGCAATAGTAGTAGTAGCAGTAGTAATATAAATTACAGTAGTAGTAGTAGCAGTAGTAGCAGTAGTTGCAGCTATAGCATTAGTAGTAGGAGTTGTAGAAGTAGCAATCGAAGTAGAGGAAGTAGTAGCTGCAATAGTAGTAGTAATATTAGTAGTAGTAGTAATAATTGTAGCATTAGCAATAATAATAGTTGTAGGGGTGGTAGTATTAGTACTAGTAATAGTAGTAGTTGTAGTACTAGTAGTAAGAATAGTAGTAGTAGAAGTAGTAGTAGGAGTAGTTGTTGTTGTAGTAAGAGTAGTAGTAGCCGCAATAGTAATAGTAGTCGTAAGAGCAGTAGTCCCAGCAACTGTAGTTATAGTACCACTAGTAGTAATGGCAACAACAACAAAAGTAGTAGTGTTGTAGTAGTTGTAGTAGTCGCTATAGTAGTAGTAGTAGCAATAGTAGTATTAGATGTAGTTGTAGCAGTACTAGTAGCAGTAGTAGCAGTAGAGCTTGTAGTGGTACTTGTAGTAGTAGCAGTAGTAGTAGTGGTAGTAGTATAGTAGTAGTAGTAGTAGTAGTAGTCGTATTAGTAGTAGTAGTAATAGTAGTAGTAGTTGTTGTAGTTCTTGTTGTAATTGCATTAGTAGCAGGAGTAGTAGTTGTACTAGTAGTAGTAGGAGTAGTAGTATTAGTATTAATAGTAGTTGTTGTAGTAGTTGTATTAGTGGTTCTGGTTGTAATTGCATTAGTAGGAGGAGTAGTAGTTGTACTAGTAGTAGTAGTAGTAGTAGTAGTAGTAGTATAAGTAGCAGGAGTAGTAGTAGTTGGAGGAGGAGTAGTTGTTGTAGTAGTAGTAGTAGTTGTTGTTGTTGTAGCAGTTGTAGTAGATGGAGCTGTAATAGTAGTAGTAGTAGCAATAGTAAGTGTAGTTGCAGTAGGAATAGCAATAGTAGTGGTAGGAGAAGTTATGGTAGTAGCAGTACCAATAGTAGTGTTAGTAGTAGCAGCCGTAGCAGCCGTAGTAGTAGTGGCATTCACAGTCGTAGTAATTGTATTTGTAGTAGCATAAGTAGAAGTAGAAGTAATAGTATGGGTGGTACTAGTAATTGTAGTAGCAGTAGTAGTGGCATTATTAGTTGTAATAGGAGTAGTAGTAGTAGTTGAAGTAGCAGTAGTTGTAGTAGTAGTAGTAGTAATTATATGTTTAGCAGTAGTAGTAGTAGTAATAATAAAAATAGTAGTATAGTGGTAGTAGCAGTCGAAGTAGTTGTAGGATTGTTAACAATCATAGTAGTTGTAGGAGTTGGAGTAGAAGTAGAAGTAGAAGTAGTAGTAGTAGTAGTAGCAGTAGCAGTGGAAGGAGTAGAAGTAGTAGTAGGACTAGTAGGAGTAGGAGTAGTAGTAGGAGTAGCAGGAGTTGTAGTAGGAGAAGTAGTAGTGGTTGAAGTACTAGTAGTAGTAATAGTAGCAACAGCAGCAGTAGTAGCATTAGAAGTAGTATTTCTATTATTAGGAGTAGGAGTAGTAGTAGTAGGAGTAGTAATAATTGTAGCAGTGGTAGTAGTAGCAGTAGTAGTAGTAATAGTAGTAGTAGGAGTTGGAGTAGGAGTAGGAGTAGTAGTAGTAGTAGTAGTAGCCGCAACTGCAGTTGTCGCGGTAGTAGTTGTAGAAGTAGTAGTGGTAGTAGTTTTAGTAGTAGTAGTAGTAGTAACAAGAGTGTTGAAGTTGTCGTGTTAGTAGTAGCAGTAGTAGTAGTAGTAGAAGTAGTCATAGTAGTTGCAGGAGTACTAGTAGTAGAATTTGTACTAGTAGAGTGTGGTAGTAGTAGTAGTAGTAGGAGGAGGAGGAGGAGGAGTAGGAGTAGGAGTAGTAGTAGTAGTTACAGTAGTAGGAGTAGGAATAGGAGTAGTATTAGCAATAGTAGGAGCAATAGAACTAGTAGTTGTTGTAGCAAAAGTAGTTGTAGTAGTGGGTGTAATAGTAGTAGTGGTGGTGGTGGTGGTCGTGGTAGTAGTAATAGAAGTAGCAGCAGCAGTAGTAGTAGAAGTAGTAGTGGTAGTAGTTTTAGTAGCAGTAGTAGAAGCGGTAGTAGTAGTTTTTGTAGTATTAGTAATAATAGTAGTAGTAATAGTAGTACAAGCAGAAGTAGGTGTACAAGTTGTAGTAGTTGTACTAGTAGAGTAGGAGTAGTTGTTGTAGTAGTACAAAGAGAAGGAGTAGTAATAGTTGTAGTATGGGTAGAAGTAGGAGTAGTAGCAGTAGAAGTAGTAGCAGCAGCAATAGCACTTGTAGTAGTAGTAGTAGTAGTAGTAGTAGTAGTAATGGTAACAGTAGTGGCATTAGTAGTAGAAATGGTAATAGTAATAGTAGTAGTATTAGTAGTAGTAGTAGTACTAGTACTAGTAGTACTAGTATTAGTAGTAGTAGTTGTTACAATAGCAGCATTAGTAGTAGTAGTAGTAGTAGCAGCAACAGCTGCAGCAGCAGTAGTTGTAGTAGGGGTAGTAGTGGTAGTATGAGGAGGAGGAGGAGGAGGAGTCGGTACAGGTGTAGTAGTAGGGGTAGTTGTAGTTTGAGTAGTGGAACTAGTCATAGTAGTAGGAGTAGAAGTCACAGTTGGAGTTGGAGTAGGAGTGGGAGTAGTAGTAGCTCCAATCGGAGAAGTAGCAGTAGTAGTTGTAGTAGTTCTAGTAGTGGTTGTTGTAGTAGTAGCAACAGTAGCAGTAGTAGGAAGAGTAGACTAGTAGTAGTAGTAGTAATAGTAGTAGTTAAAGTAGTAGGAGGAGGAGCAGTGGTAACAATAATAGTAGTAATAGTAGTGATAGTTGCAGCATTAGTGGTAGTAGGAGCAGTAGTGGTAATACTCGTACTAGTAGTAGTAGGGATAGTTGTGGCATCAATAGCAGTAGTAATACTATTGTTTGTTGTAGTAGTGGTGGCAGGGGTTGGAATAAGAGTAGTCGTAGAAGTAGTAGTAGTTGTAGTAGTAGTAGTAGTAGCAGTGGCAAAAAAAAAGTAGTAGTAACAGCAGTAGTAGGTGTGGGAGTTGAAGTAGTAGTAATAGGAGTAGGAGTATGAGTAGTAGTCGTACAAGTTGTAGTAGTAGTGGTTGCATTAACCGTAGTTGTATTAGTAGTAATAGTAGTTGTTGTTGATGTTTTAGTAGTAGTAGTAGGTGCGGTATTAGTAGTATTAGGAGTAGTTGTAGTCATAGTAGTAGTGGGAGTAGGAGTAGCTGTTGGAGTTGGACTAGGAGTAGTAGCCGTATTAGTAGTTGTAGTTGCAGTAATAGTAGTTGTGGTAGGAGTAGCAGTAGGAGCAGTAGTAGCAGTAGTAGTTGTTGTTGTTGTTGTAGTAGTAGGAATAGTAATAGTAGTAGTAATAGTAGTTCTAGTAGTCGTAGTAATAGTAGCAGCAATAGTAGGAGTAATACTAGCAATGGAAGTAGTAGTAGTAGGAGTAGGAGTAGTAGGTGTAGTAGTTGGAGTAGTAGTGGTAGCAGTACTAGTTGTAGCAGTAGTAGTAGTAGTATAAATAATAGTAGTAGTAGGAGGAGGAGGAGGAGGAGCAGCAGTAGCAGTTGTTGTAGTCGTAGTAGCAGTAGTAGGAGTCGAAGTAGGAATAGTTGTAGTGTTAGTAGTAGTATTAGTAGTAGTAGTAGTTGGAGTAGCAGTAGTTGAAGGAGTAGTAGTCGAAGCGGTAGTAGTAGCTGCGGTAGTAGTACTTGTTGTAGTGATAGTAGTAACAGTAGTACTGGTTGTAATAGGAGTAGTAGTAACAGTAGCAATAGCAGTAAGGGAAGGAGTCGTACTTGTAGAAGCAGCAACAATAGTAGTAGCAGTAGCAGTAGGAGGAATAGTTGTAGTAGTAGTAGTAGTAGTAGTAGTAGTACTAGTAATAGTAGTATTAGTTGTAGTTGTTGTTGTAGTAGTAGTAGTTGCAAAAACAGCTGTAGCAGCTGTAGTAGTAATTTAGTATGAGTAGTTATAGTAGTAGGAGTACGAGTTGGAGTAGGAGTAGTAATACCAGTAGTCATAGTTGGAGGTGGAGTAATAGTTGTAGGAGTAGTAGTAATAATAATAATTGTAATAGTCGTAGGAGTAGCAGTAGTTGCAACAGTAGTAGCAGTAGTATAAATAATAGGAGTAGTATTAGTATTAGTAGTTGAAGTAGGAGTGGAAGCAGTCGAGTAGTAGTAGTATTCGTATTAGTAGTAGCGGCAGCAGTAGAAGTACAAGTAGTAGTAGTGGTAGTAGTAGTAAAACTAGTAGTACGAAGATTTGTAGTAGTAGTAGTAGTAGTAGTAGTAGTAGTAGTAGTAGTAGTAGTAGTAGTAGTAGTAGTAGTAGTAGTAGTAGTAGTAGTAGTAGTAATAGTAGACGTAGCAGCAATAGTTGTAGAAGTTTGCGTAGCAACTGCAACAGCAGCATGTTTAGGAGTAGCTGTAGCAAGGGCAGGAGTTGTAGTAGTAGTAGCAAGAGTACGAATAGGTGTAGAAGTTGAAATAATCGTAGGAGCAGCAGCAGAAGTGGTAGTTGTAGTAGTAGGAGTTGGAGAAGTGGTTGTAGTAGTCGGTGTAGGAATAGTATTAGTAGTAGTACAAGTAGGACTAGGAGTAGTAGTAGTAATTATGCTGCTGTTGTTGCTACTATTATGACTACTACTACTACTACTACTACTACTAGTATCATTGCCACCTCTTCTACTACTGTTACTGCTACTACTGCTATTTCTACTTCCGCTGCTACTACTATTGCACTGTTACGGCTAATACTGCTAGTACTTCCACCACTATTGTTACTACTGCTACTACATCCATGCCTATAGATTTTATTTCTATTACTACTACTGCAACAATTGCTACTATTGCTATTGCCACTACTATTTGTTCTACAACTGCTACAACTGCTTCTACTGCTACTTCAACTACTAATATTACTACCACTACTACTGTTGTTGCTTATACACTACTACTACTACTACTGCAACTACTACTAATTCTACTACTATTACAACTGCTAATACTGGGGATACTACTACAAATACTACTACTACTACTAATGCTACTACCATTACTACTAGTACTACTACAACTGCCACTGCTACTACTGTTACTAATGCTACTACCATTACTACGAGCAAAACTGTTACTACTACTACTACTACAACCACTACCACTATTGCTACCAATGTTACTACCATTACTTCTACTACTACTGTTTCTGGTACTACTACTGCCACTAATGCTACTACCATTACTACTAAAAATACTGCTATTACTATTGTAGCTATTGCCGCTACTACTACTCCAACTACTCATACTTGTACTATTACTACTGCTACCACTATTACTGCTACTACTACTACTACTACTAATAAAAATAATAATAATATTACTCTCACTACCACTGCTACTACTACTACTATTATAACAACTACTATTACTCCTACTACTACTATTCCTCCAAGTACTGCTACTACTGCTACTACGGCTATTACAACTACTACATCAGCTACTACTACGACTACTACTACTATTACTGTTACTACTACTACTACGACTACTACTACTGCTACTACTACTACAGCTACGACCGCAACTACTAATACTACTACTACAGCTACAACAACAACAACTACTACCACTAATATTACTACTTCTATTGCAGCAACAACTACTACTACTATGACTACTACTACTTCTACAACAATTCCTACTCCTACACCTACTACTGCCACTTCCACTACTCCTACTACTACTACCCCTGCTACTATGACGTACTATTCCTACTAGTACTACTCCTACTTCTACTACTATTCCTACTACCACTCCCACTACTACTACTACTCCGACAACTACTGCTGCTGCTAGCTTACTCTAACAAATCCAACTCCTACTACTACTCCTACTATTGCTGCTACTACTATTACTACTACTAATCCCACTCCTACTTGTGGTGCTACTACTACTACTCCTCCTAGACCTACTACTACTGCACTACTCACTCCTACTAGAACAACTACTACAGCTACTACTAGTTCAACTCCGCCTACTACTATTAGCACAACAACAACTACTACTACTACTAATACTACAATTGTGACTTCTAATACTACTTCTATTGCTACTCCTACTACTACTATTACTACTACTACTACAACAACTTCTACAGCAACAGCTACTACTACAACTACTACTACAACTATTGCTACTTCTACTACTACTGCCACTGCTACTTCTACTACTACTTCTACCGCTACACGTACAGCTACCACTATTGCTACTACTTCTCCAATTACTACTTTCGCTACTATTACTACGACTACTGCTAATACTACTGCTACTGCTAGTACTACTACTACTATTACTACTACTGCTATTGTAGCTACTACTTCTACTACTTCTTTTGCTTATGCTTCTCCTACTACTACTATTACTATTACTACTACTACTACTACTATTACTGCTACTAATACTAATACTACTACACTTATTACTACTACTACTACTACTACTATTATGACTACTTCTACTACTGCTACAAATGTTACTACTACTACAACTACTACAACTACTGCAATTGCTGCTACTCCTAGTACTAGTACTACTACTACTACTACTCCTCCTCCTACTACTCCAACTGCTACTTCTACTACTACTACTACAACTTCTACTACTGCTACTACTGCTATTACTAATCCTACTACTACTACTACTACTACTACTACTACTACTACTACTAGTATTACAAGTACTACTTCTGCTACTAGTACTACTACTACTAGTACTACTACTACTATTACTACAGCTACTAATACTGCTAGTGCTCGTACTACTACTAATACTCTAACTACTGCTACTACTATGGCCACTCTAACTAATACTTCTACAATTACTACTACTATGATTTTTACAACTACTACTACTACTTCTGCTACTACTAGTAATACTACTACTATACTACAACTGTTGCTTCTATTGCTACTACTACTACGAGTAATACTCCTACTACTAGTTCCACTAGCAGTGGAAGATATAGTAGCAAAGATAGTACTAGCAGGTGCATCGATAGTAGCAGTGGCAATGGTACTAGTAGTAGTAAGAGTAGTAGTAGTAGCAGTAGTAGTAGAAGTCGAAGTAGTAGCCGTGCCAACGGTACTAGTAGTAGTAGTAGTAGCAATAGTAGCAATAGTAGTAGTAGGAGTAGTAGTAGTAGCAAAAGAAGCATAGTAGTAGTAGTTGTTGTATTAGTAGTAGTGGCAATAGTAGTAGTATTAGCATGAGTAGTAGTAGATGTAGTAATAGAATTAGTAGTAGACGTAGTAGTCGTAGTAGTAGGTGTAGTAGTTGTAGTAGCAATAGCTATAGTAGTAATAGCAAGAGTAGTAAAAGTAGCAGTTATAGCAGTATTAGTAGTAGTGTGACAACTAGTAGTTCTAGCGTTAGCAGTAGTAGTAGAAGTATTAGTTGTTGTAGCAGTAATAGTAGTAGTCGCAATTTTTTGTAGTAGTAGTAGTAATAGCAGTAGTTACAATTTTTGTAGTAGTAGTACAAGCAGCAGCTATGGGAACATTAGGAATAGTAGAAGTAGTAGTAGTAGTAGTAGCAACAGTAGTTATTGTAGTAGTTGCAATAGTAGTAGAAGTTGCAGTGGTCGTAGCAGTAGTTCTAGTAGTTGTGGCCGTAGCAGTTGCTATAGTGGCAATAGTAGTGGCAAAGTAGTTGTATTAGTAGTAGCAGTTGCACCTGTAGTGGTAGTAGTGGCATTAGTAGCTGTAACAATGGTAGTAGTAGCAGCCGTAGAAGTTATAGTAGTAGTAGTTGTTGTTGTTGTTGTTGTAGCAATAGCAGTAGTAGAAGTAGTAGTAATAGTAGTTAGTAGTAGCATTAGTAGTAGTAGTAGTGGTAGTAGCAATAGCGGTAGTAGCAGTAGCAGTAGTAGCAAAAGTAGTTGCAGTACAACAGCAGCAGCAGTAGTAGTAGCCGTAGCAGCAGTAGTAGCAATAGTAGTAGTAGCATTACAAGTAGCAGCAGTAGTACTTGTAGCAGTTGTAGCAATAGTATTAGTAATAGTAGTGTCATTTGCAGTAGCAGTAGCGGCAACAATAGTAGCAATAGTTCCAGTAGCTGTAGTAGTAGTAATAGTAGTAGTGGTATTAGTAGTAGAAGTAATAGTTATAGTAGTATTAGTAGTAGTAGTAGCCGCAGTAATAGTAGGAGTAGTAGTAGTGGTAGCAGTAGTTATAGTTGTAGTAGTAGTAGTAGTAGCAGCAGCGATAGTTATTGTAGCTATAGTTGAAGTAGCAATGGCACTCGTAGCCATTGTAGTAGTCGCAGCAGCAGTCAGAGCAGTTGTTTTAGTAGCAATAGTAGCAGCAGCAGTTGTTGTAATAGTAGTAGTAGTAGTAGCAGCAGCAGTAGTAGTGCTAGTAGATGTAGAAGTAGTAGTTGTAGTAGTAGTAGCAGTAATAGTACTAGTTGGAGTAGTAGTGATGGCATCGTTAGTAGCAAAAGTAGTATTAGGAGTAGTAGCAGCAATAGTAGTAGTAGTACCCGTAGTGGCAGCAGCCATAGTAGTAGTAGCAGTAGTAGTAGAAATAGTAATAATAGCACAGTAGTAGTACATTACCTATAGTAGTAGTAGTAGCAGCAGTAGTTGTGGTAATATGAGAAGCAGTAGTAATAGCTGTAGTAGTAGCAATAGTAGTAGCAATTGTAGTAGTAGTTGAATTTTTAGTACCAATAGTTATTGTAGCGGAAGTAGTAGTAGTAGTAGTAGTAGCTGCAACAGTAGTTATAGTTGAAGTCTTAGCAATAGTAGTAGTAGTACGAAAAGTAGAAGTTGTAGCGATACTAGCAGTAGGGCTTGTTGTAGTGGTACTAGCAGTAACGGTAGTAGCAGTAGTAGCACTAGTAGAAATAGTAGTAATCGTGGTAGTAGTGGCAATAGTCGCAGTAGTTATAATAGTGGTAAAAAAAGTAGTAATGCAGAAGCAGTAGTCATAGTTGCTATAGTCGCCGTAGCTGTAGTAGCAATAGCAGTAGTTGTAGTAAAAGTAGTACTAGTAGTTGTGGTAGTAGTAATAGTAGCAATAGTAGTAGTTGTAGTAGAAGCGGTAGTAGTAGCAATGGTAGAAGCGCTAGCAGCAGTAGTAGCAGTAGTTGTAGCAGTACTAGTTGTAGGAGGAGGAGTAGTAGTAGTAGTAACACTAGTAGTAGTAGTTGTAGGAGTAGTAGAAGTAGTAGCACTAGCAGTAATATTATTATTATTATTATTATTATTATTATTAGAAGTAGTAATAGTAGTAGTAGTAGTAGTTATTGTTATTGCTGTTGTCGTTATTGTAGTAGTTGTAGTAGTAGTAGCATTAGCAGCAGTAGTAGCAGTAGTAGTGTCCGTAATCACAGTACTTGTAGTGGTAGCAGTAGTAGCGATAGTAGCAACAGCAGTAGTAGTAACAGAAGTAGTAGTGGTAGCAATAGTCATACTAGTATAAGTTGTAGTAGTAGTATGAGAAGTGGAGTAGTAGTAGTAGTACTAGCAGTAGCAGCAGTAGTAGAAGTCGTAGTAGTCGTAATAATAGCATTTTTAGTAGTAGTTGGAGAAATAGAGTGGTCGCAGCAGCAATAGTCATAGTAGAAGCAGTAGTATTAGTAGTAGTGGTGGTTCTAGCAGTAGTAGTAGTAGCAGTAGTTGTAGTGCTAGTAGTAGCAATAGTAGTGGAAGCAGTAATAGTAGTATTAGTAATAATAGTAGTAGTTGTAGTAGTAGTAGTAGTAGGAGTAGTAATTGTAGTAGTAGTTGTTGTTATTGTTATTGTTGTAGTAGTGGTAGTAGCAAAACTAGAAGCAGAAGCAGTAATAATAGTAGTTGCATTAGTGGGAATAGTAGCAGTTGTAGCAGTAACAGTAGTAATACTATTTGTAGTAGTAGGAGGGGATGTAGTAGAAGTAGTAGTAGAAGCAACAGTAGTAGTAGTAGTAGTTGTGGTGGTAATTGTAGTAGTAGTTGTTGTTGTTATTGTTGTGGTGGTACTTGTAGTAGTAATAGCAATCGTAGCAGTAATAATAGTAGTAGTAGTAGTAGTAAGAGTAGCAGTTGTAGCAGTAGTGACAGTATAAGTAACTATAGTAGTAGTTGTTGTAGTTATAGTAGTAAAAGTAGTAGTAGTAGCAGTAGTTGTTGTTATATTAGCAGTAGCAGTAGTAGTAGTAGTAGTAATTGTAGTAGAAGCCGTAATTGTAGTAGGAGTAGTGGTAGTTGTTGTTGTAGTAGTAGTAGTAGCAGTAGTAGTAGTAGCAGCTGTAGCAATAGTAGTACTGATAGTAGTAGTGGTAGTAGTAGTAGTATTATTACCAGTAGTAGTTATTGTAGTAGTTCTAGTAGGGGATATAGTAGTAGTAGCAGTAGTAGCAGAAGTAGTAGTAGCAATTATAGCCGTCGTAGTAGTCGTATTCGTAGTAGTTGTTGTTGTTGTAGCAGTAGCAATTGTAGTAGGAGTAGTAGTAGTAGTAGTAATAGTAGTAGTAGCAGCAGTAGTAGTATGAGTAGTAGTGATAGTTGTAGTGGTAGTAGCACTAGTAGTAGTAGTAGTAATATTAGTAAGTACAGTACTAGTGGCATTAGTAGTACTAACAGCAGTATTAGCAGTGACAATAGTAGTAGTAGTAGAAGCAGTAGCAATTATAGTAGCAGCAGTAGCAGTAGTAATAGTAGTTGTACCCGCAGCACAGCAGCAATAGCAACGGTAGCAGCAGTAGCTGTAGCAATAGTTGTAGGTATAGTATTAGTACCATTAGTAGTAGTTGTAGCGTAAGTGGTAGTAGTAGTAGACATAGTAGGAGTAGTAGTAGTATTAGTAGTAGTTGTACTAGTAGTAGTTGTTATTTAGTGGTGGCAATAGAGCAGTAGTAGAAGCAGCAGTACTTACAATAGTAGTAGAAGTAGTACTAGTAGCAGTAGTGGTGGTCGCAATTACAGTAGTAGTTGGAGTTGTAGCAGCAACAGTAGCCACAATAGTAGTAGTAGAAGTAGTAGTAGTAGTAGTAGTAGTAATAGTAGCAGCAGTAGTATTAGTAGCAGTAGTAGTAGCAGCACTAGTAGTAGTAGTAGTAGTAGTAGTAGTTGTAGTAGTGGTAGTAGTAGTTGTAGTAGTAGAAGTTGTAGTAGTAGTCGTTGTACTAATACTACTACAGTGGTATTAGTACTAATCGTATCAGTAGCAGTAATAGTAGTCGTAGTACTAATACTACTACTAATCGTATTAGTTGCAGTAATAGTAGTCATAGTAGCAGTAGTGGTAGCAATAGTAGTTGCAAAACTGGTAGTAGTTGTTGTAGCAAGTAGTAGTAGCAATAGTAATAGTAGTAGTGTTGTGGTTGGAAGAGTAGTAGCAGCAGCAGTTGTAGTGGTAGGCGCAATAGTAGTAGTAGCGATAGTAGTAGTGATTGTAGCAACAGCAGCAGTTGTAGTAATAGCAGAAGTAGTAGTAGGGGCAATAGCAACAGTACTAAGAGTAGTGGTAGTAGTTAGTTGTAGTAGTAGTAGTGGTGTGAGTAGTATTAATAGTAGTTGAAGGACTAATAGGATGTGTGGTAGTAGTAGTAGTAGTAGCAGTATTAGTAGTAGTACAAGTATTACAAGTAGTAGTAGCAGCAATAGTAGCAGTAGTAGTATTAGTAGTAGTAATGGCTGTCTTCGTAGTAGTAGGATTAGTAGTACAAGTCGTAGTAGTAAAAGTAGTAGTGGTGGTGGTGGTAGGTGTAGTAGAAATAGTATTAGGAGCAGCTGTTGTTGAAGTAGGTAGAGTAATAGTGGTAGTAGCAATAGTAGTAGTAGTAGCAATAGCAGTAGCTGTAGTAGTAATACGAGTAGTAGTTATAGGGTGAGTAGAAGCAATAGTAATGGCCGTAATAGTAGTAAGCTTTAATAGTAGTAGTAGTAGCAATATTTGTAGTAGTTGAAGTAGTAGTGGGAGTAGTTATAGTCAAAGTAGTAGTAGTAGTAGCCATAGTTGTAGTAGTAGCAAAGTAGTAGTAGTATGAGTAGCAATAAGAGTAGTAGTAGTAGTAATTGTTGCAGTAGTAGTAGTAGTAGTAGTTGTTGAAGTGGTAGTAATATAAGTAGTACTAGTAGTAGAAGAAGTAGTAGTAGTACTACTAGTAGTAGTAGTAGTAGCAGTAGTAGTAGGAGAAGTAGTAGTAGTTGTAGTAGTAGTAGTAGCAGCAGCAGCAACAGTAGGAGTACTAGGAGGGGTAGTAGTAGTAGTAGTAGTAGTAGTAGCAGTAGTGGTAGTAGTAGTAGTAGTAGTAGTGGAAATAATTATAGCAGTAGTAATAACTATAGCAGAGTAGTAATAAGATTGTAGTTTTAGGGGAGTAGTAGCAGTAGTAATAGCTGGAGTAGTAGTATGTTATAGTTGTAATAGTAGTAGTAGTAGTAGTAGTATTAGTAGTAGTTGAAGTAGTAGTGGGAGTAGGAGTAGCGGCAGTAGCCATAGTAGTCGGAGTAGTAGCAATGCTGGCAGGAGAAGTAGAAGTTGTAGTAGTAGTAGTAGTAGTAGCATTAGTTGTAGCGGTAGCAGTAGTAGAACTAGTGGTAGCAGTTGTAGTAACATTAGCCGCAGTTACAATTGCAGTAGTTGCTATAGTATTTTAGTAGTGGTAGTATAGTAGTAGTAGCAGCAGTCGTAGCTGTAGTAGTGGTAGTAGTAGTAGTAGTAGTGGTGGTAGAAGTATTAGTAGCAACAGTAGTAGTAGTTTTTGTTATCTTACTAGTAGTAGTAGTAAGAGAAGTAGTAATAGGAGTAGTAGCTGGAGTAGTTGTAGTAGCAGTAGTAGAAGTGGTAGTTGTATTTGTAATAGGTGAAGTCATACTAGCAATAGTTGTAAGAGGAGTAGAAGTAGGAGTAGGTGTAGTACGAGTAGTAGTGTAGTAGGAGTAGTAGTAATATTAGCAGTAGTAGTGGTAGTATTAGTAGTAGTTGTAGTAGTAGCAATAGTCATAGTGTCAGTAGTAGTTATAGTAGCTATAGTAGCAATAGCAGTAGTATTAGCAAAA
>RXID01010987.1:0-61813 GCA_005019695.1 Trichopus zeylanicus subsp. travancoricus
TAGTGGCAATAATAGTCGCAATATTAGAATAGTAGCAGTGGTAGTAGTAGCATCAGTGGCAGGAGCAATAGCAGCATCATTAGTAGCAGCAGTAGCAATAGCAGTACTAGTATAAGTAGAAGTAGTAGTAGTAGTAGTTGGGGTAAGAGTACTAATATTAGGAGCAGTAGTAGTAGTAGTAATAGTACTAGTAGCAATAGTAGTAGTAGCAGTACTAGAGAAGTAGCAGATATAGTAGTAGTAGTGGTAGTGGTAGTTGTAGTAGTAATAGCAGTTATAGTTGAAGCTGCAACAATGGTAGCTGCATCAGTAGTAGCTGTAGCAGAAGCAATAGTAGTAGTCGTTGTAGTAGTAGCAATAGTAGTAGTAGCAATAGTAGTAGTAGCAAGAGAAGTAGTTGTAGGAGTAGTAGTAGTAGTTGTTCAAGTGGTAGTAGTAGTAGTTATTATCGTAGTAGTAGTAGTGTGATAAGTAGTCGTAGTAGCGGTAGCAGTAGCAGCAGCCGTAGTAGTAGTAGCAGTAGTGGTAGTAGTAGCAGTAGAAGTAGAAGTAGTAGTAGTTGCATTAGCAGTAGCAGTAGTAGAAGTAGTAGTAGTTGGAGTTATAGTAGCAGTAGTAATAGAAGCTGTGGTTACAATATTTGTAGGAGAAGAAGTAGTAGTAGCCATAATAATAGTTACAGTAGTTGTATTAGCAGTAATAGTAGCAGTTGTAGTAGCAGTATGATAAGTAGTCGTAGTCGTGGTAGTAGTAGCCATATTAGCTGTAGCAGTAGCAGTAGTACTAGAAGTAGTAGTAATAGTATCAGGAGTAGCAGTAGTAGAAATATTGGGACTAGTAGTAGTAGTAGTTGTTGTTGTTGTTGTTGTTGCTATTATAGCAGTAGTAGCAGAAGTAATAGTAGCACTAGTAATATTAGGAGATGTACTAGTAGTAGGAGAAGTAGCAGTAGTTGTTATTGTAGGAAAAGTTGCAGTTGTAGTGGTAGTAGTAGTAGTAGCATTAGTAGTAATAGTAGTAGTAGAAGTAGAAGTAGTAGTAGTAATAATAGTAGTGGTCGTTGCAGTAGTAGTAGTGGTAGTAGTAGTAATAGTAGCAATAGTAGTAGTCATAGAAGTAGTAATAGTAGTAATATTAGTAGTCATAGAAGTAGTAATAGTAGTAATAGTAGTAGTCATAGTAGTAATAGTAGTAGAAGTAGCTGTAGCTGCTATAGGAGAGGCTATACTAGTAGTGTAATAATAGTAGCAACAGCAATAGTAGCAGCAGCAGTAGTAATTATAGTAGTAGTAGTAGCAGTTGTTGTAGTAGCAGCAGCAGCAGTAGTAGTAGTAGTAATAGTAATAGTACTAGTTGCAGTAGCAGTTGGAGAGGTAGTAGCAGTATTCACTGTAGCATTAGTCGTAGTAGTAGCTGTAGCTATAGTAGCAATAGTAGGAACAATAGTAGTTCTGGTAGTGATAGCTGTAGTAGTAGTAGCAATAGTAGCGCAGTATTGGTTGTAGTGGAAGTAGTATCATAAGTAGTTGTAGTAGTAGCAGTTGTAGCAGTAGCAATAGTTGCAATAGTAGTGCTAGTAGAAATAGCAGCGGTGGTAGCAATTTTAGTTGTAATAGTAGTAGTATTTGCAGTAGTAGCAGCAGCAATAGTTGCAATAGTAGTGCTAGTAGTAATAACAGTAGTGATAGCAATTGTAGTTGAAATAGTGGTAGTATTTGTAGTAGTAGCAGTAGTAGTACTAGTTATGGTCATAGTTGTAGCAATAGTCATAGTAGTAGTAGAACTAGTTGAAGTGGTTGCAATAGTAGTAGTAGTAGCAGTAGCAATACCAATAGTAACTGTTGTTGCAGTAGTAGTTATAGCATAAGTATTAGTATTAATAGTAATAGCAGTGGTAGTTGTGGTAGGTGCAACAGCTGCAGCAGTAGTGGTAGTTGAAGTATAGTAGTTGTAGTAATAGAAGTAGTAGTAGTACTAGAAGTAGTAGGAGTAGCAACAGAAGAAGTAGCAATTGCAGTATTAGAATTAGTAGTGGTAGGAGTAGTAGCACTACAGCAAAAGTAGTAGTAGTAATAGCAGGAGTAGTAGTAGAAGTAGTAATAGAATTAGTAGTAGACGTAGTAGTATTAGTAGTAGCAGTATGTGTAATAGAGGCAGCAGCAGTAGCAGTGTTAGTAGTAATACTATAAGTGGTAGTTCTAGCGGTAGAAGTAGTACAAGCAGCAATCGCAGCAGCAACAGCAACAGTAGTAATAGAAGTAGTAGTATTAATAGTAGTAGTTGTTGTTGTAGTAGCAGCAGCAGTAGTAGTAGTAGAAGAAGAAGTAGTAGAATAGTAGTAGTAGTTGTAGTAGTAGTTGCAATAGTAGTAGAAGTTGTAGTGGTAGTAGCAGTAGTCGTATCAGTAGTGGTTGTAGCAGCTTTGTACTAGCAGCAGTTATAGCAGCAACAGTAGTATTAGTAGTTGTAGTAAATGCAATAGTGGCAGTAGTAGTAGCTGTAGTAGTTGTAGTAGTAGTTGTAGTAGTAGTAGCAGTCACAGTAGTAGAAGTATTACTAGCAATAGTTAGTAGTAGCAGCAATAGTAGTAGTAGTAGTAGCAGAAGCAATAGTGGCAGTAGTTGTAGTAGTAGTATTTGTTACTAGAAGTAAAAGTTGTAGCAGTAGTAGTAGCAACAGAAGTAGTAGCAGAAGTAGCAATAGTAGCACTAGTAGCAGTCATTGTAGTAGTAGTAGTAATAATAGTAGCATTTGCCGTAGTAGTGGCAGTAGTAGCAGCAGTAGTAGAAGAAGTAGTAGTTGTTGTAATAGTAGTAGTGGTATTTATAGTAGTAGTAGTAGTAGTAGTAGTAATTGTAATAGTACTTGTAGCAGTAGTATTAGTAGTAGTAGTAGTAGTAGTAATAGTAGTAGCAGTAGTTGTACTAGTAGTAATAGTACTAGTGGTAGTTGTTGCACAAGTTGTTTTAGCTATACTAGAAGTAGCAGCAGCACTCGTAGCCGTAGTAGTAGTCACAGCAGTAGTCATAGGAGTATTAGTAGCTATAATAGTAGCAGCAGTTGTAGTAGTAATAGTAGTAGCAGTCGCATCAGCATCTATAGCAGTAGCAGTAGCTGTAGCAGTAGTAGTACTAGTAGAAGTAGTAGTAGTCATAGTTATAGTAGTAGTAATAGTAGCAATAGTAATCGTAGTAGTAGTGGTGGTATTAGTAGTAGGACGTTGCAGTAGTAGTAGCAGCAGCAGTAGTAGTACATTAGTAGCAATAGTAGCAAAAATAGTACTACTTAGAGTAGTAGTAGCAGTAGTAGTGGTAGCAACGATAGTAGTAGTTGTTGTGGTGGTGGTGGTGGGAGTGCCAGTAGCAGCAGTTGCAGTAGAAGCGGCAGTAGTAGTAATAATAGCAGTAGTAGTAGTACCCATTGTGGTAGCAGCAGTAGTTGTAGTAGCTGTAGTACTAGTAATAGTGGTAGTAGCAGCAGCAGAAGTAGAATATTAGTTGTAGAAGTAGTAGTAGTAGTATTAGAAGTAGCTGAAGTAGTGGTAATATGAGATGTAGTAATATTTGTTGTAGTAGTATTAGTAGCAGTTGTAGTTGTAGTCTTTTTAGTAGTAGTAGTAATACGAAAAGTAGCAATTGTTGCAGTAGTAGCTATAAGACTAGTATTGGAACTAGCAGTAGTTATAGTAGTAGTAGCAGTAGTAGGAATTGTGGTAGTTATTGTACAAGTCGTAGTAGTAGTAGTAGTTGCAGTAGTAGTAACAGCAGCAGCTGTCGTAGTAATAGTAGAAGTAGTGGTAGTTGTAGTAGCAATAGAAGTAGCAGTAGCCATAGTTGTTGTAGCAGTAGTAGGAATAGTAGTAGTTGTTGTAGAAGTGGTAGTAGTCATAGTAATAGTAGTAGTAGATGTAGTAGTAGCAGCAGCAGCAGGAACAGAAGTAGTAGTAGAAGTAGTAGTAGTAGTAGTTGCAATAGAAGTAGTAGTAGCTATATTAGTAGTTGCACTTCTAGTAGTAGTAGTAGTAGTACTTGTAGTAGCGGTTGTGGCTGTAGTAGCAGCTATAATAGTGGTAGTAGTAGTAGCAATAGTAGCAATTGTAGTAGTACTAGTAGTAGTAGTAGTAGTAGTAGTAGTAGTAGTAGTAGTAGTAGTAACATTAGCATTAGTTGTAGCAGCAATAGTAGTTGTTGTTGTTGTTGATGTAGGAGAAGTAGTAGTAGTAGTAGCTATCATTGTTGCTGGAGATGTAGTAGCAATAGTTGTAGTAGTTGTACTAGTACTTGTTGTCGTAGTAGTAGCGGTAGTTGTATCAGTTGTGGTAATAGTAGTAGTTGTTGTAGTCGTAGTAGTAGTAGTAGTAGTAGTAGTAGTAGTAGTAGTAGTAATAGTAGTAGAAGTAGTAGTTGTCGTGGTAGTAGTCATAGTAGCAGCAGCAGCAGCAGTAGTTGTTAAAGTAGTGGTAGCAATAGTGGAGGATGAAACCGTAGTTGTAGTAGTATTATTAGTAGTAGTTATAGTAGCAGTAGTAGTTGTAGTTGTAGCAATTGTAGGAGTTGTAGACGAAGTACTAGTTGTTGTAGTCATAGTAGTAGTAGTAGTAGTACTAGAAAAACTAGTAGTAGGAGGAGAAGCAATAGCAGCACTAGTATTAGTTGGACCAACAAAAGCCATAGTAGGAGTTGTAGTAGTTGCAGTAATAGTACTAGGAGAAGTAGTAGTAGTAGTAGTATTAGTAGTTGTTGTGGTAATTGTAGTTGCAGTTGTTGTAGTAGCAATCAAAGTAGTTGGAGTGGCAACAGTAGTAGTAGCGATTGTAGCAACAGCAGTAGTAGTAGTAGCAAATACAGTAGTACTAGTAGGTGTAGTTGTAGAAGTAGCAGTAGCAGTAGTTATAGTAGTAGTAGCAGCAGTATTAGTAATAGTATTAGTCGCAATAGTAGTTAGAGTAGTAGTATTAGAAGCCGTAGTAGCAATAGTTGTAGTAGTATTTGTAGTTGTAGCAGTGGCAGTTGCAGCAGTTGCATCAGTTGTTGTAGTAGCTGGAGGAGTAGTAGTAGTAGTAGCAGTAGCAACCATAGTAGCAGTGAGAGTAGTAGTAGTGATAATAGCTGAAGTAGCAGTGGCAGTATTAGCAGTGGTAGTTGTAGTAGTAGTAGTACTTGCCGTAGTAGTAGTAGTAGTAGCAGTAGTCGAAGTAGTAGTAGCTATAATAGTAGTTGTAGTAGAAGAAGTAGTTGTTGTCATAGTAGTAAGAGTTGTATTAGTAGCAGTAGTAGTTGTAGTAGTAGTAGCAATAGTAGTTATGGCAGTAGCAATAGAAGTAGTGGTAGTAGGGGCAAGAGTAGTAGTAGTGACTATAACAGTAGTAGCAATAGTACTAGTTGCAATAATAGTACCGGCTGTAGTAGTAGTAATAGAAGTAGTAGAAGTAGCAGTAGTAGTAGTAGTAGCAGCAGCAATAGTAGTAGTACCTGTAGTGGTTGCAGTAGCAGCAATAGTAGCAGTAGTACTAGTTGTAGTAGTAGCAGTAGTGTTAGCTGTAGAAGTAGTAGTTGTTGAAGCAGTGGTAATATGAGAAGTAGTGTTAATTGCTGTAGTAGTAGTAGCTTTAGTAGCAGTTGTAGTAGTAGTAGTAGTATTAGTAGTAATAGTTATTATAACAAAAGAAGTAGTAGTAGCAATTATAGTCCTAGTTGTATTCTTAGCAGTAGTAGTGGCAGTATAAAAATTACTAGTTGTAGCAATAGTATCTATATGAGTAGTGGTAGTGGTAGTAGCAATAGCAGCAGTAGTAGTAAATGTAGTAGTCATAGCAGTAGAAGTAGTCATTGGAATAGTAGTAGAAGTGGTAATAGAAGTAGTAGTGCAGAAGCAGTAGTCGTAGTAGCAAAAGTAGTAGCAGTAGCAGTAGTACTGGTAGTTGTAGGAGTTATTGTAGCAATAGTGATTGTAGTAGTTGTTGTAGTAGAAGTGGTTGCAGTAGCAGTGGTAGAAGTAGTAGCAGAAGTAGTAGCAATAGTTGTAGTAGTAGTAGGTGGAGGAGGAGGAGGAGGAGGAGTAGTAGTAGTAGTAATTCAAATAATTGTAGCTGTAGGAGCAATAGAAGTAGTAGTGCAATTAGTAGTATTAGCAGTAGTAGTTGTAGTAGTAGTACTAGTAGCAGTAGTATTAACAATAGTAGTAGTTGTTGTTGTTGTTGTAGTAGGAGTAGTAGTCAATTTAGTAGTTGTTGTTGTTGTAGTAGTAATTTTAGTAGTGCTAGTAGCAGCAGTAGTAGTAGTTATTGTTGTTGTTGTAGAAGCAGTAGTAGCCGTAGCAGTAGTAGTTGCAGAAGAAGTAGAAGTAGGGGAACTAGTAGTAATAGCTGTAGCAGCAGATGTTGAAGTAGTAGTGGTACTCATAGTAGAAGGAGAAGTAGTACTACTAGTAAGAGAAGTTGTAGTTGTAACAGTAGTAGTAGCAAGCATGGGCAACAGCAGTAGTAGTAGCTGTAGTAGCAATAGTAATAGTAGTTGTAGGAGCAGCAACAACAATAATAGTACTAGGAGTTGTACTAGTAGTGATAGTAGTAGTAGCAGCACTAATAGTAGTAGTAGCCGTAGTAGTAGCTGCGATAGTAGTAGTAGTAGTCGTAATAGTAGCAATAGCACTAGCAAGAGTAGTAGCGGCAGAAGTACTTGTACTAGTAGTAGTAGTAGTAGCAGCCGCAGCAGCCGGAGTTGTTATAGTGGTGGTAATAGAAGTTTTAGTAGTAGTAATAGTAGTAGTAGTAGTTGTAGCAGTAGTAGTAGTAGTAGCAGCAGCAGCAGTAGTAGTAGTAGCAGCAGTGGTAGTAGTAGCAGCCGTAGTAGTTGTAGTAGTGGTAGTAGTAGTAGCCATAGTAAAAACATTAGTAGTAGTAGGTAGTAGTAATAGCAGTAGCAGAAGCAATAGTAGCAATAGTTGTAGTAGTAGTAGTAGTATTAGTGAGTAGTAGTTGTAGCCATAGTAGTAGTAGCAGCAGAAGTAGTAGTACTAGAAGTAGGAGCATTAGTAGCAATCATATTAGTAGTGTTAGAAATAGTAGTAACATTTACAGCAGTAGTAGTAGCAGCAGCAGCAGCAGTAGTAGCAGCAGTAGCAGTTGTAGAAGTGGGATTAGTTGTTGTAACTGTAGTAGTGGTATTAGTAGTAGTAGTTGTGGTAGCCATAGTAGAAGTAGTAGTAGTAGTAGTAGTACTAATAATAGTAGATGTAGTTGTTGTTGTTGTTGTAGTAGTAGTAGTAGTAGTAGTAGTAGCAGCAGCAGCAGCAGTAGTAGTAGTAGTAGTAGTAGTAGTAATAGTAGCAGCAGTAGTAGTGATAGTAGTAGTTGTAGTAGTAGTAGTAGTTGTTGTTGTAGTAGTAGTAGTAGCAGAAGTTGTTGTAGTAGTAGTAGAAGTAGCAGCGACACTTGTAGCCATAATAGTAATCACAGCAACAGTTGTGGCTGCATTAGTTGCAGTATTAGTAGCGGCAATTGTAGTAGTAATAGTAGCAGAAGCCGCATTAGCATCAGCAGCTGTAGTAGTAGTAGTAGTAGTACTAGTAGAAGTAGAAGTAGTAGTTATAGTAGTAGCAGTACTAGTAATAGTAGCTGTACTAATCATAGTAGTGGTGGTAGTAATATTATTAGGACTAGGACTAGTAGTAGTAGTAGTAGTAGTAGTAGTAATAGTACATTAGTGGCAATAGTAACAGTAGTAGTAGTACTAATAGTGGTGGGATGCCAGTAGCAATAGTTGCCATAGTAGCAGTTGTAGTAGTACCCATAGTGGCTATAGTAGGATTACTAGTAGCTGCAGTACTTGTAGTAGTAGTAGTAGTATATTACTTGTAGAAGAAGAAGTAGTAGTAGTAGTAGTAGTAGTAGTAGTTGCTGAAGTAGTGGTAATATGAGAAGTAGTAATAATTGTGCTAGTAGTAGTAGCGGTAGGAGCAGTTGTAGTTTTTGTAGGAGTATTAGTAGCAATAGTTATTGTAATAGAAGTAGTAGGAGTGGTAGTAGCAATAGTAGTCGTTGTTGTAGTCTTAGCAATAGTAGTAGTAGTATGGAAAGTAGCAATTGTAGTAGTAGTAGCTATAGGAGTAGTAGTAGTGGTAGTAGTAGCTGTAGTAGTAATAGTAGTAGTCCTAGGTAGCAGTGGTAATAGAAGCAGTAGTGCAGAAGCTG
The DNA here is from genome assembly GCA_005019695.1 of Trichopus zeylanicus subsp. travancoricus. Taxonomy (NCBI): domain Eukaryota; kingdom Viridiplantae; phylum Streptophyta; class Magnoliopsida; order Dioscoreales; family Dioscoreaceae; genus Trichopus; species Trichopus zeylanicus. The sequence continues at coordinate 8,192 of RXID01010987.1, forward strand.
TAGTTGTAGTGGCTGAAGTCGCAGTAGTAGTCGTAGTAGTAGTTGTAGTAGTACTAGTAGTTGTAGTAGTGGTTGCAGTAATAGAAATAGTAGTAGTTGTTGTAGTAGAAGTTGTAGTAGTAGCAACGGTATAAGCTGTAGCAGCTAAAGTCATAGTAGTTGTTGTAGTAGTATTAGGAGGAGGAGGAGGAGGAGGAGGAGGAGGAGTCGTACTAGTAGTAGTAGCGATGGGAGCTGTAGAAGTAGTAGTGCAAGTAGTAGAATTAGTAGTAGTAATACTAGTACTAGTACTAGTAGTAGTTATAGTAGTAGTAGTAGCAGTAGTTGTTCTCATAGTAGTTGCAGTAGTAGTATTCGTGGTAGCAGAAATAGTAGTAGTAGTTGTAAAAGCAGTAGTAGCCATAGCAATAGTAGTTGCAGAAGTAGTAGAAGTACGGGAGCAGTAGTAATAGCTGTGGCAGCAGTGGTAGTAGTAGCAATGGTACTAGTAGTAGAAGGAACAGTAGTATTTGTAACAGTAGAAGTATTAGTGGAAATAGAAGTAGTAGTTATCGTCGTAGTAGTTGTAGCAGTAATTGTAGTAGTAGCTGTAGCAGTAGTAGAAGTAATTGTAGTAGCAACAACAGTCATAGTATTAGTAGTAGCAGTAGTAGTAGCAGTAGTAGAAGTAGCAAGAGCAGTTGAAATAGTAGTAGTGGTATTTGTAGTAGTAGTAGTAGTATTATTATTATTATTAGTAGTAGTAGTAGTAGTAGTAGCAGCTGCAGTTCTTGTAGTAGTAGTATTATTATTATTAGTAGTTGTTGTTGTTGTTGTTGTGGTATTAGCAGAAGTAGTTGTAGTTGTATTTGAAGTAGAAGTAGCACTCGTAGCCGTAGCGGTAGTCGCAGCAGTAGTTGTAGCAGTAATTGTAGTAGTAATAGTAGCAACAATAGCAGTAGTAATAGTAGTAGCAGCAGCAGTAGTGGTAGTAGTACTAGTAGAAGTAGACATAGTAGTAGTAGTAGCAGTAGTAATCATAGTAGTAGTAGTAATCGTAGTAGTAGTAGTAGTAATAGTAGTAAGTCTAAGAGTAGTATTAGTGTTAGTAGTAGTAATAATAACATATTAAGAACAACAGTAGCAGTAGTAGTACTAGTTGGAGTAGTAGTAGTAGTAGTGGCAGTAGAAGTGGTTGTAGCAGTAGTAACAGTAGTAGTAGTAGAGATAGTGGTGGGAGTTCCAGTAGTAGCAGTTGCAGTAGGAGCAACAGTAGTAGTAGAAGTAATGGTAGTAGCAGTAGTAGTAGTACCTGTTGTGGCAACAATAGCAATAGCGGTAGTATATTAGGTATAGAAGTGGTAGTAGTAGTAGTATATTAGTTGTAGAAGTAGTAGTAGTAGTGGTTGAAGTACTGCTAATATGAGAAGTTGTGATAATTGTTGTAGCAGTAGTAGCTGTAGTAGCAGTTATTTTAGTAGTTGAAGTAGTGGTAATATGAGAAGTAGTGATAATTGTTGTTGTAGTAGTAGAAGTATTAGTAGTAATAGTTATTGTAACAATAGTTAGTAGTAGTAGTACTAGTAGCAATAGTTGTCCTAGTTGTAGTCTTAACAGTAGTAGTAGTTGTAGCAGTGGTATCTATTGGACTAATAGTAGAGGTAGTAGCAATAGCAACAGTAGTAGTAAAAGTAGTAGTCGTAACAGTAGAAGCAGTAGTTGCAGTAGCAGTAGAAGTGGTTATAGAAGTAGTAGTGCAGAAGCAGTAGTCGTAGTAGGAGTAGTAGTAGTAGTAGTAATACTAGTAGTTGTAGTAGTAGTTATAGTAATAGTAGTAGTTATAGTAATTGTAATAGTTGTAGTTGTTGTAGTAGAAGTGGTAGTAGTAGCAGTGGTAGAAGCAGTAGGAGCAGTAGTTGCAGCAGTTGTAGTAGTACCAGTAGTAGTAGGAGGAGGAGGTGTAGTAGAAGTAGTGGTACTAATAGTTGTAGCTGTAGGAGCGGTAGAAGTAGTGGTACTAATAGTTGTAGCTGTAGGAGCGGTAGAAGTAGTAGGGTTGGTATTAGTATTAGCAGCAGCAGTAGTAGTAGTAGTAGCAGTAGTACTACTAGTAGTTGTAGTAATAGTAGTAGTAGTAGTAGTAGTAGTAGTAGTAGTAGTAGTTATTGTTGTTGTATTAGTAGTAGTTGTAGTAATACTAGTAGCAACAGTGGTAGTCGTGGTAGCAGTAGTAGTTGTTGTTGTCGTCGAAGTAGTAGTAGTTGTACCTGTAGTAGTTGCGAAAGTAGTAGAAGTAGGGAAAGTAGTAGTAATAGCTGTAGCAGCAGTGGTAGAAGTAGCAATGGTACTAGTAGTAGGAGTAGTAGTATTAGTTATAATAGAAGTAGTAGTTGTTGTAGCATTTGTAGCAGTAGAAGTAGCGGCAATAGTAATAGTAGTAGTAGCAGTAGTAGTAGTCATAGTAGCAGCTGTAGTAGTAGCAGTAGTTGCAGCAGGAGTAGCTGCAATAGTAGTTGCAGTTGTTGTAGTCGTAGGAGAGGTAGTAGTACCAGTAGTTGTGGTAGTAGTAGGAGTTATTGTAGAAATGCTATTAGTAGCAGTAGTAGTAATAGTAGTAGTAGTAATAGAAGTATTAGTAATAGCAGCAGCAATAATAGTAGTAGCAGTAGTAGTAGCCATAGTCGATGTAGTAGTAGTACTAATAGTAGTAGTCGAAGTAGTAGCAGTAGTAGTAGTAATAGTAGTAGTAGTAGCAGCAGCAGTAATTGTTATACTAGTAGTAGTTGTCGTAGTAGTAGTTGCTGTAGTAGCTGTAGTAGCAGTAGTAATAGTAGTTGTTGTTGTAGTAGCAGGAGCAGTAGTAGCAGTAGTAGTAGTAATAGTAGTAGTAGTAGTAGTAGTAGTAGTAGTAGTAGTAGCAGTAGCAATAGTGGTAGACATAGTAGTAGCAGCCATAGCAGCAGAAGTTGTATTTGTAGTATTAGTAGTTGCAGCAGGAGCAGTAGCATTAGTAGTAGTTGTTGTTGTTGTTGTAGAAGTCGTAGTAGTAGTAGTAGTCGCAGTAGTTGTAGCTGTAGTAGTAGTTGTAGTAGTAGTACTAGTTCTAGTAGCAGTAGTAGCTGTAGTTGGAACAATAGTAGTAGAAGTAGTAGTAGAAGTAGTAGCAGTAGTAGTAGAAGTAGTTGTGGCCATAGTAGATGTAGTAGTAGTACTAGTAGTAGTAGTGGAAGTAGCAGGAGGAGTAGTAGTAGTAGTAGTAGTAGCAACAGTAGTTGTTGTTGCAGTAGTAGTAGTTGTCATAGTAGTAGTTGTAGTAGTAGCTATAGTAGCAATAGTAGTAGTAGTTGTAGTAGTAGTAGCTGGAGTAGAAGTAGCAATAGTAATAGTTGTTGTTGTCATATTAGTAACAGTAGTAGTAGCAGTCATACTAGTGGGAGCAAAAGTAGCCATTGTAGCTGAAGTAGTAGTAATAGTTGCAATCGTAGCTGTAGCTGCAATAGCAATAGTAGTACTAGTAATTGTAATAGTAGTAGTCACGATAATAGTAGTTATAGTAGTAGTAACAGTAGTAGTAAGAATAGTAATAGTAGCAGTAGCAGCATTGGTAGTGGCGAAAGTTATGGCTATAGTAGTAGAAGTAGTAGTGGCAATAGCAGCTGTAGCAGTTGAAGTAGTAGTAGTAGTAGTAGTAATACTGGTAGCCATAGTAGTGGTAGTAGTAGCGGTTGAAGTTGTAGTAGTAATAATGGTAGCCATAGTACTGGTAGTAGTAGCGGTTGAAGTTGTTGTAGTAGTAGTCGTTGGAGGTACAGTTGTTGCAGCAACAGTAGTAGTAGCAGTAGCAATAGTAGTTGGTATAGTAGTAGTAGTAGTTGTTGTAGTAGTAGTATTAGTAGTAGTTGTAGTAGTAGCAGCAGCTGTAGATACAGTAGTAGTTGTAGTAGTAGCAGTAGAGCAGTAGTAGAAGTAGTGGTAGTCGCGGTGGGAGCAATTGTAGTAGTAGTAGTAGAAGATGTAGTAAGAGCAGTAGCAGTAGCTGTGTAGTTGTTGTAGCAGCAGCAACAGCAGTAATAGTACTTTGAGTAGTAGTAGTAGTAATAGTGCTAGTAGAAGTGGTAGTTTTTGTTGTTGCTGCTGCAACAGTAGAAGTAGTTATTCTGGTTGTGGTAGTAGTAGCAGTAGTGGTTGTTGTAGTAGTAGTAGTAGTACTTATAGTAGTTGTAGCAGTAGCAGTTGTAGTAGTATTCATTGTTGTACTAGTTGTGTTGGTAGTATAAGTAGTAGTAGTAGCAGCAATAGTAGTAAAACTAATAGTAGCAGCAGTAGTAGCTGTAGCAACAGCAGCAGTAGCAATAGTAGTAGTAGGAGTAGTAGTGGTTGTAATTATAGTAGTCGCAATGGTAGCAGTAGTAGCGATAGTAGCTGCAGTAGTAGTAGTAATCGTAGTAGTAGTATTAGTTATAGTAGAAGTAGTTGTAGTCATAGTAGTAGTATAAGAAGTACCGAAGTAGTAGTAGTAGTGGTAGTTGCAGCAGCTGTAGAAGTAGTAGTAGTCATAATAATAGCAGTTGTAGTAGTCGTAGGAGAAATAGAGTAGTAGCAGTAGCAGTAGTCTTAGTAGTGGTATAGTATTGGTAATAGTGGTGGTGCAGCAGCAGCAGTAGTAGTACTTGTAGTAGCGGTAGTAGTAGTAGTTGTAATAGAAGTGGTAATAGTAGTAGTAGTCGCTGTAGTAGCAGCAACAGTAGTAGCAGTAGTAGTAGCTTTAGTAGCAATAATAGTAGTAGCAGTAGTAGTAGCAGCAGTGACAGAAGTAGCTGTAGTAGTAATAGTTGTAGTTGTGGTAGGAAAAGTAGTAGTAGTAGCTGTAGTAGTAGCAATAGTAGGAGTAGCAATAGTAATTGTAGAAGAAGTGGTAACTATAGCAGGAGTAGTGGTGGTGGTAGTAGTAGTAGTAGCAACAGGTAGTAGCAGTACTAGCAACAGTAGTAGTTGTAGTACTAGTAGTATTACCAGTAATAGTTGCGGTAGTAGTAGTAGTAGTGGTGGTAGCAGTGGTAGTAGTAGTAGTAATGGTAGTAGTAGTAGTAGTAGTAGTGGTAGTAGCACAACCAAGAGTGGTAGCAATATTAGTAGGTATAGTAGTAGTAGCATTAGTAGTAATAGTAGTAGTCGCAGCAGTATCAGTAGCAATAGTACTAGTAGCAGTCGCAATAGTAATAGTAGTAGTAGCAGTAGCAGTTGTAATAGTAGTAGTAGACGTAGCAGAAGTAGTAGTAGTAGTGGTAGCAGTAGTAGAAAAAGTAGTAGCAGTTGAAGTAGCAATAGTAGTAGGTATAGTATTAGTAGCATTAGTAGCAGTAGTAGCACGAGTGGTAGTAGTAGCAGCTGTGGTAGGAGTAGAAGTAGTTATTATAGTTGTTGTAGCAGTAGTAGCTGTAATAGTAGTAGGAGTAGAGGTGTAGTAGAAGCAGTAGTAGTTGTCGTTGTAGAAGAAGTAGTACTAGTAGAAGTAGAGCAGTGGTAGCAGTAGTGGTGGTCGCAATAGGAGCAGTTGTAGTAGTAGTAAAAGATGTAGTAGTAGCAGTAATAGTAGTAGTAAGAGAAGTAATAGTAGTAGTAGTAGTAGTAGGAGTAGTAGTAGTAGTAATAGTAGTAGTGTAGTGTCCATTTTTGTTGTTGCTGCTACAGCAGTTGAACTAGTTGTTGCAATTATTGTAATAGTAGTAAAAGTTGGTGTAGCAGTTGTACTTGTAGCAGTAGCTATAGTTGTAGTTGCAATAGTAGTAGCAGTAGTTAAAGCAGCAGTAGTAGTAGAAGCAGAAGCAATAGTAGTGGTAGTTGTAGTAGTAGGTTTAGTAGCTGTGGTAATAGCTGTCATTGTGGTAGTAGTAGCAATAGTAGCAGTAGCAGCAGTAGTAGTAGTATTTGCTCTTGTACTTGTTGTGTTGGTAGTAGCAGAAGTTGCAATTGCAGCAGTAGTAGTAATAGTAGTAGTCATAGCAATAGCTGTAGGAATAGTAGCGATAATAGCGATAGTAGCAGTGGTAGTAGTAGTAGTAGCCATAGTCGTAGTAGTCGCAATAGTACCAATAGTAGCGCTAGTAGCAGTAGTAGTAGTGGTAACAATAGTAGTGGTATTAGTTGTAATAGTAGTTGCTGTACTCGTAGTACTAGAAGTAGTAGTAGTCATAGTAGTAGTGATTGTAGTCGTAGTTGCAGTAGTAGTAGGAGAAATAGAGTAGTAGTGGTTACAGTAGTAGTAGTAGTTGTTGTTGTTGTAGTAGTAGTACTAGTAGCAGTAATAGTAGTAGTTGTATTAGTTTTAGTTGTTGTAGTAGTAGTAGTAGCAGTAGTCACAGTACTAGGAGTAATAGTAGTAGTAGTAGTGGTTGTAGTTGTAGTAATAGTTGTTGTTGTTGTAGTAGTAGTAGTAGTAGTGGTGGTCACAGTAGTAGGTGTAATTGTGGTAGTGCTATTTGTAGTAGTAGTAGTAGAAGTAGCAGTCTCAATTGTAGTAGTAGTAGTAGTAGTAGTAGTAGTAGTAGTAGTAGTAGTAGTATTGGTCGGCGTAGTAGTAGAAGTAGTAGTAGAAGCAGTAGTAGCAGAAGTAGTAGTTGTGGTGGTAATAGTAGTAGTCGTAGCAATAGTAGCAGTAGTAGGAATGGTAGTAATAGTAGCAGTAGTAGCAATAGTGGCAGTATAAGTAGCAGCAATAGGATTAGTAGTAGTAGTAGTAGTAGGAATAACAGCAATAGCAGTAGTAGTTGTAGTAGTAGTTGTTGTTGTTGTTGCTGCAAGTGTAGTAGTAGTAGTAGTAGTGGTAGTAGCAGCAGCAGTAGCACTAGCAGTAGTAGTAGTAGTAGTGTTAGTAGGAGTAGGAGCGGTAGCAGTAGAAGTAGCAATAGGAGTAGTAATGTTAGTAGTAGTAGTAGCAGAAGTGGCTGCAATAGTAGCAGTAGTTGTAATAGTAGCAGAAGTAGGAGTAGTAGGATTAGTTGGAGAAGAAATTCCTGGAGTAGTACTAGTTGTACTAGGAGTAGCAGTAGTAATAGTAGCAGTAGCAGCAGTAGTAGTAGTAGTAGTAGCGGTAGTAGTATTAGTAGTCATACTTGTAGTATTAGCTGGAGTAGTAGTAATAGTTGTGGTTGTAGTGGAGTAGTAGTTGTAGCAGTAGTAGTAGTAGTAGTAGTCATAGTTGTAGGAGTAGTAGTAGTAGTCGTAATAGTAGAAGTAGTAGCTAAAGTATTAGTAGTAGAAGTAGTATTTGTCGTAGTAGTTGTAGGAGTGGTACTACTAGTAGTCGTAGTTTGAGTAGTAGTAGCAGTAGTAAAAGTTTTTGCTACATTATTAGTAGTAGCAGTAGGGGTATTAGGAGTAGTAGTAGGAGTAGTAGTTATAGTACTAGTAGTAGGAGTTGTAGTAGGAGTAATCGTAGGAGTAGTAGGGGTGGTAGGGATAGGAATTGTAGTTGTAGTAGTAGGAGTTGTAGTAGTAATAGTAGTAGCAGCAGTAGTATTATCAGTAGTAGTAGTAGTAATAGAAGTACTGGTATTAGTAGAAGCAGCTGTAGTAGTAGCACAAGTAGTTGCAGAAGTGCCAGTAGTAATAGAAGCAAAACAAGTAGTTGTAATAGTTGTAGTAGTAGCAGTAGTAGTGAGAGAACTAGTTGGAGTAGTAGCATTGGTGGTTGCAATAGTACTAGTTGTACTAGTAGTAGTAGCAATAGTAGTTGTATTAGCTGTAGGAGTAGCAGTTGTTGCAATAGTAGTAGCGATAGTAGTAGCAGTAGCAGAAGTGGTAGTGGTACTAGTAGTAGTAGTGGTAGAAGTACTATTAGTATTATTAGTAATAGTTATAGCAGTAGTCGAAGTAGTAGCTATAGTAGTAGCAGTAGTAGTAGTAGAAACAGTAAGTGATGTAATAGCAGCAATACCAGTGTTAGCAGCAGTAGGAGTAGATGTAGTAGCAGTAGTCCTAATAGTTTTAGGCGCAACCGTAGTAATAGTAGCAACAGTAGTTGTAGTGGTAGAGGTAGTAATAGTACTAGTAGTAACAATAGTAGTTGCAGCAGCAGTAGTAGTAGTATTTGTAGTAGCGGTAATAGATGCAGTACTAGTTGCATAAGTAGAAGTTATAGGAGAAGTAGTTGTACTAGTAGCAGTAGCTGTATTAGTAAAAATGCTAGTAGTAGTAGCCATAGCCGTAGTAGTAGTCATAGCCATAGTGGTAGTCATAGTCATAGTAGTAGTAGTGGCGGCAATAGTAGTAGAAGAATTAGTAGTAGTAGTCGCAAAAATAGCAGTTGTTGTACTTGTAGTAGCAATATCAGTAGTAGGAGAGGTAGTCGCATTAGTAATATTAGCAACAGTCGCAGTAGTCGTAGTAGGAGTAGCAGATAGTAATAGTAGTAGTAGTATTAGTAGTAGTAGTGGTGGTAGCAGTAGCAGTAGTAGTAGCAGTAGTACTAGTAGTGGTAGTTGTTGTTGTAGAAGTAGTAGTAGTAGTAGTTATAATGGTAGTTGTCACTGTAGTAACAGTAGTAGCAGTAATAGTAGTAGTATCATTAGTGGCAATAGAAGCAATAGTAGCAGTAATAGTAGTAGTACTAGTAGGTGAAGTAGTAATAGTTTTAGTATAAGCAGTAGTCGCAGTAGTAGCAGTTGTGGTGGTAATAGTGGTACTTGTAGCAGGAGTAGCAGTTGTAGCAGAAGTAGAAGAAGTTGTAACAACAGTAATAGTATAAGTAGCAGCAGCAGTAGTAGTAGTAGATGTAGTAGTAGTAGGAGCAGCAGCAGCAGCAGTAGCAGTAGCGGCTGTGGTAACAGTAGTAGGAAAAGTATAGGAGTAGTAGCTGTAGTTGGAACAGTAGGAATAGTAGTAGTAGTAGTAGGGGTAGTAGTAGTTGTTATAGTTTTAGTAGTAGTACTAGTAGTAGCAGTAGTAGCGGCAGCATCAATAGTAACAGTAGTAGCAGTAGTAGTTGTAGTAGTAGTAGTAGTAGGAGTAGTAGTAGAAGTAGTATTAGAAGCAGCTGTAGTGGTAGTAGTAGCAGAAGTCGTAGTAGTAGGAGTAAAAGGAGTTGTAGGAGTAGTAGGAGTAGTAGTAGTGGGAGTAGTCAGACTAGTAGGAGTAGTGCGAGTAGTAGGGGCAGTAGGAGTAGTAGTTGTTGTTATAGTCGGAGTAGTAGCATTAGGAGTAGTAGTAGTAGGAGTAGTAGTAGTAATAGTAGTACTAGTAGCAGTAGTAGTCATAGTAGTAGTATTAGCAAGAGCAATAATAATAGTAGTAATTGTTGTTATAGTAGTACTAGTAGTAGTAGTTGTTGTTGTTGTTGTTATTGTTGTCATAGTAGCAGTAGTAGTATTAGTAGTAGTACTTGTTGTTGTTATCGTAGTAGTAGTAGGAGTTGTAGTAGTTGTAGTAGAACTAGTAGTAGTAGTTTTAGTAGTAGTAGTGCTAGTACAAATAGTATTAGTAATAGTAGTATAAGTAGTAGTATTTGTTGTAGCAGGATTGGTAGTTGTAGTAGTAGTAGTAGTGGAAGGTGTAGGAGTCGTAGTAGGAGCAGTAGTTGGAGTAGTTGTGGTGGTAGGGGTAGGAATTGTAGTTGTAATAGTAGTTGTAGTGGTAGGAGTAATAGTAGCAATAGTAATAGTAGTAGTAGTATTTGCAGTAGAAATAGTAGTAGTAGTAGTAGCCGTCATTGTATTACTCAGCAGCCGTGGTATCAGTAGTGCAGTGGTAGTAGACGAAATATTAGCAAGTAGGTACAGTAGTAGGAGTTACAGTAACGTGTAGTAGGAGTAGTAGGAGTAGTAGCAGTGGTAGTAGGAATTGTAGTAGTAGTAACAGAAGTAGTAGAAGTAGTAGTACCAACAGTAGTACTAGTAGTGTTGTTAGTAGTAGCAACAGGAGATGTAGCAGTGGTAGTAGTAGTAGTAGTAGCAATAGAAGCGGTAGTTGTAGTAGTATTAGTAGTAATAGTAGTAGTCGTAGTAGAAGCAATGGTAGTAGTAGTACTAGGCATAATAGCAAAAGTAGTCCCACTAGCAGTAGTAGCAATAGTAGCAGTAGAAACATTAAGAGCTGTAGTTGCAACAATAGCAGTATTAGCGGTAGTAGATGTAGCTATAGTAGCTGTAGCAGTAGTGCTAATAGTTTTAGGAGGAGTAGTAGTAGTAGTTGTTGTTGTTGTTGTAGTGGTAGTGGCGATAATAGTATTGGTAGTAACAGTAGTAGTAGTTGTTGTAGTAATAGTAGTTGCAATAGCAGTAGTAGATGCAGTAGTAGCTGCACTAGTGGAAGTGGTAGGAGATGTAGTAGTGGTAGTAGTTATTGTTGTATTAGTAAAAGTAGTCATAGTAGCAGTTATAGTGGTAGTAGTATAAGCAGTAGCAGTAGAAGTAGGACAAGTAGTAGTGGTAGTAGTAGGAGCAATAGTAGTAGTAGTAGTCATAGTAGCATTAGAAGTAGAAATAGTAGTAGTAGTAACAGTAGTAGTAGTTGTTGTTGTAGTAGTAGTAGTAACAGTAGTAATAGTCGCAGTTGTAACATTAGTAGTAGGAGTAAAACTACTACTACTACTAAAACTACTATTACTAGTACTACTACTACTAGTAGCAGCAATGGTAGTTGTCGGAGAAGTAGCAGTAGTAACAATAGCCGTAGTAGTAGTCGTAATAGTACTAGAAGTAATTGTATCAGTAGTAGTAGTTGTAGTAGGACTAAAACTACTACTACTCCTAATACTAAAACTACTACTACTCCTACTACTAAAACTACTATTACTGCTACATCTGCTATTGTTGCTGCTCCTACAATTACCTCTACTGCAACTACTGCTACTACTATTGCTATAAAAACTACTATTGCTACTACTACAACGACAACTGCTACTACTGCAACAGTTGTTGCGGCTGCTACTACAACAGTTGCTGCGGCTACTACAGCGACAACCACAATTACTACAACTACTGCTACTGTTGTTGCTACTGTGGCTACTCATGCTACAACTACAACTGCTGCTACTGCTAGTATTACTACTACTACTCCCATTACAAGTGCTACTTCGACCGCTACTACCCTTACTACTACTACAACTACTACACATACTACGACTACTACAACTACTATTGCTGCTACTAATACTTCTACTTCTACTAATACTACTACTCTCACTCGTGCTACTACTAATACTACGAGTAATATTACAACTACTACTATAACTATTACAACAACTACTCCTACTACTACTTATAATACTACAAGTACTAAAACAACTACTACCAATTCTACTACTAGTAGAACTGCTACTACAACTACTACTATTGCTGCAACTACTACTAATACTACTACTAGTAAAATTGCCACTACTACTACTCCTACTGCTACTAGTACTACTACTAATACGACTTCTACTCCAACTCCAACTGCTACTCCTACTCCTACTCCAACTCTGACTACTACTACACCTACTAGTACTACTACTACTACTACAACAAGAACCACAACTGTTACTACAATTATTTCTGGTACCACTAATCCTGCTACAACTACTGCTACCACTATGCCAACTATTACAACTCCTACTACAACTCCAACTCCTACTCCCACTACTACTACTTCATCTACTCCTACTACTACTATTAATACACCTACTACTTCAATTACAACTACTGCTACTACTACTCCTCCTCCTACTACTACTACGCCTACTACTACTCCACTCCTACAGCATTTACTACTACTACTACAACTCCTACTACTACTACTACTCCAACTACAACTCCTTGTACTACTCCTACTCCTACCACTACTTGTACTACTGCTCCTACTACTACTACTACTACTACCACTACTACTACTACTACTACTACTACTACTACTACTACCAATACTATTACTACCACTACTACTACTACAACTCATTGTACTACTACTCCCACCACTACTCCTACTACTGCCCCTACTCCTACTCCTAGTACTACTACTACTACTACTACTCCTACTTCTACTTCTACGTCGACAACAACTACAACTACTATTACTACTACTACTACTACAACTCCTACAACTACTACTACTTCTACTACTACTACTCAATATCTACTACTTCTAGTACTACTACTACTGCTACTACTATTGTTACTGCTGCTGCTGCTACTTCTGCTTTTACTACTACTACTACTATTACAACTCTGACTACTACTATTACTACTACTACTATGACTGCTTCTACTACTTCTAGTGCTACTACTATTACTATTTCTGCTACTGATACCGCTACTACACTACTACTACTATTGCTACTACTGCTACTGCTACTACAACTACACTACTACTCTACTACAACTACTAGTACTTCTACTACTATTACTCTTGCTACAACTACTAGTACTACTACTACTACTGCTACTACTACTACTATTGCTACTACTACTACTACTACCACTACTACTACTACTGCTACTACTACTACTATTGCTACTACTACTACTACTACTACTACTTCGGCAACTGCATCTACTACTACAACTGCTAGTACTGATACAACTAGTACTAGTACAAACACTACTTCTACTACTTCTACAACAACAACAACTACTGCTACTACTACTCCAACTACTACTGCTACAACAACAACAACAACAACAACAACAACTACTACTACTCCATCTATAACTACTACTACTACTACTCCTACTTTTAGAACAACAACAACTACTACTACTACTCCATCTACAACTACTACTACTACAACTCCTACTTTTAGAACAACTACTACTACTACTACTACTCCTACAACTTCTAGGGCTGCTACCACTACAATTACAAATACTACTTTTACTACTACTACAAATACTACTACTGTTACTACGCCTACTGCTAATACTACCCCTTCTACCATTACTATTACAACTACTACTGCTACTTGTCCTACAACTACGACTACTACTTCTAATACTACAACTAATACCACCACTACTACTACTACATCTACAACTTCTACTATGCCAACTCCAACTTTTACAACAACAACAACTACTACTACTCCTATGACTTTTGCTACTGCTACCACCACAACTACAATTACTACTTTTACTACTACTACTACTACAAATACCACTATTACTATTACTACTGCTACTGCAAATATGACTCCTACTACTATTACTATTACAACTACTATTGCTACTTCTACTACTACTACTACTACTACTACTACTACTATTACTGCTACTACTATTAATACTGCTACTACAATGCTGCTACTCCTACTACTACTACTACTATTGCAACTACTGCTATAACTTCTACTACTTCAACTACTAATACTCCTACTAATACTACTACTTCTATTACAACTACAACTGCTACTACTTCTTCTACTACTACTACTACTACTTTTGCTACTATTACTACTACTACTATTGCTACTATTACTACTACTACTACTTCTGCTACTACTTCGGCTACTACTAGTACAACTAATACTACCACTACTGCTACTACAACAACTACTTCTGCTACTCCTACTACTATGACTACTGCAAGTACTACTAGCACTACTCATATTGCTGCTACTCCTACTCTAACTCCAACTCCTACTCCAACGAATACAACAACAACAACTACTACTACTACTACAATTAATACTACTTATGTTGCTGCGGCTCCTACTCCCAACTCCAACTCCTACTCCAACTAATACAACAAAAACTACTACTACTACTACAATTAGTACTAACTCCTAATACTTCTACTTATACTTATGCTAGAACAACTATTCCCACTACTGCTGCTATTTCTACTACTACTACAACAACAACAACTACTACTACTACCTCTACTCTTATAGCTACTACTACTCCAACTACTATTACGAGTACTACTACTATTGCTACCACTTCTACAATAATTACTACTAGCAATACCACTACTATTATCACTACTACTACTACTACTGCTACTTCTTCGACTACTTCTACTAGTACTATGTCTACAATTGCTACTACTCCGACCCTTACTACTACAACTACAGCTACTGCTACTAATCCAACTACAGCTCCTACTACTACCAATATAATTACAATTATTGCTATTACTACTAATACCACTCCTACTGCTATTATTACTAGTTCTACTACTGCTACTTCTTCTACAACTACCACTACTACTACTGTTATTACTACAACAACTACTACAACTACTACTATTGTTGCTACTATGGGTACTACTACTACAACTACTACTGTGGTTGCCGCTGTTAGTACTACTACTACAACTACTACTACTCCGACTGCTACTACTACTTCAATTAATGGTACTACTACAACTAGTACAGCTACTTCTACTACAAATACTGCTACTATGACTGCTACTATTACTCCTACTGCTACTACTACTACTACTACAATAACTCCTACTATCTATTGCTACTGCTATTACTAGTACAACAATTGCTGCAAGTATTACTACTTCTACTACTATTATTACAACTACTACTGCTACTATTACTGCTAATACAACTACTAATACTACTACTACTACACTGCTACTGCTACAATTACTACTACTGCTACTGCTCTTCTTCTACTACTACTACTACTACTAGTCCTACTACTTCACTTACAACAACAACTACTACGACTACTCATACTACTACAATAATAACTACTATTACTACTAATGCTGCTACTCCTACAACTACTCCTACTATTACTATTGCTACTACTACTATTAATACAGCAACTACTACTACTAGTAAAACTGCTACTGACTACTACTATTGCTGCTGCTGCTACTACTACTACTACTACTACTAATGCCATTGCTACTGCTACTACTACTACTACTACTACTACTACTACTACTACTACTACTACTACTACTACTACTACTACTACTATTGCTGCTGCTGCTACTACTACTACTACTACTACTAATGCCATTGCTACAGCTACTACTACTACTACTACTACTACTACTACTACTACTACTACTACTACTACTACTACTACTACTATTACTACTACTGCTGCTACTACTACTACTACAATTACTACTACTACTACTATATTACTACTACAACTACTGCTACTGCTGTGACTCCTACGACTACTCGTACAACCAATCATACTGCTGCTGCTACTAGTACTCCAACTTCTCCGCCTCCCACTACAGCGACTACTACTACTCATACAACTCGTACCACTATTACTTCTACTAATACAACTACTGCAGCTACTACTCCTACTGTCACTCCTACAACTACTACAACTTCAACTACTGCTACTACTGTTGCTATTGTTGCTATTGTAACTGCTACTACCACTACTACTTCTACTACTACTACTACTTCTACAACTACTACAACTGCTACTAATACTGTAACTTCAGCTACTACTGCTTCTACTGCAACTTCTGCTACTATTACTACTACTACTACTGCTACTACTACTACAGCTATTGCTACTACTACTATTACTACTTTCACTGCTATGATAGTACTACTACCGCTACTACTCCTAATGCTGCTACTTTGCCACTTCTATTACAACTACCACCACTACCACTACTAGTTCAACTACTCCTACTACTACTATTCGGACTACTATTGCTACTATGACTTTTCTTACTACTGCTACAACCACTACTATGACTGCTGCTACTGCTGCTGCTACAATTCCTACAACCAAACCAACTTCTACAGCTACTATTATAGCTGCTACTACTCCCAGTGCTACTCCTAACCCTACTACTATTGCTACTACTATGAATTCTACAACAACTACTACTACTACCGCTACTGCTACTGCTATTATTACTTCTACTACTACTACTACTACTACTACTACTACTACTACTACTACTATTAGGAATACTCTGATTGTTGCTTCCACTACTACTATAACGACTAATACTACTACTGCTGCTGCTACGACCATAACTACTATTGCTACTACTCATACTACTACTTGTACTACTACTGCTGCTACTACTACTACTACTCCTCCTACTACTTTTGCAACAACTACTACTTCTCCTACTACTATGACAACTACCACTACTACTACTGCTCCTACTCCTACTGCTATAACTGCTACTGCTACTACTACTACTATTACTACTAGTATAACTACCGCTACTTCTGCTATTACTGTTGCTACCACTAATCTTATTACTGTTGCAACTACTACTACTACTACTACTACTTCTGCTGCCGCTACTACTACTATGCTACTGCTACTGCTACTACTACTACTTCTACAACTACTACTATGTTACTACTGCTACTGTTACTATTATAACTACTGCTACAACTGCTAGTACTGCTTCCATTCCTACTACTACTCACACTATGGTAGCTTCTAGCACTCCTAATAATCTTCTACTACAACTACTATACTACTACTTCTGCCACTACTACTTCTGCCATGACTCATAATGCCAATCCTATAACTACTATTGCTATTGCAGCTACAACTACTACTATAACTATTACTCTGACAACTACTACAACTACTACTCCTAATATAATAGATGCTACAACAACTACTAATGCTGCTACTATTACTACAACTTCTATCACTACGGCTGCTGTTACTACTACTACTACTACTACAACTACTACCTATACTACTACTACTCTTGCTCCTACTACTACCACTATTACTCCTACTCATACTGCTATAACTACTCCTAATACTACTACTACTGATGCTAATACTACCACTACTACAATAACAATGACTACTACTACAGCCACTGGTACTACTACTACTACTACTATTACTACTCATATTGCTACGACTATTGCTACCACCACTATTACTACTTCTACCATTGCTACTGCTACTGCTGCTACTATAGCTACTATTATTACTGCTACAACTGCAGCTAATACTATTGCTACTACTAACGCTAGTACTACTACTACTACAACCACCACTACTACTTCTACTGCTATGACTCCATCGGCTACTATTGCTACTACTACTCCTACTGCTGCTACTACTACTACTGTTGCAACTACTACTATTGCTACTACTACCACTACTACTATTACTACTATAACTATTGCCTATAGTAGCAACAAAAGTAGTCATAGCATTAGTAGTTATAGTAGCCATATCAAAAAAAATAGTAGTAGTAGAACTCATAGCAGTAGTAGTAGAAGTAGTAGTAGTAGTACTAGTAGTAGTTGTGGTACTAATAGTAGTAATACTCCTACTAGCAGTAGTTGTGATAGTGGTAGCAGCTGCAGCATTAGTAGGAGTAGAAGTAGTAGTAGTAACAGAAGCAGTAGTAGTAGTAATAGTAGTTGGAGAAATATTAGTAGTAGTAGTAGTATTAGCAGTAGTAGAAAAAATAGTGTACATGTAGTAGTAGTACTAGCAAAAGTAGTTGCAGAAGCAGCAGTAGCAGTGCTAGAAGTTTGAGTAGTCGTAGTAGTAGTAGTGCTTGTAGTAGTAGTAGAAGTAGTATTAGTAGTTGTAGTAGTAATAGTAGTAGTTTTGGTAGTAGTAGTAATAGTAGTAGTAGGAGTAGTAGTTGTAGTAGTAGTAGCAGTAACAAGAGTAGTAGAAGTAATAGTAGTAGCAGTAGCAGTAGCAATAGTAGTTGTAGTTGTTGTTGTAGTAGTATTAGCAATAGTAGAAGTGGTAGCCATAGTAGTAGTCATAGTAGTAGTAGTACTAGTAGTAGTAGTAGTAGTAGTAGTAGTAGTAGTAGTAGTAGTGGTAGTAGTAGCATCAATTGTAGTAGCAGCAGCAGTAGTTGTAGTAGTAGTGGTCGTGGTAGCTGAAGTAGCAGAAGTAGAAGTAGTAGTAATAATAGTAGTAGTAGTGGTGGTCATGGTTGTAGTAGTAGTAGCACTAGTAGTTGTATTAGTAGTAGTAGTAGTAGCACTAATAGTAGTAGTAGTAATAGGAGGAGGAGGAGGAGGAGGAGGAGTAGTAGTAGTAGCAGAAGGTGTAGTAGTAGTAATATTAGTAGCAGTAGTTGCAGTAGTAGTAGTAGGAGGAGGAGCGGGAGTAGTAGTCAAAATAGGTGTAGGAGAAATTGGAGTAGGAGGTGTAGTATTAGGAGTAACCATAGCAGTAGTAGTAGTATTAGCAGTAGTAACAATTATAGTAGTAGTAGCTATTGTAGTGACAACAACATTCATAGTAGTAGTAGTAGTAGTAGTAGTAGTAGAAGCAGTTGCAGCAGTAACAGTAGTCGTTGCAGAAAATAATAGTAGTTGTAATAGTAAAAGTAATAGTAGCAATAGTAGTAGCAGAAGTAATTGTAGCAGTAGTAGCATTAGCAGCAATAGTCATCACAGTAGTGGTAGCAATATTAGTAGTAGCAGCAGTATTAGTAGTAGTAGTAGCAGTATTAGTAGCAATAGCAGTAGGAGAATTAGTAGTAGTTGTACTGTTAGTTTTAGTAATAGTAGTCTTAGTAATTATCGTATTCTAGTATTATTATTAGTTTTAGTAATATTTACTGTAGCAAAAGTAGTAGTAATACTAATAGTAGTAGCAGCAACACGAATAGTAGTGGTAGTTGTTGTAGTAGTAGGAGTAGGAGCAAAAGTAGCAGTAGTAGCAGCAGTAGAGGCAGCAATAGTAGTAGCAGAAGTTGTAGAAGTAGTAGTAGTAGTTGTAGTGGTGGTGGTAGTAGGAGCAGGAATAGTAGAAGTAGTAGCAGCAGCAACAGTAGTAGTAATAGTAGTATTGGTAGTAGTAGTAGCAGTAGAAGTAGTAGTAGTAGCATTAGCACTACTAGTAGCAGCAGTATCTATAATAGCATTACTAGTTGTAATGGCAATAGTAGCATTAGTAGTGGTAGCAGCAGTAGTAGTAGTAGTTATTGTTGTAGTAGTAGTAGTAGTTGTAGTAGTAGTACCACTAGTAGAAGCGATAGTATTAGCAACAAAAGTAATACCAGTAGTACTAGAAGTGGTAGTAGTAAATGTTGCACTATTAGTTGTGTGGTTGTAGTAGTAGCAATAATAGTTATAGTAGGTGAAGTAGTAGTAGTTGTAGTAGTAGCAGCAACAACAATAACAATAGGAGCAATAACAGCAACAATCACAGAAGTAATAGTAGTAGTAGTAGTAGCAATAATAGTATATTACTAGTAGCAGCACCAGTTGTAGTAGTAGTAATAGTAGTAGTCGTAGTCGTAGTAGTAGTAGTAGTAGTTGTCGTAGTAGTAGAAGAAGTAGTAGTATTAGTAGCATTAGTAGTAATTGTAGGTGAAGTGGTAGGAGTAGTAGTAGAAGTAGCCATAGTAGGGACAATAATAGTATTAATAGTAGTAATAGTAGTAGGGGCAACAACAGTAGTAGTAGTAGTAGTAGTACTGGTATTAGTAGTAGTGGTAGGAGCTGGAGTAGTAGTAGTAGTGGTAATAGTAAAAGGAGAATAGTTGTAGTTATGGTAATAGAAGTAGTAGCGATAGGAGTTGTAGTAGTAGTAGTTGTTGATGTTGTTGTTGTAGTAATAGTAGCAGTAGCAGTAGCAGTTATAGTTGGACTAGTAATTATAGTAGTAGCAGTAGTAGTTAGTAGTAGTAATTCTAGTAGCTGTAGGTGGAGTGGTAGCAGAAGGAATAGTGCTAGTAGTAGTAGTAGTGGGAGTAGGAGCCTTAGTAGTGGTATTAGTAGTAGTTGAAGCTGTAGTAGTTTTAGTACTAATAGTAGCAGCAGTAGTAGCAGGTGTATTTGTCGTAATAAGTGGTGGTAGTAGTAGTAGAAATGATAGTAGTACTTGTAGTAGTAGAAGTAGTAGTAGTAGCTGTAGTAGTAGTACTAGTTGGACTTGTAGTAGTAGTGGTAGTACTGGTATGAGTCATTGTAGAAGTTGTAGTAGTAGTAGTAATAGTTGAATTAGGAGTAGCAGTAGTAGCAGTATTTTTAGTAGTAGTAGTAGGAGGAGTAGTAGAAGTAGTAGTAGTTATAGTGTGGTAGTCATAGTAATAGTTATTGTTGTTGTTGTACTAATCGCAGTAGCAGCATCAGTAGCATTAGTAGAAGTGATAGCAGAAGTATTAGTGGCAGTAGTAGAAGTAGCCATCAAAGTAGTAGTAGCAAGTGTGGTAGTAGTAGTAGCAGCAGCACGAGTAGTAGTATTAGTAGTAGTAGTAGCTGTAGTCATAGTAGTAAGATTAGTAGTAGTAGTAGTTGTTGTTGTTATTTCTATAGTACTAGTAGTAGTCGTAGTAGTAGTGGTGATGGTGGTGGTGGTAGTAATAGCAGCAGCAGCAGTAGTAGCAGTAGCTGGAGGAGTGTTAGGAGTAGTAGAAGTAGTAATAGTTGTACAAGTAGCAATAGTAGTAGGAGTATTAGGATTAGTAGTAGTATTAGCATTGATAGCAGTAGTCGTAATAGTAGCAATAGTAGCAGCATTAGTTGTAGTAGTGGTGGTGTTGGTAGGAGTTGTAGTAGTAGTAGCAGCTATAGTAGTAGTAGTTATTTTCGAAGTAGTAGTAATTGTTGTAGCAGTAGTAGTAGTAGTTATAGTAGTAGTAATAGTTGTGGAAGGAGTAGTAGTAGGAGTAGGAGTTTTGAGTGGGATAGAAGTAGTAGTAGTAGTGGTAGTAACAGTAGTAGTAGCAGTAGTAGTTGCGGTGGTAGTTGTTGTAGTCATTATAGTAGTGGTGGTAGTATTAGTTGTTGTAGTAGTAGTTGTGGTAGTATTACTAGTAGTAGTAGTTGGAGTAGCAGTTGTTGTAGTAGTCGTAGTAGAACTAGGAGTAGCTGTTGTTGTAGTAGTAGTAGTGGCAGTAGGAGTAGCTATTGTTGTAGTAGTTGTAGTAGTAGTGGTTGTCGTTGTAGTAGTAGTAGTAGTATATGCAGTAGGAGTAGTAGTAGGAGTAGGAGTTGGAGTAGGATTAGTAATTGTAGCCATAATAGTAGTAGTAGTTCTTGTTGTTGTAGTGGTAGTAGTAGCAGTTGTTGTTGTTGTAGTTGTAGTAGTTGTAGTTGTGGTGGTAGTATTAGTAGCAGTAGTTATTGTTGTTCTATCGTAGTAGTGGTAGTTGTTGTAATAGTTGTAGTAGTAGCAATTATAGTAGTAGCAGTAGCAGTAGTAGTAGTGATAAATGCAGTACCAGTAGTGGTACTAATAGTAGCATTAGTAGAAGTAAAAGTAGTAATAGTAGTAGCTGCTGTAGCAGCCATGGTTGTAGTAGTTGCAGTAGTTGTAGTAGTAATCGTAATAGTTGCAAAAGTAGTAGTAGTTAATGCAGTTGTAGTGGTAGTAGTAGTAGCAGCAATAACAGTAGTATTAGTTATTGTTGCAGTAGTAGTAGGAGTAGAAGTAGTAGTAGTAGCAATAGTAGTATTAGTATTAATATTAGTAGTAGTAGTAGGAGTGGCAGTAGCGGTAGGAATAGTAGGAGTCGGAGTAGTAGTAGTAATCGTTGTGGTAGTAGTAGAAGTAGTAGTAGTAGTAGAAGTAACAGTAACAACAGTAGTAGTTGTTGTTGTAGTAGTTGTAGTAGTTGTAGTTGTTGTTGTTGTTGCTGTAGTAGTAGTAGTAGCGGTAGAAGTAGTTGCAGTAGTAGTAGTTATTGTTGTAGTAGTAATAGTAGTAGTAGTAGCAGTAGTAGTAGTAGTGTAAATGTAGTAACAGTAGTAGCACTGGTAGAAGCGATAGTATTACCAGCAAAAGTAATACTACTAGTAGTAGTAGTGATAGTAGTAGATGCTATACTGTTAGAGGTGTGATAGTAGTAGTAGCAATAATAGTTGTAGTAGGTGAACTAGTGGTAGTTGTAGTAGTAGCAACAATAGCAGCAGGAGCAGGAGCAACATACAATAACTACTACTACGACTACTCGTACTATTACAACAATAACTACTATTACTACTGCTACTGCTACTCCTATTGCTACTCCTACTATTACAACTGTTGCTGTTGATGCTACTATAACTGCAACTACTATTACTATTGCTTCCATTAGTACTACCATTACTACTACAACAACAACTGCTACAACTGCAACTACTGCTACTATGGCTCAACTTCTGCTACTACTGCTTCTATAGCGACTTCTATTGCTATTACTACTACTATTGCTACTACTAGTATTCTGCTTCTATTAATACTACTAATACTACTTCCACTACTACGACACTGTTACTACAGCTATTACCTCTAATGTTGCTACTACTGCCACTACTGCTACTACTACTACTGCAAGTACTACTAGTTCTGCTACTCCTACTACTGCTACTTGTACTACTACTACTACTACTTGTACTACTACTACCACCACCACTTCTCTTACTACTGCTACAACAACTACTACTACTGTAGCTGCTATAATTCCTACAACTACTCCAACCATGACTACTACTACTACTGCTCCTACTACTCCAACTACTACTCCTAGTACTACTGCTTCTGCTGCTACTTACAATATTACAACAACTACTACTACAACACCTACTACTATTGCTACCGCCACTACTACCACTACTACTAGTAATAGTCCGATTGCCACTGGCACTACTATTACAATAGCAACTACTACTACTACTGCTACGATTACAACTACTACAACAACAACTACAACAACTCCTAGTACTACTTCTACAACTGCTACAACTACTCCTTCTATTCCTCCTCCTACTACTACTATTACTACTCCTACTACTCCAACTACTTCTCCGGCTACTACGACAGCTACCACTACTACTGCTGTTGCTAGTCCCTCGACCACAACAACTGCTACTAGGACAACTATTTCCACTACTGCTACGACTGCTACTAGTACTACTACTACTACTAACATTACAACTAGTACAACAACTGCAGCTGCTACTATTACTATGGTTACAACTACTATTATTACTCTTGCAACTACAACTGCTACGACTACTACTGCTACTGCTACTACTATTATTGCTGCTGCTGCTACTACGACAAATTCTACTACTACTACTATACTACTACTGCTACGACTACTATTACAAATACTGCTACTACTACTATTACTGCTTCCATTCCTACTACTAGTCATACTGCTGCAGCTGCTACTACTCCTAACAGCTTCCTACCAATACTGCAAATACTACATGTACTACTATTGCTTGAACTACTACTACTGCTACTTCGACTCCTACTGCCAATCCTACAACTACGACTACTATGACTGCTACAACTTCTACCACTATGGTTGCTATTATTACTACTACGACTACCACTACTACTACTCTCACTCCTACTACTACTACTAATAATGCTAGTCCTGCTGCTACAACAACTCCTAATACAACTACTACTGATGCTACTACTACCACTGCTACTACAACAATAACAACAACAACAACAACAACAACAACTACTACTACTATTACTACTCCTGCAACGGAAATTGCTACTGCTACGACTACTACGACTATTGCTACTACTATCGCTACTAATACAACTACTACTATTACTACTACAACTACAGCTAATACTGCTACCACTGCTACTACTACCGCTACTGCTATTATTGCTACTACTACCACTACTACTACCTCTTCTACTGCTATAACTACTGCTACTGCGAATACTACAACTACACCACTATCGCCACCACTACTACTATCGCCACTACTACTGCTACTAGTATTACTGGTACTGGTACTACTACTGCTAGAACTACCACTACTACACTTACTACTGCTGCTATTTCTACTACTACGACTACTACCACTACTACCACAACTACATTTACTGCTGCACCTACTACTACTATTATTACTACTGCCACTACTACTACAACTACTATAACTACTACTGCTACTAATGCCACTACTCCTACAACTACAGCTATTGCTAATACTGCTACTACACCAAAAACGCCACCACTACTACCACTGCCACCACTACTGCTACTACTACTACTACTGGTACTACTACTACTAGAACTACTGCTACTACAACAACTGCTACTGCTATTACAGCTACTATGACTACTACTGCTACTACTGCTACAACTGCTACTATCGCCCCTACTACTACTACTCCCACTACTACGACACCTACTACTAGTCCTCATACTACTACTGCTGCTACAACTACTCCTACTTCTATTACTACTACTACTCCTACAGCAGCAGTTGTGGCTACACTAACAGCTACTCCTCCTCTAACTACTCTACCAGTACTGCTATAATAGCAACTACTCCTACTATTACTACCACTAATACTACTAATAGTACTACTGCGAGTACTACTACTAATACTACTGCCACTACTACTACTACTACTACTACTACTAATTCTACTACTGCCACTACTGCTACTCCTACTAATCGTCCTACAACTACTGCTACTACTACAACTCCTACTACTCCTCCTACTGCTCCTCCTACTACTACTACTCTCCCACCTTCTATGACAACTGCTACAACTACTACTGTGACTATTACTACTATTACTGCTGCTACTACTACTTCTACTGCTACTAATAGTGCAACTGCTAATACTACTACTACTTCAACTACCGCTACTAATACTACTACCACTACTACTGTGACTATTGCTGCTATTGCTACTACTACTATTAAACTTCTACTACTACTACAACTGCTACAACTACTGACTAATACTCCAGGTACGAATTCTACTACCACTCCTACCACTGCTGCTACAACTACTCCTACTTCTCCTCCAACTACTACTACTGCAATTACTACCACTACTCCTACAACTACTCGTACAACTACAACTACAACAACAACTGCTACTACCACTACTTCTATAGCAACTACTACTACCACTACAACAACTACTACAACTAAAGTTGCTACTATAACTATTGCTACCACTACTGCTACTGCTGCTTCTACTACTCCAACTACTCCATCTACTACTTCTACTTCAACTACTACTACAACTACAACTACTACTACTACTGGCCCTACTACTACTACTATAGCTACTACTACTAATACTCCTACTACAACTACTACTACCACTACTACTACTACAACAACTACTACTGCTACTACTAATACAACTAATACCACTACCACTACTGCTGCTGCTCCGATACTATAGCTACTACTGCTACTATTACTGCTCCTACTATTGCTACTACTCCTACTACCACTACTCCTACTACTGCTGCTACTACTACTATTGCTCATACTTCTACTGCAGTTACTACTGCTCCTACTACTGCTACGACTACTACTCTTACTACGACTACTACTGCTACTCCTACTAATACTAGTACTACGACTAGTACGACAACGACTGCCACCACCACCACTACTACTAGTTATCCTACTATTTTTGCACCGGCAACAACTACAACAACTACTGCTGCAACTATTACTCCGACTACTACAACAACAACTACTGTTGCTACTATTACTTACCATAACTACTACCGCTACTACTGCAACTACTACTACTCCTACTGCTACTACTGCTGCTACTATTACGACTGCTCCTACTACTACTCCTAATACTACAACAACAATTACTACTTCTACTACTACTTACTACTACTACTACTAATACTACTACTTCAACAACAACTACTATTGCTACTACTGCTACTACTACTGCTACTGCGACTACTACTACTGCTGCTACGGCTACTACTACTACTACTCCTCCTCCTCCTCGTACTACTATAAGTACTACTACTACTACGACAACTACCGCTACTGCTACTACTACACTACTATTACAACTGCCACTCGGCAAATGACTACTCCAAATACTACTACTATAAGTAAAATTTCTACTACTATGGCTACTACTTCTACTACTACTACTACTTCTACTACTACTATTACTATTACTACTACTACTCTTACTACTATTGCTGTTAATGCCACTACTACAACTTTTACAACTACCAAAACTACAACTATCACTACTCCTTCTCCTACTGCTATTTCTACTCCTACTACTACTACTCCTAAAACTCCTACTACAACAAATACTACTATCAAAACTACTGATGCTGCTCCTACCACTACTACTACTATCGCTACTACTGCTGCAACCACTACAACCACTACTCTTGCAGTTACTACTACTACTACTACCGCTACTCTTGCTATTAATGCTACTACTACTACTATTACTACAACTGTTGCTACCGCTACTGCTCCTACTACGGCTACGACTACTACTACCACTACCACAACTACTATTACTACTCCTACTACTACTGGTACTACTACTACTACTATGACAACTACTGCCACTACTACTACTACTGTTGATCCTATCTCTGCTACTACTACTGCTGCTGCTACTCTTATTTTTGCTACTACTACTATTACTACTAGTACTTACTGCTACTACTACCGCAATAACAACAACAACTACAACTACAACTAGTTATTACTACTACTGCTGCTACTACAACAACAACTACTGCTACCACTACTACTACTACTATGACTTTTTACTACTTCTACTGCTACCACTCCACATAATACTACTACAACTACACCTACTACGACTAGTACTACTACTATTACTACTACAGCTACTGCGACTACTACTACTACTACAGCTAGTAATTATACCACTATTGCTTCTGCTACTACTACTGCTACTACTCTTGCTGCTGCTGCTGCTGCTGCTACAACTACTATTACTACTTCTACTATTACTTACTACTACTACTACAATTACTACTATTACCAATATTACTGCTTACGACAATACTGACTACGATTGCTACAACAACAACAACTACTACTACTAATTATTACTACTATTATTTATTGTTACTGCTACTATTACTGTTACTACTCCACCTACTACAACTACGGATGCTACTACTGCTACTACTTCTACTACTACTGATACTACTACTACTACTGCTATTACAACTTTTATTACTATTACCACTACTCCCTCTACTACTACAGTAGCCACAACAACAAATACAACAACTACTACTACAACAACTACTATTAAGACTACTACTACTACAACTACTACTTTTTCTACTACTACTACGATTGAAACTACTACACTACGAAAACTACAACTACTGCTGCTATATCTACTACTGTTACTAATACTACAACTGCTACTACTACTACTGCTGCTGCTGCTGCCACTACTATTACTATAATTACTACTACTCCTACTATTACTGCTGCTACTTCGGCTACCACGACCAGTACTACTACTGCAACAACTACTATACCTACTGCTATTGCTACTACTACTACTGCTGCTACTAATAATACTACAACTATTACTACTTTAATTATTACTAGTACTACTGCTACTACAACTACTACTACAACTACAACTACAACTAAAACTCCTTCTACTACTACTATTAATCGTACTACTACAACTACTGCAACTACTACTACTACTTCTACTAATACTACAACAACTGCCACTACTAATACTACTGTTGTTGCTGCTGCTGTTGTTACTACTACTACTGCTGCAACTACTACTACTGCTACTAATAGTGCTACTGCTACTACTACAACTACTACTATTACAACAACAACTACTACTACTAATACAACTACTGCTACTATTGCGACAACTACAACCACTACTACTGTTGCTAATACTACTACTCCTTCTACTCCTCCTACTACTATTGTTACTATTTCTACTTCTACTACAACTATTACCACCACTACTCCTACTACAGCAACTATTCCTATGACTGCTCCTACAACAACTGCTACTAAAACTACTTCTACTACTACTACTACTAGAACTACTACTACCACTACTACTACTACTCCTACCAAAACAACTACTCCTACTACTACCGCCACTACAACTACAACAATAACTATTATTAATACTACCACTACTGCGGCTGATGCTACTACTACCACTATTGCTGCTTCTTCCACTACTCCTACTACTATTACAACTAAGACTACTAATCCTACTACTACTATTACAACCACTACTCCTAGTGCAGCTACTACTCCAACTGCTAGTCCTACAACAACAATAACAACTGTTGCTGCTACTACTACTAGTCCAACTATAACAACTATTATCGCTACTACTACTTTTGCTACTACTGCTGCTGCTTGTACTACTACTGCTGCTACTACTTCAACTTCTACTACAACAACTACTACCATAACAACAACAACAACTACTACTGCTGCCTCTGCTACTACTACTACTGCAACTACTGCTACTGCTACTAGTGCTACTGGTACTACTGCTACTGCTACTACTACTACTATTACTGTGACTATTTCTACTACTCTTTCTAGCACTACAGCTACTACCACTACTACTACGACTACTATGATTGCTACAGCTACTACTCCTACTACAGCTACAGCTACTACTACTACCACTGCTATTCGTACTATATTGCTACTAGTACTACTACCACTACGACAACTACTGCCAATACTACTGCTGCGGCTGCTCCTAGTACTCCTACTATTTTTGCTCCTGCTACTACTACTACTACTACTTCTATTGCTATTGTTGTAGCTATTATTCCTACTACAATGACAACTACTACAACTGCTAGTATTACTTACAACAACTACTACTCCTACTATTACCGCTACTACTACTACTATGATTGCTCCTACTACTACTACTATGACTTCAACAACAACTACTACCTCTACTACTACTTACTACTACTCCTCCTACTACTACTACAATTATTTATTACTACTACTGCTACTAGTACTACTACTACTACTACCACTACTACTACTACTATGACTTATTACTACTACTACTACTACTCCTGCTACAACTGGTACTACAACTACTATTACTACCGCAGCTACTGCTACTACTATTACGACTACAGCAGCAGTATTCCTACTACTATTGCTACTGCTAGTACAACTACTACACCTCCTGCTTCTGCAACTGTTCCTATTACTCCTATTGCTACAACTACTATTACTACTTCTACTATTACTTACGACTACTACTACAACTACTACTGCTGCTTCTACTACTACTAATGCTACTAATATTGCTACTGCTACTGCTCCTACTACTACTACGACAACTATTACTACTGCTGCTTTTACTACTACTACTACTACTACTACTACTACTACTACTACAATTGCTACTTCTTTTACTACTACAATAGCTACTGCTTATACTACTACTACTGTTGTTGCTACTTTTCCTACAAGTACAACTGCTACTACTCCTTCAATTACTATTATTTCCACCACTACTACCACTATTGCTACTATTGTTTCTACAATTATTACTACAACTACTCCTATTTCGACTACTACTACTACTATTAAAAAAACTTCTACTACTTGGCCTACTTCAACTTCTGCTGCTACCACTACAATTGCTACTACTATTGCTAATGCTACTAGTACTACTACTTCTACTACTACCACTGCTACTATTACTAATACTACTGTTGCTATCACAACTGCTACCACTGCTACCAGCAATATAGCTATCGCCACCACTACTACTGATACTACTACCACTACTACTACTACTACTCTACTTCACCAACTACTACTACTACTACTCCTACTACGACCACGATAACTACAGCTGATACTACAACGATTAATACTAGTATTGCTACTACTACTTCTGCAACTACTTTTGCTCCCTTTACTACTCGATTATTAATGCTACAACAACAACTACTACTACAACTACTGCAACCATAGCTGCCACAACTCCAACAACTATTACTACCACTATTGCTACTACTATTACTACTGCTGCTGCTGCTGCTGCTCCTACTGCTCCTACTACTGCTGCTACTGTTGCTACTGCTGCTGCTACTGCTACTACTACTACTACTACCACCACCACTACTACAACTACTACAACAACAACTACTACTATTATTACTACTACTATTGCTACTACTACTACTACTACTGTTAATACAACAGCTATAACTACTACTATGACTACTACTACTATTGCTACTAATACTATAACTAACGTAATAAGTACTTCTACTACTAATACTACTACTGCTACTACTATTGCTACTACTATTACTACTTCTGCTACTACTATTACTGCTACTACTACTACTACTACTATTATTACCACTATTATTGCTATTACTACGACTCCTCCTGCTACTACTACTGCTACTACTACTACTACTACTTCTACCACTACTACTACAACAACAACAACAATAACTACTTTTACTACTACTGCTGCTACTACTGCTACTAATACTACTACTACTACTACGACTACTACTACTGCTATTACTACTACTATTACTACTAATATTACTACTATTTCTACTACTACTACTACTACTTTTATTGCTGCTACTACTACTACTACTACTATTGTTGCTGCTGCTACTACTACTACTACTATTACTACTACTACTACTACTGCCACAACTATTAATAATAATACTGGTACTACTAGTGCTACTAGTGCTATGTCTGCTACTGCTACTGCTGCAACAACCATTGTAGCAACTACTGCTGCTGCTACTAGGGCTGTGGCTACTACTAGTGTGGCTACTACTACTAGTACTACTACTGTACAACTACTATCACTAATTCTACTATTAATACTGCTATTGCTATGACTAATACTGCTACTACTACTGCTACTGCTACTACAACTAATTCTACTACCGCTGAAACTCCTTCTTCTACTATCGCTACTACTGTTACACTTGTGACAGCTACAACTACTACTGCTATTGCTACTACTACTACTACAGCAGCTAGAATTACAGCTACTACTGTAACTACTACAACTATCGTTGCTACTGCTACTGCTACTACTACTACAGCTACAATCCCTACTACTTCTACTCCTACTACTACTACTACAACTGCTACCACTGCTACAACAACAATAACGACTACTACTACTACGACTGCTGCTACTACTACCACAAATGTTGTTGCTACAACTGCTACTACAACTGCTTCTTTTACTACTTTTGCTGCTATTGGTACTATTGCTACTACTGCTGCAACAACTGCAACTTCTACTAATACTACTACTATTACAACTGCTATTTCTACTACTACTACTTCTGCTGGTACTACTGCTGCTATTACTACAACTAATACTATGACTATTAGTAGTGTTGTTGCAGCTACTACTACTACTACTACTACTACAATAACAACAACTACTACTACCACTGCTACTGCTATAATAACTACTACTACGGCTACTACTACTACTGCTGCTACTACTACTACTAGTACAACTACTAGGACTACTACTACAACTACTACTACCACTACTAGTACTACTGTAGCTGCTACTACTACTACTCCCACAGCTACTAACACAAATACTAGTATTGCTACTACTTCTACTTCTACTACTACTATAATGACTAAAACTTCAGGTACTACTCCTGCAACTACTACAACTGCCACCACTGCTACTAATATTACTACAATTAATACCCGTAGTAAGAGTAGTAGCACTAGTATTAGTAGCAATAGTAGCAGTAGAAGTCCTAGAAATAGCGATAAAAGTAGTAACAGCAGTAGTATAGTAGTATTAGTAGTAGTAGTACTAGAAGCAGCAGGAGTAGTAGCTATAGCAACTATAGTAGTCGCAGTATTAGTAGTAGTAGTAGCATTTGTTGCTGTAGCAATAGCATTATTTGTAGTACCATTAACTGTAGTAGTAGTAGTTGGAGTCGTAGTACTAGTAGTGGCAATAGTCGGAGTAGTAATAGAATTATTAACAATAGTAGTTGTAGCAGTAGTAGTAGTAGTAGTTGCATTAGTTGTAGTACAAGTAGCAAGAGAATTATTTGTAGTTGTTGTAAAATTAGTAGTAGTAGAAGTAGTAGCAAAAGTAGTGGTAGTAGTTATAATAGCAATAGTAGTTGTAGTTGTAGTAATAGCTATAGCGGTAACAACTACAACAACTACTACTATTACTATTATTACTTGTTCTATTATTACTACTCCATTAGTAGTGCTACTATTACTACTACTACTACTACTTCTACTACATCTTCTACTACTACCACTTCTCCAACTCCTACCACTACTACTACCACTTTTACTGCTACTGCAGTTATTATTACTACTTCTACACCTATTCCTACTCTGGCTACTGCTAGTATAACTCCTGCTCCTACTATAGCTACTCCTAATCTTGCTGTTGTTGCAGCTACTATGACATCTTCTACAACTGCTACTACTGTTGCCACTTCTACCACTACAACTACTAATACTACTAGTTTTAGTACTTCTAGTCTTACTACTACTACCACCACTACTACTAATACTACTGTTGCTATTGCTGCAATGAATACTACTACCACACTACAGCTTCTACAACTACCTCTACAACTGATACTAATATAATTACAACTTCTTCCACGACTACTGCTACTGCCACTGCTACTACTACTACTCCAACTACTACTACTACTACTACTACTACTATTACAATTACTATGGCTACTACTACCATTACTACTACCACTGCTACTATGACAACCACTACTCCTACTATTACTACTACGGGAAGTACTAATACTACTACTACCTCTCCTACTACTATTAGCAATTTCTACAACAACAACAACAACTACTACTACTCCTCCTACTTCTACTGCTATTACTCCTACTACTACGAGAACTACTACAACTACTACTATTACTTACTACAACTACTACTGTTACAACTGCTACTACTACCACTCCAACTACTACTGCTACTACTACTACTATGATTGCTCCTCCTCCTCCTTCTCCTCCTCCTCCTCCTCCTCCTCCTCCTCCTCCTACTATTACTACCACTACTACTACTAGTACGTCTTATTACTACTAATTCTGCTGTTACTACTACTACTGCTACCACTCCACATACTACTAATACGACTACTCCTACTATGACTTGTACTACAACAACTATTACTACTATAGCTACTGCTACTACTACTACTACTACAGCTAGTACTAATACTACTATTGCTACTGCTACTACTATAACTACAACTCATGTTGTTGCTATTACTCCTACTACTACAACTACTATTACTACTACTACTTCTATTCTTACTACTGCTACTACAACCACTAGTACTACCAATACTACTTCTTACGCCAACTCCTACTACTACTTCTACTACGATAACTACTATTACTATTGCTGCTACTTATTACTACTACTACTCATTATTGCAACTACTACTTCACCTACTATAACTACGACTACTACTTCTACTGCTTCTAAAACTATTACTACTATTACCAATAGTCCTTCTACTACTTCAGTAGCCACAACTACTATACTACTACTACCATAACAACAACAACAACAACTAAGACTATTACAACTACAACTACTACTTCTACTACTACCGCTACTGCTACTACTACTACGGTTGCAACTAATACACTACTAAAATTGCAACTACTGCTACTACTACTATGACAGGTACTATGGTTACTAATACTACAACTCCTACTACTACTATTACTACTAATGCTACTACTGCTACTACTGCCACGGCTACTACAATTGCTGCTGCTACCACTACTATTACTACTATTACTGCTACTGCTCCTACGACTACAGCAACCACAACTCAGAGCAATTATTATTCTAGTATCAGAGGTTTATACTGATAATATTTTTGTTTTAATTATATCAGAGCTAGTTAAAGAAGATATGGCTTATGAGTAGAGAGTTTCGAGGTTAAGGTATGAAAGGTTAGGGGATGGATTTGTTTTATCATGCCTGTTTCTGTTCTTCTCTGAGCCTGTGATGTACATGCTTTCATATGAACTATCATGTTTCTGCTTGGTATTATGCTTATCAAGCAAGGGTTACGGGCATTATGCTTTCTGGGGGACGAACTGATAGGAAAAAGAATAGGTCCTAACTTGGCAGTAAGGCGAGTGGCCGTGGTAAGCCCAATGGCACACCTGTGTGATCATAGAAAGTTCTAACCTAGCGAGGAACTGCCCTGCCCAAACCTGGATAGGAACTGCTCGGTAGGAGCTTATAGGGAATTTGGTAGCATAGTTGTTAGAAGCTTGGGAGAGAGCAATACAGGAATGGTATAATAATTCCCGAACCACAAACCTGGATTACCTTGACCTTACTTCAGCCAAGTATGTTAATCTCAACCAGCTAGCCAATAATCCTATTACTGTCAAAGCCGAAATTCTCGAACACATGATGACTGATCATAGGGAGGTAGAAGGTACCAACCGGTATGATGGAATCCCTGAAGAAATCTATGCAGAGGATACACACCCAAGGGCCTCTGTACCTCGGTCCATAGATCCCTTCTTGGAAGAAAATGATGATTGGATGGGAACCTATTTTGAGCACCTACAAGAAGACAACTTTGTTTGTATCGGAATTATGGACTACCCCATACAAGACAAACTAATCTAGGATCAGCACCCCAATGACAAGCCAATCCAGGACTGCTACCCAGATGAAGGCTCAAACTACCTTCAAAATATACAGGGCAACACTACTTCTGAAGAAGAAGGGCTCTTCAATGAACAAAAGCATTCAATCCTCATGCTGGGAGAGATTGAAGGCGGGTATCGCCCATAGGTCAAACTGCCCGATGAACAAATGAACTGCCTACATAATTGGCAGCACAATGACTTCGTGTAGCCACATCATGAAAGCTGCTCTTGCTGTAAAAGGTAGTCTTTACAAAGGGCACGTATCCACTACAGCAAGTGTAAGGTAACAGCTTGCAACCTCTATCGTCCTTACTACTTTAAAAGGCTATTTCCAGAAGCTCCGACGACACCAGCTCCGTTCTTCCCGCAATAGCTAAGATAAAGAGCAACAATATTACATCTCTTGGTGCGAAAGAGAGATCTAGTGGTTAAAGGGAGAGGTTGAACATTTCAAAAGAAAGCTGCAGGAGTCAGAATTGCACAAGGAGCTCCAGCACGATCAAAAGGAATTGGAGGTAGCTAAGCTGGAAAAGGCGAAAGTAAAAGCTATATGCCTAGCAAAAGAAAATACTAAAGTTCTGGTGCAGGAACAAATTTTCAAAGACTCCACGGGAGAGAAAAGGGAAGCACAACAACAAACAGGCCCGAGGATTGTCAAAAACATGTTATACAACATGCAGGTCGAGTTTGAAATTCCTGGATTTCCCAGATTTTGAGTCCGAGCAATACTGGACACGGGGTCAACGACATGCTGTATAGAAGAGGCGTCCATTCCTAAGGAGGCCGTAGAAAAGAACTGTGTCACAGTTCACTTCAGCGGAATCAATTCCCGGCAAACGACGGACAAGCGCCTAAAGCAAGGAAGAATGTACATCGGGAGCAATACCTTTCGAATCCCCTACACCTACAGCTTCTGAATGGAGCTTGGAGATGGCATCCAAATGATTATTGGAGGCAATTTCATACGGGCTATGCAAGGAGGGGTGCGCATAGAAGGTAGTGTGGTTACTTAGTATAAAAACCTAACTACCATTAACACTACTCCTGAAGCAGCAGTAGCAGCAGCTTTAGAAGAGCTGGACTTGGAGGAGGATGAATACCTCAACATCAAGGAGTTGGTCTACAACAACCTGGAAAAGGGAAGGGAGTCCTTCCAAAAGAAATTTGAGCCTTTACTACAAAGACTGAAGAAGGCGGGATACCTTGGTGAGGATCCTATACGACACTAGTCCAAGAACCAGATAGTATGCAAGCAGGATATTAAGAACTAGGATTTTACAATTACCGAGAAGTACCTGGAAGTAGAATGCAATGACGCCGCATTTATGCGATCCTTGAAAGATTTATTTTTCTGCAGTCAAATACCTATCCCTGGCTACTACAAGAAGGAAAAGAAGTATGGGATACGGTGCTCCACTACATACAGAGGAAAACCACATGAGACGCACATCCGGATAGAAAAGAAGAAGCACCTAATTCGGAATCGCAAGTGCAAATGCCTCCTATGTGGACAAGAAGGGCATTTTACAAGAGAATTCCCAAATGACAAGAGAAATGTCCGAAGAATGGCTATCCTGGAACAACTAACCCTCCTTGTAGATTATGATGTTCTATCCGTGCAAGAAGGAGAAGCGCAAAGCGACGCCATCTTCAACATTTCCGAAGGGGAGGATGAAACACCAGAACAAGTACTACATGCCATAATCCCCAGTGAGACAATCCTGCTACTGAAAGAAAGTCCAAGGCCCAATCTGGAGTTAGCTGATGATCCTACCAGACGAACACTTTGGCCCAACACCTCTGCCACTAACCCTCCTGATACCCATTAGGCCCGCTGCCATGCCAGGCGGCCCCTCAACAGAAGCACGGTGGCGAGTAGCTCGCTTCAGCCCATAGGAGACGGCCCAGCCCAACAACACAAGCCCAGCCATTCCAAGCGTAACCAACCGACCCAGCCCAGACGAGGCCGTAGCTTATGTGTAAAGTTAACGTAGCTTATGTGTGAAGTTATGGCAGCTTTAATAAAGCGCCTTTTCTAAATTAGCTTTATTAAAGTAGCTTTCAGCAGCTTTTGAAAAGCGCCTTTGTAAATGCTACTTTAAATAAAGCAGATGCGAGCTTATCACATCTGCTGGGTGTAAGCTCCCCCTATAAATGGGAGCGATTTGTTCAGAATAAGAGACAAAGTTTGGGAAATATAAGCCTAGATCAGAGCAAAGCGCAGAGTGATCTGTGAGTTTTTGCCAAACTTTTCTCCTTATTCTCTTTGCGTTGTTGCTATTTCTGGGGTCTGTTTTAATGGTATCAGAGCAATTATTGTTCTGGTATCAGAGGTTTATACTGACAATATTTTTGTTTTAATAAGAATAGAAATATTGTCGGTATAAACCTCTGATACCAGAACAATAATTTCTCTGATACCAAATTGAAACAGATCCCAGAAATAGCAACAACGCAAAGAAAATAAGGAGAAAAGATTGGCAGAAACTCACAGATCACTCTACGCTTTGCTCAGAAACTCAACCGATGTCTCAGGCTAATATTTCCCAAACTTCATCTATCTATTCTGAACATATCGCTCCCTTTTATGGGGGGAGCTTACACCAGCAGATCCGACAACATCGCATCTGCTTTTACAAAAGTAAGCAGTTTTACGAAAAGCTACTTTACAAAAGGCGCTTTATTAAAGCTGCCATAACTTTACACCTAAGCTACGGTAACTTTACACATAAGCTACAGCCTCGTCTGGGCTGGGCCGGCTACGCTTGGACTGGCTGGGCTTGTGTTGTTGGGCTGGGTCACCACCTGTGGGCTGAAGCGATCTACTCTTCACCACGCTTCTAGTGATGGGCCGTCCGTAATGGTTGTGGGCCTAATGGGTATCAGGAGGGTTAGCGGCAGAGTTGCTGGGCCTTGGCCTTTCTTGCAGTAGCAGGATTGTCTCACTGGGGACTATTGCCTGCAGTACTTGTTCTGGTATTCCGTCCTCCCCTTTGGAAACACTGAAGATGGCATCGCTTTGCGCTACTCCTTCCTGCACGAATAGAACATCATAATCTCCAAGGAGGGTTAGTTGTTCTAGGATAGCCATTCTTCCGACATTTCTCTTGTCATTTGGGCATTCTCTTGCGAAATGCCCTTCTTGTCCACATAGGAAGCATTTGCACTTGCGATTCCGGATTAGGTGCTTCTTCTTTTCTATCCGGATGTGTGTCTCATGTGGTTTTCCTCTGTATGTGGTGGAGCACCGTATCCCATACTTCTTTTCCTTCTTGTAGTAGTCAGGGATAGGTATTTGACTGCAGAAAGATAAATCTTTCAAGGATCGCATAAATGCGGCGTCCTTGCATTCTGCTTCCAGGTACTTCTCGGTAATTGTAAAATCCTGGTTCTTAATATCCTGCTTGCATACTATCTAGTTCTTGGACCAGTATCGTATAGGATCCTCACCAATGTATCCCACCTTCTTCAGTCTTTGTAGTAAAGGCTCAAATTTCTTTTGGAAGGACTCCCTTCCTTTTTCCAGGTTATTGTAGACCAACTCCTTGATGTTGAGGTATTCGTCCTCCTCCAAGTCCAGCTTTTCTCAAGCTGCTGCTACTGCTGCTACAGGAGTAGTGTTAATGGTAGTAAGGTTTTTGTACAAAGTAACCACACTACCTTCTATGCGCACCCCTCCTTGCATAGCCTGTATGAAATTGCATCCAATAATCATTTGGATGCCATCTCCTAGCTCCATTCAGAAGCTGTAGGTGTAGGGGATTCAAAAGGTATTGCTCTCGATGTACATTCTTCCTTGCTTTAGGCGCTTGTCCGCCGTTTGTCGGGAATTGATTCCGCTGAAGTGAACTGTGACACAGTTCTTTTCTACGGCCTCCTTAGGAATGGACGCCTCATCTATACAGCATGTCATTGACCCCGTGTCCAGTATTGCTCGGACTCGAAATCTGGGAAGTCCAGAAATTTCAAACTCGACCTGCATGTGGTATAACATGTTTTTGACAATCCTCGGGCCCGTTTGTTATTGTGCTTCCCTTTTCTCTCCCGTGGAGGCTTTGAAAATTTGTTCCTACACCAGAATGTTAGTATTTTCTTCTGCTAGGCATATTGCTTTTCCTTTCACCTTTTCCAGCTCAGCTGCTTCCAATTCCTTTTGATCGTGCTGGAGCTCCTTCTGCAATTCTGACTCCCACAGCTTTCCTTTGAGATGTTCAACCTCTCCCTTTAGCCGCCCGATCTCTCCTTCGCACCAAGAGATGTAATATTGTTGCTCTTTTATTAGCTGTTGCGGGAAGAACGGAGCTGTTGTCGCTGGAGCTACTGGAACCTGCCTTTTAAAGTAGTAAGGACCATAGAGTTTGCAAGCTGTTACCTTACACTTGCTGCAGTGGATACGTGCCATTTGCAAAGACTTCCTTTTACCGCAAGAGCAGCTTTCATGTTGTGGCTGTACGAAGTCAATGTGCTGCCAATTATGTAGGCAGCTCATTTGTTCATCGGGCAATTTGACCTGCAGGCTATACCCTCCTTCAATCTCTCCAAGCATGAGGATTGAATGCTTTTGTTCATTGAAGAGCCCTTCTTCTTCAGAAGTAGTGTTGCCCTGTATATTTTGAAGGTAGTCTGAGCCTTCATCTGGGTAGCAGTCCCGGATCGGCTCGTCATCTGGGTGCTGATCCCAGATTAGTCTGTCTTGTATGGGGTAGTCCATAATTCCGGTACAAACAAAGTCGTCTTCCTATAGGTGCTCAAAATAGGTTCCCATCCAGTCATCATTTTCCTCCGAGAAGGGATCTATGGACTGAGGTATAGAGGCCCCCGGGCGTGTATCCTCTGCATAGATTTCTTCAGGAATTGCATGATACCAGTTGGTACCTTCTACCTCCCTATGATCAGTCATCATGTGTTTGGGAATTTCGGCTTTCACAATAATAGGATTATTGGCTAGTTGGTTGAGATTAACACACTTGGTTGAAGTAAGGTCAAGGTAATCCAGGTTTGTGGTTCGGGAATTGTTATACCATTCCTGTATTGCCCTCTCCCAAGCTTCTGACATCTATGCTACAAAATTCACTATAAGTTTCTACAGGGCAGTTCCTATCCAGGTTTGGGTAGGGCAGTTCCTCGCTAGGTTAGAACTTTCTAGGATCACACAGGTGTGCCCTTGGGCTTACCACGGCCACTCGCCTTACTGCCAAGTTAGGACCTATTCTTTTTCCTATCCGTTTGTCACCCAGAAAGCATAATACCTTTGGGCAGGGCAGTTTCTCACTACGTTAGAACTTTCTAGGATCACACAAGTGTGCCCTTGGGCTTACTCACGGCCACACGCCTTATTGCAAAGTTAGGACCTGTTCTTTTTCCTATCAGTTCGTCACCCATAAACCATAATACTCGTAACCCTTGCCTGATAGCATAATACCAAGCAAAAACATTATAGTTCATATGAAAGCATGTAAATCACAAGCTCAGAGAAGAACAGAAACAGGAATGATAAAACAAATCCATCCCCTAACCTTTCATACGTTAACCCTGAAACTCTCTACTCACAAGCCATATATTCTTTAACTAGCTCTGATACCAGAATAGAAATATTGTCGGTATAAACCTCTGACACCAAAACAATAATTGCTCTGATACCACATGAGACGCACATCCGGATAGAAAAGAAGATGCACCTAATTCGGAATCGCAAGTGCAAATGCTTCCTATGTGGACAAGAAGGGCATTTCGCAACAGAATGCCCAAATGACAAGAGAAATGTCCGAAGAATGGCTATCCTGGAACAACTAACCCTCTCTGCAGATTATGATGTTCTATCCGTGCAGGAAGGAGAAGCGCAAAGCGACGCCATCTTCAGCGTTTCTGAAGGGGAGGACGGAATACCAAAACAACTACTGCAGGCAATAGTCCCCAGTGAGACAATCCTGCTACTGCAAGAAAGGCCAAGGCCCAGCAACTCTGCCGCTAACCCTCCTGATACCCATTTGGCCCACAACCATTACGGGCAGCCCCTCAACAGAAGCGTGGTGGAGAGTAGATCGCTTCAGCCCACAGGAGGTGGCCCAGCCCAACAGCACAAGCCCAGCCAGTCCAAGCATAGCCGGCCCAGCCCAGACGAGGCCGTAGCTTATGTGTAAAGTTACCGTAGCTTAGGTGTAAAGTTATGGCAGCTTTAATAAAGTGCCTTTTGTAAAGTAGCTTTTCATAAAGCTGCTTACTTTTGTAAAGTAGCTTTTAAAAAGTAGCTTTTAGTAAAGCTGCTTTTGCTTTCTGTAAAGTCACTTTTGTAAAAGCAGATGCGATGTTATCGCGTCTGCTGGTGTAAGCTCCCCCTATAAAAGGGAGCGATATGTTCAAAATAGACAGACGAAGTTTGGGAAATATAAGCCTGAGACATCGGTTGAGTTTCTGAGCAAAGCGCAGAGTGATCTGTGAGTTTCTGCCAATCTTTTCTCCTTATTCTCTTTGCGTTGTTGCTATTTCTGGGATCTATTTCAATTTGGTATCAGAGCAATTGTTGTTCTGGTATCAGAGGTTTATACCGACAATATTTCTATTCTGGTATCAGAGCTAGTTAAAGAAGATATGGCTTGTGAGTAGAGAGTTTCGGGGTTAAGGTATGAAGGGTTAGGGGATGGATTTGTTTTATCATGCCCATTTCTGTTCTTCTCTAAGCCTGTGATATACATGCTTTCATATAAACTATCATGTTTCTGCTTGGTATTATGCTAATCAGGCAAGAGTTACGGGTATTATGCTTTCTGGGGGACGAATTGATAGGAAAAAGAATAGGTCCTCACTTGGCAGTAAGGCGAGTGGCCCTGGTTAGCCCAAGGGCACACCTGTGTGATCCTAGAAAGTTCTAACCTAGCGAGGAACTGCCCTGCCCAAACCTGGATAGGAACTGCCCGGTAGGAGCTTATAGTGAATTTGGTAGCATAGATGTCAGAAGCTTGGGAGAGAGCAATACAGGAATGGTATAATAATTCCCGAACCACAAACCTGGATTACCTTGACCTTACCTCAACCAAGAGTGTTAATCTCAACCAATTAGCGAATAATCTCGCTGTAGTTTATGACCGTGTGTCTGTCTTTCCTCTAGGGTTAGTTTGAAAAACTTTAAACAAATTCTGAAAAGTGCGAGGACCTAGAAAAGGAAGTCTCAGAACTAAGAAAAGCCCTGACTAATTTAACCATTATATTATTTGAACACAAACCTTTGACAGAGAAGGAATTTCGAACTCTAGTAACCCAGGTTCCAAATCAACAAACATATGGTGAGGAGAGGTCCTTAGAGTTCCTAGGGGATATAAGTAAAAAAAAAATTAAAGAAATACAGGAGGAGGTACAACTCATCAGGAGGCAACAAGCACAGGAAAACGCATCTTCGGCACTGCCTTCGTTTCATTTGCTAATTGACAGGTTACAGCACCTCACTTTCGAAAAGCCAAAGGAAGGCAAGGGCACTTTGCGGGTGTTTCGGGACCCGTTTGCAATCTTGAAGGAAGAGAATGACAAGCTAGGGGAAACCAATGGCGGCAAGCACACAGGAGCAAGCAACAACATCTGCGGCAACTCCATTATTCGGAGATCAAATTAGGAGGTACAGCAGAGGCCAACGCCACTTGCACAACATGCAGCAAGGGACCAGGAGAACCGAAAGACGCCTAGTTGGGAAGCCACCTTCCCAGCAAATCCTGGAGCAGGAGACCTGCCCTCAAGCTGAGCTACAGCATTTGTCCCTGGACCATGATGAAAAGCCCAAGGAAACCAGAGGCAAATGTTTTGAACCTCAAAAGAGATGTCCTAAATACAAAATACTGAAGGAGGTCATGCCAGCAGAGGAAATAAAAGGGTTCATCCAAAGATTCTCGAAAGACCTAGCTGTACGAAAGCCCCATATACCTGATTCTGATGTTGAATGGGATGAACACCCAACCCAGTTGAGCTTCCACAACCATGCTGCTACCCCGCAAGCTGAGCCACCCCGTTATGACGATAAAGATGGAGAGGTGCAGAGCGATGAAGAGGAGTTACACTCTAAGCACATACTGGCTGTACTTTTGGAAGATGAAGCTTCCCCAGTACGGACGGAAAGGTCCGACCAGTGTCAAGGGAAACCCTTGAGAATCTATGAAGAGGATACACGCCCAGGGGCCTCTGTACCTCGGTCCATGGATTCCTCATTGGAGGAAGTTGATAACTGGGAAGATACTTATTTTAGCAGATACCAAGGGGAGGTATTTGTATGCATAAGAGTTTTCGAGTACCCCATAAAGGACGAGCCAATCTGGGACTCCTACCCAGATGATGATGAACCAATCTAGGATCAGTACCAAGAAAAAGTGGACCAGGAGGGTGGATGTCCTGAAAATATTGTTGCCATGGGACATGAAGAAGAACCACGGGAGGAACTTGAGTACCTAGAACTTGAGTACCCAATGCTCAAGAGATTCTCAGAAGCATTATACTCAAGCACTGTGACCTCACCCTACAGGCCCCCCGTATATATGTCTATGGGACCTCCCAGCTACCTGCCAGCAGCCACCCCCTCAACATCCAGACAGGAGCCTCTATTCCAAGGCTATGAGCTTGGAGCCTTTAAGAGGGCAGTAAATAATGAGATGTGGAACTTGCCCTCAGCTCAGCAAAATGGAGGAGCTCTTCTCATAATCCCCGAACAATTGGGATTATTCGACGACGTATTTGCCAGATGGGAATCCATTACCAAAAATCA
This sequence comes from Trichopus zeylanicus subsp. travancoricus, assembly GCA_005019695.1. Taxonomy (NCBI): domain Eukaryota; kingdom Viridiplantae; phylum Streptophyta; class Magnoliopsida; order Dioscoreales; family Dioscoreaceae; genus Trichopus; species Trichopus zeylanicus. The sequence goes on from RXID01010987.1 coordinate 51,295, forward strand.
TGTAGCAAATATGGGATTTACAGATGTTCGGGACAAGCTCGACTACATCGAAAATCTACTTGGGCAAGTGGAAAAACTCACATGGGTCCAATGGCGAATGCAATATGGAGAGGAGTACCAAGGACTAATCGCAATAGGAGAAGGATGCGAGGGGACTCAAAATATTCTGTCCCAGATACGAAGGATATTTACCCTGGAAGATCCCACCATAGGGTAGACTGCTATCAAAGATGAAGCTTACAGGGACCTCGAGAGACTATCATGTGACAATATCAAAGATATTGTTAAATAAATGAACAATTACATGAGGTTAGCAGCCAAGACAGGGAGGCTCTACACCGGCACAGAACTGTTTGAAAAGTTTTGGTTAAAGATGCCCACTGATTTAGGGAGAAAGATTAAGGCATCATTTGACCAGAAGTATTCCGGAGTACAAGTAGGAGTCTTACCCAGGGGGCTCTTAGCATACAAATTCCTGGAAGCAGAATGCAAGGACGCAGCATTTTGGCGATCCTTGAAAGATTTATCTTTCTGTAGTCAAATACCTATCCCTGGCTACTACAAGAAGGAGAAGAAGTACGGGATAAGGCGCTCAACCACATACAGAGGAAAACCCCATGAAACGCACATCCGGATAGAAAAGAAGAAGCACCTAATCCGGAATCACAAGTGCAAATGCTTCCTCTATGGACAAGAAGGGCATTTCGCTAGGGAATGCCCAAATGAGAAAAGAAATGTCCGAAGAATGGCTATCCTGGAACAACTAACCCTCCCTGCAGATTATGATGTTCTATCCGTGCAGGATGGAGAAGCACAAAGCGACGCCATCTTCAGCATTTTCGAAGGGGAGGACGGAACACCAGAACAAGTTCTACAGGCCATAATCCCCAGTGAGACAATCCTGCTACTGAAAGAAAGTCCAAGGCCCAATCTGGAGTTAGCTGATGATCCTACCAGACAAACACTATGGCCCAACACCTCTGCCACTAACCCTCCTGATACCCATTAGGCCCGCAGCCATGCCAGGCGGCCCCTCAACAAAAGCGTGGTGGAGAGTAGCTCGCTTCAGCCCACAGGAGACGGCCCAGCCCAACAGCACAAGCCCAGCCATTCCAAGCGTAACCAATCGGCCCAGCCCAGATGAGGTCGTAGCTTATGTGTAAAGTTAACGTAGCTTATGTGTGAAGTTATGACAGCTTTAATAAAGCGCCTTTTGTAAAGTAGCTTTATTAAAGTAGCTTTCGGCAGCTTTTGAAAAGCGCCTTTGTAAATGCTACTTTAAATAAAGCAGATGCGATCTTATCGCATCTGCTGGGTGTAAGCTCCCCCTATAAAAGGGAGCGATATGTTCAGAATAGGAGACGAAGTTTGGGAAATATATGCAGAGTTCAGAGAAAAAGGTAGAGTGATCTGTGATTTTCTGCCAATCTTTTCTCCTTATTCTCTTTGCGTTGTTGCTATTTCTGGGATCTGTTTCGATTTGGTATCAGAGCAATTGTTGTTCTGGTATCAGAGGTTTATACCGACCATATTTCTATTCAACCTACTACTACTACTAATACTACAACTACTGCTATAACCACTACTACAACTACAACAGCTATTGCTATGACTACTATTACTGCAACTACTACTCCATGTACTACAACTACTACCATAGCTGTCGCTATTGCTTCAACTACTACTACTCCTATTGCTACTACTACTGTTGCTGCTACTATTACTACTACTACTCCTATTACAACAACTACAAGTAGTACTGCCACCATTACTACTACTACAACTACTACTACAAGTACTACTACTGCATCAACTACTAGTACAATTGCTACTACTACTACCCCTACTACTACTGGTACTACTACTACTAATGCTAACACTGCAACTACTACGCCAACTACCACTACTACTCCTAGTAGTAGTACTACTACTATTAATACTGCGCATACTACCACTCCTACTACTACTACTACTGTTGTACTCCGACTACTATTACTACTACTACAACTACAACAACTACTACACCTACTACAACTGCTACAACTACTACTGCTGCTACTAATACTCCTACTACTACTATTACTACTTTTATTAGTACTAGTACTACTGCTACTACAACTACCACTATAGCTACAATGACAACTAGAGCTCCAACTACTACTACTACTGCTACTACTACTACTCCTCATACAACTACTACTACTACAACAACAATAACAACAACAACTACTACTACTATAACAACTACCACTACTATAACTACTGCTGTTGCAGCTGCTGTACCTGCAACTACTACTACTATTTCTACTAATAGTGCAACTGCTACAACTACTGCTCTACTACAACTACTGCTATTACTGCTACTACTACTACTACTACTACTTCTAATACAACTACTGCTACTGCTGCTACTACTACTACCACTCCTACTATTGCTAAAACTACTACTCCTACTACTCCTTCTACTACTACTGCAACTACTTCTACTCCTAGTACAGCTCTTACCACCACTACTCCTACTGTAACAACTACTCCTACTACCACTCCTACAACAACTACTACTAAAACTACAACAACTACTACTACTACCACTACTACCACCACTACAACAACTCCAACTGCTACTACCACTACCACTACAATAACAACTACTACTAATGCTGCCACTACTCCGGCTGATGCTACTACTACCACTACTGCTACTTTTTCTATTAGTCCTACTACTCCACCTACTACTACTGCACAAACGACAAATCTCACTACTACAATTACTACCACTACTCCTACTGTAGCTACTACTCCAACTGCTACTCCTACAATAACATCTACTACAACTGCAGCTACTACTACTACTTCAACTACAACTACTATTACCAGTACCACTACTTCTACTGCTACTACTGCTGCTTCTACTACTGCTGCTACTACTACTACAACTCCTACTACAACAATTACTACCACAACAACAATGATAACAACTATAGCTGCTACTTCTACTACAACTACTGCAACTACAACTACTATTGCTACTATTGCTACTCCTCCTCCTCCTCCTACTACTACTGCTACAACGACTACTGTTACTATTACTACTACTCCTTCTACCACTACTGTTACTACCACTAGTAATACGACTAATACTGCTGCTACTCAAACTACTACTGCTACTGCTACTACTCCTACTACCTCTATGGCTACTACTACTACTGTTGCTGCCGCTACTGCTCGTACTGCTGCTAGTACTACTACAACTATGACAACTACTGCCACATCTACTACTACTTTTGCTGCAAGTACTCCTACTATTTTTGCTCCTACTACTACTAATAATACTGATTTTGATGCTATTGCTGCTGCTATTACTCCTACTACTACGAGAACTACTATAACTGCTACTATTACTTACTACAACTACTACTGTTATAACAACTACTACTACTACTCCTAACACTACTGCTACAACTACTACTAGGACTGCTCCTACTACTACGATTACGACTACAATGACAACTAATTCTTCTACTGTTACCTACTGCTACTCCTCCGACTACTACTACAGCTACTATTACTACTACTACGAGTACCACCACTACTACTACTATGACTTATTACTACTACTTCGGCTACTACTACTGCTACAATTACTTACTACTACTACTACAACAACTACTACTACCAATACTACTACTTTCGACTACTCCTACTACTACTACTACAACTACAACAACAACAACTACTACTACTACTTATTATTAATGCTACTACTGCTACTACTACTCCACCTAATACTACTGCTGCTATTTCTACGACTACCGATACAACTGCTACTACTTCTGCAACTACAACTATTACTACTATTACCACTACTCCTACTACTACAGCAGGCACAACAACTACTACAACAACAACAACAACTACTGCTATTAAGACTACTACTACTACAACAACTACTACTACTATTGCTGCTACTGCTGCTACTACTACTACTACGATTGCAACTACTACTCTATTGAAACTACTACTATTATTAGAACTACTACTACTATAGCTACTACTGTTACTAATACTACAACCGCTACTACTACCATTACTACTAATACTACTACTGCTACTTCAACTATAACTACTACTATTACTACTACTATTACTACTACTACTTCTACTACTACTTACTACTACTCCTACTTCTACTACTACAAATACTACTACTACTAATACCATGGCAACTTATTACTGCTATTGCTCCTGCTACTACGACTACTGCTGCTACTACTAGTACTATTGCTCCTGCTATTGCTATGGCTACCATGACAACAACTACTGCTACTACAACTCCTATGACTGCTACTACTACTACTACTACAACTACTACTACAACTACTACTTCTACTACTACTACTACTACAACTACTACTACTACTACTACTTCTAGTACTACAATTGCTACTTCTTCTACTACTACTACAGCTACTACTTCTACTACTATTACTACTGCTTTTGTTACAAGCACAACTACTACTATTACAACTACTACTACAACTAATACTACTTCTACAACTACTACTAAAACTACTACCATGGCTTGTACTATCACTACTGCTCCTACTGCCACCACTACTACAACTACTATGATTACTTATTATTACTACTCTAGGTAGTACTGCTACTGCTCCTACTACTGCTATGTCTACTATGATAACTACTACTACTACTACAACTACTACGACTGCAACCACTACTACTACAATAACAACAATAACTACAACTACTACAATAATTGCTACTTCTTCCACTACTACTACCGCTACTGCATCTACTACTACTGCTATGTCTACTATGATAACTACTACTACTACTACAACTACTACGACTGCAACCACTACTACTACAATAACAACAATAACTACAACTACTACAATAATTGCTACTTCTTCCACTACTACTACCGCTACTGCATCTACTACTACTGCTATGTCTACTATGATAACTACTACTACTACTACAACTACTACGACTGCAACCACTACTACTACAATAACAACAATAACTACAACTACTACAATAATTGCTACTTCTTCCACTACTACTACCGCTACTGCATCTACTACTACTGCTATGTCTACTATGATAACTACTACTACTACTACAACTACTACGACTGCAACCACTACTACTACAATAACAACAATAACTACAACTACTACAATAATTGCTACTTCTTCCACTACTACTACCGCTACTGCATCTACTACTACTGCTATGTCTACTATGATAACTACTACTACTACTACAACTACTACGACTGCAACCACTACTACTACAATAACAACAATAACTACAACTACTACAATAATTGCTACTTCTTCCACTACTACTACCGCTACTGCATCTACTACTACTGCTATGTCTACTATGATAACTACTACTACTACTACAACTACTACGACTGCAACCACTACTACTACAATAACAACAATAACTACAACTACTACAATAATTGCTACTTCTTCCACTACTACTACCGCTACTGCATCTACTACTACTGCTATGTCTACTATGATAACTACTACTACTACTACAACTACTACGACTGCAACCACTACTACTACAATAACAACAATAACTACAACTACTACAATAATTGCTACTTCTTCCACTACTACTACCGCTACTGCATCTACTACTACTGCTATGTCTACTATGATAACTACTACTACTACTACAACTACTACGACTGCAACCACTACTACTACAATAACAACAATAACTACAACTACTACAATAATTGCTACTTCTTCCACTACTACTACCGCTACTGCATCTACTACTACTGCTATGTCTACTATGATAACTACTACTACTACTACAACTACTACGACTGCAACCACTACTACTACAATAACAACAATAACTACAACTACTACAATAATTGCTACTTCTTCCACTACTACTACCGCTACTGCATCTACTACTACTGCTATGTCTACTATGATAACTACTACTACTACTACAACTACTACGACTGCAACCACTACTACTACAATAACAACAATAACTACAACTACTACAATAATTGCTACTTCTTCCACTACTACTACCGCTACTGCATCTACTACTACTGCTATGTCTACTATGATAACTACTACTACTACTACAACTACTACGACTGCAACCACTACTACTACAATAACAACAATAACTACAACTACTACAATAATTGCTACTTCTTCCACTACTACTACCGCTACTGCATCTACTACTACTGCTATGTCTACTATGATAACTACTACTACTACTACAACTACTACGACTGCAACCACTACTACTACAATAACAACAATAACTACAACTACTACAATAATTGCTACTTCTTCCACTACTACTACCGCTACTGCATCTACTACTACTGCTATGTCTACTATGATAACTACTACTACTACTACAACTACTACGACTGCAACCACTACTACTACAATAACAACAATAACTACAACTACTACAATAATTGCTACTTCTTCCACTACTACTACCGCTACTGCATCTACTACTACTGCTATGTCTACTATGATAACTACTACTACTACTACAACTACTACGACTGCAACCACTACTACTACAATAACAACAATAACTACAACTACTACAATAATTGCTACTTCTTCCACTACTACTACCGCTACTGCATCTACTACTATTGCTACTGCTTTTGCTACAAGCACAACTACTACTATTACAGCTACTAATACAAGTACTACTAGTAGTACAACTACTACTAGAACTACTGCCATTGCTTGTACTATCACTACTGCTCCTACTGCTACCGCTATTACAACTGCTACAACTACTACTACTCCTCCAACTACTAGTAGAACTACTACCATGGCTTGTACTAGCAGTAGTTGAAGTAGTAGCAGTACAAGCCATGGCAGTAGTTCTAGTAGTAGAGTAGTTGAAGTAGTAGTAGTAGTAGTAGTCATAGAAATAGTGGTAGTAGTAGTAGTACCAGCAGCAGCAGTAGTAGTAGCTATACTAGTAGTAGTACAAGAAGCAGCAGGAGTAGTAGCTAAAGCAGCTGTAGTAGTCGCAATAGTAGTAGTAGCAATAGGAGGAGTTGCTGTAGAAGTAGCATTAGTTGCAGTAGCAACATCACTATTTGTAGTACCATCAGCAGTAGTAGTAGTAGCAATAGTAGTCATAACAGTAGTAGTTGTTGGAGTAGTAGTACTTGTAGTAGCAATAGTCATAGCAGTAGTAGCAGTATTAGTAGAGTAGTAGTTGTTGTTGTTGTCGTTACCTTAGTAGTAGCAGAAGTTGCAACAAAAATAGTAGTAGTTATTGTAGAATTAGTTGTAATAGAAGTGGCAGTAGTAGTCGAAGATGTAGTAGCAAAAGTAGTTGTAGCAGTTATACTACCAATAGTAGTTGTAGTAGGAGTAGTAGCAATAGCTGTAACTACTAAAACTACTACTATAAGTGCTGCCAATTATAGCAACAGTAGTAACAATTGCAGTAATAATAGAAATAGAAGTAGTAGTAGCAGTAGTAGCAGTAGTAGTCGCAGTAGTAGTAGTAGTAGTAGTAGTAATAGTAGTAGCAATAGTAGTAGCAATAGCAGCAATAACTATACTACTACTACTGTTATTGCTGCTGCTACTATTATGATTACTACTATTACAACAACTACTACTACTATTATTACTACTCCATTGGTAGTGCAACTATTACTACTACTACTACTACCACTTTTACTGCTAGTGCTGCTATTATTACTACTTCTACACCTATTCCTACTCTTGCTACCGCCACTGCTACTTCTGCTCCAACTTCAACTACTCCTAAGCCTGTGATTGTTGCAGCTGCTATGAAACTTTCTACAACTGCTACTGCTGCGGCTACTTCTTCTACTACTCCTACAACAACTATTGCTACAACAACTTCTACTACTAGTTTAAGTACTACTAGTCTTACTACTACTACCACTACTACTTCTACTGCTACTGCTACTACTACTACGGAAACTACTACTACTCTACAGCTTCTACTACAACTTCTACTGCTAATAATAATACAATTACAACTTCTTCCACGACTACTGCTACTGCTACTGCTACTGCTACTACTCCTACTACTACTACCACCACTTCTCCAACTCCTACTACTACTACTGCCACTTTTACTGCTAGTGCCGCTATTATTACTACTTCTACACCTATTCCTACTCTTGCTACCGCTACTACTACTACTTCTCCTACTTCAACTACTCCCATCCTGCTGCTGTTACAGCTACGACGACAACTTCTGCAACTACTACTACTGCTGCTACTGCTGCTACTTCTACTGCTACTCCTACAACAACTACCGCTACAACAACAACAACTACTACTCTAGCTGCTGCTGCTACTACTACTACAACTCTACTACTTCTATTGTTACTTCTACTACTTATTCTAATACAATTACAACTTCTTCCATGAGTACCGCTATAACTACTACTCCAAGTACTACTAGTGCTATTATTACGATCACTACTACTACTACTACTATTACCACTACTACTACTACTACGACTACTACGACTCCTACTCTTGACTCCTACTATTGTCACTACAACTACAATTATATCTACTACAACTATTACTGATAGGTGTAGTACTACTAATACTACTACTACCACTCCCACTACTATTAGCAACTGCCACAACAACACAACAACAACTAGTAGCACTACTACCACTACTACTACTTCTACTACTACTACTACTACTACTACTACTACTACTACTACTACTATTACTACTACTGCTACTACAACTTCAGCTACTACTATTGCTATTACTAGTTCCTCTACTGCTACTATTACAACTGCTACAACTAACGCAGCAACTACTGCTACTGTTAATACTACTACTACTACGGCTACTACTACTACTACTACTACTACTACTACTACTACTACTACTACTAGTAATACTACTACTACTACTACTACTAGTAATACTACTAGTACTACTACTACTACTACGACTACTACTACTACTACTACTACTATTACTACGACTACTATAACTACTACGATTGCTGCTGCTACTACTACTACTACTACTACTACTATTACTACTACTACTACTACCACTACTACTACTACTACTACTACTACTACTACTACTACTACTATTATTATTATTATTACTACTACTACTACTAATATTACTGCTTCTACTACTACAACTATTATTACTTCTCCTACTGTTACTACTACTTCTACTACTACTTCAGCTACTACTACTACTACTACTACTACAACAACTTGTACTACTACTACTACAACTACTACAACAAACGCAACAACTACTGCTACTGCTAATACTACTATTGCTGCTGGTACTACTACTGATACTACTACTACTACTAATCTACTCCAACTCCTACTGCTACTACAACTCATACTCCAACTCGTACTACTACTGTTACTACCACTACAACAACAACCACAACAATACTACTCAAACTACTACTACTCCTGCTCTCGCTGCTACGACTACTTCTACTACTACTACAACTACCACCACCACCACTACTACTACTACCACCACCACCATACTACTTCTATTGCTACTACTACTACTACTACGGCTACTACTACTACTATAACTGCTGCCACTCTTACTAATAGTACTACTGCTACTATTACTACTACTATGACCGTGGCTACCACTACTACAACTACTGCTGTTGCTGCTACCGCTACTACTACTACTACTGCAGGTACTACTACTACTACAGCTACTAGTACTGCTACTACTTCAGCTGCAACTAACGCTACTTATTCTACTACTACTACTATTACTTCTACTGCAACTACAACAACAACAACTACTACTACTACTTCTACTACTGCTACTACTACTACTACTACTACCACCTATCATTTTACTGCAACTACTGCTACTACGTTTCCTACTCCAACTTCTGTTATTACTACTACAGCAGCTGCTACAACTATTACGATTACTCGTACCACTACTACTTTTATTACAACAGCTATTACTACTACTTCTACCACTACTACTACCACAACCAATACAAATACTTCTACTACTTCGCCTACTACCACTACCACTACTACTACTTCTACTGCAGAAACTAGTGTGACAGTTACTACTACTGCCGCTATTACTGCCACTACAGCCATGACTACAACTATTATTACTTCTACTACTACTGTTGCTACTACTAACTTCTACTACTACTACTCCTACTACTAGAGCTACAACAACTATTGCTACCATAATAACTACACTACTACTACTACTGGCACTACGGGTGCAGAACTGCTACTACTACTACTAATACAACAACTACTACTATTGCACTAATACTACTAACTTCTACTAATACCACACTACTACTGCTACATAACTCTACTAACCAACCACTACTACTACTACAACTAAGCTACACACTAACCAAAAAACAGCTACTGATGCAATGACTACTTCTGGCAACATTGCTGCTAATA